>JBBMOL010000213.1:600000-1090016 GCA_037954665.1 Laguncularia racemosa
ACACGGCCACCGGCATAGGCGTGTTTGTGCCCGTACTGCCTAGCATGCCCGGTTGTGCCAACATGCCTCCCAATACGAGCGTGTTGATGCCTATGCTGTCCTACACACTTTCCCACTCTCTTCCTCACGTGAGTGTTCCATTTTGGATGATTTCTTGACCTTTGCTCTACATCATATATGCAAAATCTAAAGGGGTGTATATGCACAAATAAGACGTAAAAGGATATAAGAGGAGCCTTTTAGTGCAACCTTGGTTGATGATGGCATGGTTGATTAACCAAGTAAAGCAACAGCTAACTACCTATGTGAATAGTTGATTGCTTCGTGTTTTACCAACTAGACACCCTCTAAGGAGAGGCCTAAATATGTCTAAAATTTGTCTAGTGTTAGGTATTATTCATCTTAGAGAGGTCTTAGACCAAATAAAATGAAGAATATAAAGCTTCATAGAAGGCTTGTTATTGAAACTTATAGTGTTCTAACTACCACGATACAAGATAGTATTACCATGATTTATCATGAGTTAGATGTCCCCTCAACTAAATAGCTTCTCTTAATGTTTTAGTAATTGCTATAAACTCAACCTCTATAGTGGACATTGTAATAGTAAGCTATAAAGAAGCTTTCTAGCTAATAGTACTACCATCTATGATGAAGACATACAATGTGAAAGATCACTTACAATCCAAGTCTCCTACAAAATCAAAATCAAGATTACCCATGACCACTCTTGAGCTCTTGCAAAACTCCGACAAACTTTGGAAGCACCCCTCATACACCATGGAATTTATATCACTATATGCTAATGACGCTTTCTTGGAGGCACCCTATAACTATTTACGATTATAAAGAATATGTTATATCTAGGCGAGTATTGATTACGACATTCATAACATTGCCAATTGCAATAGAGTATAGGACACTAGGCATATATCTCATCTCGTCATCTCCCTTTATGGTGACAAAGCTACTGATAGCCTGAAATGGGTAGAAGTGGAGTACTTAATGGCTTTGCATTTTGCATATAGAGTCTTTCTAATCATAAGCTTTAAAGTTTCTCAATATACCCTATCATCTAAGTACATGAACTCAACCAAGCAACCCTTATGCATCATAAACTCAACAAAGCTTTCAAGGTTCCATAATACTTAATTCCAACTAATTCTTGCAAGATTTCTTATCACTATGTTTTGCTAAATACATGGCATTAATTTCTCAATTAACCTCTAAAGGCATCATCAGTTGGTTATTTAAGTTTCAATTCCTTGTAGATATAGAGCTTTCTTTCATGGCATGACTATTTTTAATCGCTTAAACTAGGGGTGGTAAATAGGCCAAGCATGCGAGCATAAGCATGCGTGAGCTTAGGCTCAAACTCGAGTAGCATAGACATAGCCATGCAAGAAAAATGGAAGGTACGAGCATGCATAGTCTAGACACACAAAGTTCGCAAGTTACCCAAGTACAAGTATACAGGCATGTAGGTGTAATAATCATTTGAAGTTAATGTTAATGAATTATTTTAATATATTTTTTGTTGTAGAAAATATTATTATTTCAAACTAATGTTAATGAATAATTTAAATATTTATTTTTATTGTACAAAATATTTAAACTTAATAGTATAGTTATTTTAAAGTAATATTAATATTTGTTTTTATCATGTAAAATAATAATTTTTAGTAATATAATGGTGATAAAGTTTTTTAAGTATATTTTGCATTAGCAAATATTTAATTGATTTAATTGGAGAATTTTAAAAAAGTGTCACTATATTTAATGAAAAAGAAAACTACAATATTTAAATAGTATGGATGTATTTTTTATTTTTTATACTATGATGAAATTAGGAAGTAAAGGTAAATTTTAATTGAAATTATGAAATTAGTTAAAGAGATTTGTAATTTAGTTGTAGTAAAGGATCATTAATGAAATGTATGTGATTGGACATTTAAATAAGTTATGTTAAACAATTTATGTATTGGTCTTGTAATTTCCATTGAAAATTTGAACAGAAGATTTGCATATCATTTGGCAAACGTGCAAAAACTATTAAAAGTGCGATAAGATGGAATGTAAAGATTTGATAATATTGATATATTAATATTACCAAAATTATATAAAAGAAGAAGCCCAAATCATAAATCAATAATCGTCGTCCTCATCCTCATCCTCCTCCCTCTAATTATTTAGCAATAATTCAGTGCTATCCAATTCACTATCACTTGGAAACAAAAATTGTGGGTTACCCTATACTCTATCCTCAGCATTGGCCTAATCCTTTAAGCACACACATGCTTTGACAATCTCTAAGTTGAGTGATAGGTAGTGGGGATTCATGACTTTCCCACCTAAACTAAAGGTTGACTCAAATGATACTATCAAAGCTAATGAAGCAAGAACATCCCATGCCACTAGGGATAGCATTGCCATCATGTGTACCCTAACCGACCTCCAACCGAGAACATCCAAGTTTTCTATGTCCTCGTCTGGTCGAATGTGATGCACATTGTACACAATTAAGTCACCATAAGCTTCGAGGCCAAAATTGCTGTTAGACCTAGCATCTTATGCAATTTATTTGCGTCTTTTAGAAGACGAGCTATAAGAATGACTGATAAATCTAAGATGATGCATTGAGGTCGTTTGCTAAAGTTTGTTGGAGTGAAAACAATATAATTCCCTAAGCAAACAAAGCATGTCAAAAATAAGCACATTTGCTTTTGCATCAACATTTTCAACAATGATGTTGCTATAGAATTCCTTAAGGAGATTTCGTATACCATGATACTTGTACTGTGGATCTAAAATTGTTGCAATATAGAATAGATAGTGGAAGATGTAGAAATAATCTAGCAAATTGAATACCATTACACTAATAATCAAATGGAGTACTAGTTCACCAACATGTGATATTAACATGTATGTTATGTCAACGAGGTGGGGAAGGACACATTACTTATAGGATAATACAATCTAGACAAGTGATTTGTAGGTCCTAGGAAGGCCTTTAAAATCTCCCTCATTCTTTTGCATATCTTCCAATCCTCAATCTACATATTTTCAAATTCAAAACTAGTTGAAATGATGTATTTGTTATAAAATGAGGTTAGACCCTTTCCAACTCGTAACACTGCATTTAGCATTTTGAACGTTGAATTCCACCTTATTTGGCAATCAAGAGATGGAAGCTTCTAAATGTGGTTGTGACCCCAGCAATAATCTTTATGATTTTGGGATTTCACTTTAGAGGAGAGGCATTAGCTTATACATACCAGACTTTTGTCAAATGATCATTAAGGCCACAAGAATTGATACCTGCATTGACTAACAAGTTCAATATATAGAAAACAAACCATATGTAAAAAAATAAATAAATAAATAAGAAGAACTTGTCATCATAAATCTAAGCAAGAGCATGCTTCAATGGCCAAATTGAAGTTGCGTTGTTGAAAGCATTGTCATAACTACAAAACACCCTTTTATCTCATAAGATCATAAGTGTCGAGTATGTTATTGGCAATATTTGCACTTTTATAAGCTTTTATAAACAAAATAAAGGATAAGATTCTCTTCTACAGCATCAAATTATCATCAATTCAGTGTACCATAATGCACATATAGCTATCATTTATGTCACTCGGTGGAGACTTCTATATGTCGAATGTCAAAGAAACGCTATGTGAAAAACACAATAGCTATAGTAGTGCCACAATTTTAGTAGAGTAAAAAAATAATAATAATGCACTTGCATGGGAGGTTGGATAACTCCTATTTGAGGATATCCTATTTCTTATGGAAAACATCCATTTTTTTTATTTTGAAGAGTTTGACAGCCCTTATGCTTAAACTTTGGTTACATTGCCCTCATAACCAATTTTCAAAATGTTGATGGCCCATAACATGAAAAGAAATACCAGTTATAACCATCATAACCCATGCCAAATCTCACTTTACGAAGCAATACTTTATCCTAAGTCCAACACTTAGTTGTACATGCATCATTGATGTCAAGATTATAAAAATATTGCTAGACATTTGCTGTACACTTCCTACATCTCCCTTTAGTAATAGTGGTAAAGTCCCTATTGCTTCCAGCTTGTGAAGGAGTTGGTTCATCTTCATCCTCCTACCAATAAGTGTGGTTTGTAAGTTATGGTACAATACATTTAATTGTGAAAATTGCAATGAATTGACATCTTGCAAAAGCATTAAGTATTGAAATACAATACTTTACCGAAACACAGTTACAACCAGCTACAAATTGTAGTCTTATAGTCCTTGTTGTAGTAGCACAAGTAGAACTATCACACTCTAAGTAAATAAATGGTATATTTTCAAGAACTCCAGGTAGGCGACTAGAGGCACTCCAGCTGAATAAATGATATATTTTCAAGAACTCTAAGTAGGCAACTAGAGGTAAGGAACATAGGATTTCTGACCTGGTTAATAAAATTAGTAAAACCATGAATTAAATAATTAAAGTATGGTTACTTCTCCAATGGATTGCCATATATTAATTATAAATCACCCTGATCAAAAGGGAATGAAGGATTTTATGGATTATTTCAACTTGCTATTTTTTCGATAAAATGAGGATGGAAAATAAGATTACTAAAAGTAAAATTGTGTAAATGGAAACTATGTAAATAAATAAAGGATGAAAGGATGGAAAATCTACTAAATTTGTAAGCAAAGATGAAATCCAAATTTATAACTAGGAGAATTTACATAATCAATTTAGGCACATTGCACAAATTTTGAACAATGGCACTAGCAATGTAAGCACGTTGCTAATGCTGAATTTAAGGCAGACTTTATAGCACCAACAACATGGGCATGTAATTGCTGGCACTATAAAGTCTGCCTTAAATTCAACACCAACAACATGGACATGTTGTATCACAATGTGCCCACATTGCTGTCGTAACAATCAAAATCTATTGACCATTGGGGCACAACATAGGTATGTTGCTTGCAACGTAGGCATGTTGTACATGTTGTGCCCAATGGACAACCTACCCCTTTCCTCTATAAATAGCTTTTTTTTTTTCCTCCTCTTAACTTCCTCACTTCTCATACAAATCACATATCTGCCCTTACTACTATTTTGCAAACCAAAAACCTTTCTTCTGTTCATTTTTCATAATGAGTTCATCCCACCAAAGAAAATCCTTTAGCATCCAATCCAAACATCTGAGGGAGCAATGTTCCTTTAGTCTTACACCATCACCAAGTGGTAATACCCCTACCAATGAGTTGCTAGAACATCTCCCCAAATCATCCATGCGCTCACACTACATAGACAACTTTCACACAAAACCAATTTAATGCGCTCAAAGGGCAAATGCAACATAAATTAAAGATGACACAACAAGGTAACAATTTCCAATCAATTAAGGCATGAACCCTAATTTGCATGAACAAGAACAAATAGAAACAAATCCAATTATGTACCAGATATTACACACTAATAGCAATTGAAAAAGGCTTGAGAATTATTGATATTATGTACAACAATTCTTAAGCAAGACTCGCCACAATTTCAAAAGAAATTGATAAGAGTGGATGAGTGAAAGAGGAGCTCTCCACGGTAGCAAAAGTTTGATTTTTATCTCTCAAAAGTCCCTTACAAAACCTATATAACAAGTATTTACACCCTACTACAATTATGGAAAAATAACCTAAATAAAATAGCAAACATGGCCGATCACTTCAAGCTCCAATCACGTCACAAGGAGGACACAAGGTCGGTTCTCCTTTGGTTTAATTCAGTTCATTATGGACCGTGATCCATTCACAAACCAATTGCTATTGTGCTTAATTGTTTTCTTGTAAAACCGACAAAATGTACCTGCTAAAATGTAAAAACAAATATTATAAAATAAATAAAAACAAAATTTGAATGTCTAGGTTCCATCTGTTTAAGTCAGCTTTCAAATGCTGAATCTAGAGGTTTGATTCCCATCACAATTCTTATAAGGCATACGTACAATAGGACAAAGTTAAGTTTAATTTATAATTTTCATACCACACTTGAAGATACTAATTTCTAGAAATTGGTACAACAAGCTAATGAGATGCACCCTAATGTGGTCCACATATTCTATGAAAATGTGACTCTAAGTTAAGTTATAGAGAAGGAAGACATAATCCCATGGCAAGATATACGACAAGACTCCGGTTATTTCACTACTTATATTTCTAGACATATCATCTAGGTAACACCAAACTTTATCAGGCTTGGAACTGATGATGATGATGCACAAATGCCGTTGGAATGGGACTTGTTTGATACTTTCCTACACGTCCTCCAATAGCCAATATGTGAGGAGGAGACATAAGTAGAGCACTTGAGACATGTGAAGACTAATGAATTGCCGCTACATAATAAGGTCTTCCACCATATAAATTGTAATGCTATAGTGTTGTGGTCTAACCACCATTTTCTCTCTAGAGAAGATCTCTTTCTGATGGATTGCATGTTGATTCAAAGACCATTTGATCTTAGCAACATTGTGATTCGATACTTACTAAGTACGTTGGTACAAAAGGACACATAATTGAGCTACGTGCATTTGATCACAACCACATTACGCTCTTATGATGTCAATATAGATGACTATGCTATATATATCGCTAAAGGGCTTTTTAACTTGTAAGAGTTTAAAAACAAGCTCCATTGGGTAAGAGATGAAGCAACCAATCAATGAGAAAAGAGGCTCAATAAAGAGGATCACATCACTAAGTAGTGCAACAACGGGAGGAACCACATGATGTTGAGAACTACAATACACCATCATCAAGACAATGCTTCAGTTTGAGAGAAGGGGGCCAAGGTCAACAACAATAGTACTCAATGCCAAGTACGTAATGGTAGCCTAGCCCATATGATATGCAGCAAATGTTCAACCAATTGGATCGAATAGTCACTACTTAGTAAGAGTATAGAGGGATCTTATGAGCATTTAATCACAAGTTGTGGAAATGTAGTCTCACCAAGCACAGCAAGATGCAAGGTTAGATGCTATTGAAGGGTATCAAGGCTACCAACCATCGTGCCACCACCAACCCCTCTGATCATAATGGTCATCAAGGACAGTCGTCTACTTCTCCACACCCACCATTTAGCAATATTTAGGATTTTAATTTTCCTATTTTTTTTTCTTTTTATATGTTCTTGTAAATGATAATTTCATCGTTAGTAATAAACAAAGTTTTTATTTATTTTTCTTAATTGTACAATATGTTTTTTTTTTTTTACATTTTCTCTTTTCATGCAAAGTTTATATATTTCATATTATTTTTCTTAACTTCTAGTTGTTTTTTCATATAGATATTAATATGTTTACAATAAATGTATATCCCTTATCCACACATTATACACATATATATTTACTATAAAAATACATATACATATAAACATACAAATAACATGTATATTATGTATATGTACATGAGTATAAGTACATACGTACATGGTATATATGCTTATACTAAACTATATTTTAATATTATGAAAATATATTGAAAGTACTACTTTCATAGACATATGTATATACATATATGATATATGTATAAATACTTATTGAAATATGAATATTATGTATACATACGTATATTTTAATACTTACATTATGTATACATATATACAACTTTTATTTTATGAAGAACGTATTATACATAAACGTGTACGTGCTTACATACATGTTCTATTGATATTATGTGTATTTCATACATATAAGAACATAATATATTTTATAATTACATAAACTTTCTATACACATCATTGTAAATGTACCACAATACTTACAATATTATGTACTTATTTATCAATTATTAACATATTATTTTTATAATAAAAATTAATAACTAACACTTATTAACACATACATGCATGGTATACACATACATATCTACACATACGTGCAAATGCACATATACTTATACGATCTACATGAACGGGTACACATGTACATATATATGCGAATGTGCATATACATGTGTTAAGTGCATCATGAAAATATGTAATTATGTACATGTGCTCATACATGCATACATGCACATATACATATGTGTATACATATCAAACCACGTACATGTACGTCATAGGTTATACTTATACAAATATGAATATTATATATTTTCATAATACATATATAATATATATGTACATATACACATGTATACAAGCATACTTGTATTGTACTGTATATGTTCATCTATTAATTTTATATATTTTCTTATTCAACTAGAAATTAAATATGCTACATGTAATTTGTCTCAAAATTTATTTCCTAATTTTTATTTCTATTTATCATCATAATATTATCTTTTGTATTTTTATATCCATAATAATACCCGCAAATCTACGTTGACTATCGAAAAAGTGAAAAAACCATATATTCCATATGCATCCATGCCCACTTCAAGGCACACAGGTCAACACACGAATAAATGGGCAACATGCAAGCCAGCACATGAAAGGAAAAAGCATGCAAGCATATAGGTCATACACATACAGGTACGCATAAGCCAACAAGCGAAAAAACATGAGCACATAAGGCACACAAATTTAGGCACATGGGGGACACAATTACCAAGCCTAGCTTGAATTATGGTTTGAGGATACCATGATCCATGAAAAGAACAACTTGTTAATAGACAAGGTTAAGAGCAATCTATTAAGCAATTACCACTTATGCCAGGAATCAATATTCACAAACAAAGTAGTTGTTTGCAGTATATTTACTATAAATCGATAGTCTAGTGGCAATGAAAAGTCTAAAAGTAATGTTTAGGGACTAGGGTGTAATCCGTTATCACTGAAGCAAAAAGGCCATGTGAGGATGGAGTGGCCGCAAAGGTAGAACTATGGTTAGATGTGGGATGATAGTGGTCAAGCAGTAGTAATTGTCGAAGTGGTTAAGTTTTAAGGATTAATGTGGAGTTTTTAGCATAATTTGGCATGATTGTCAAAGCAAATGAATAACATCATCAGGGTTAAGGTGATGGGAGCTTACAAGTTTGCATCTACAAGCATTAAATAGCCTAGATGGGTATAGTTAACAAGATTGATTAGAGGAGCTTCATTACCAATGTTATATAAGGGTATGTCATGAATGTTGAGTTAGACATTTTCAAGCCAATACATAAATTTATTGTGTTATATAAGGGTATGTCATAAATGTTGAGTTGGACATTTTCAAGCCAATACATAAATTTATTGTGTTTGTATCTTGACTATACACAAGAAATAGGTTTGAGAGAGCAATGAGCATGATTTGATGGAGTGATGGCCTACCAAGCCATGTGGTGTTTGATTGCTTAGAGGAGTCATAATAAGCCTAGATGTTCACAGTCAATTGGCCATGTGGTATGGTCAGTTGGTTGGGATGTCCCATATAGTCGACCATTAAGGTTATGGGATGCTTGACAACTTCCTATTATGTATTTTATTGATGCTAGAATTACTTGGTTTTACATGTATTAAGGTTTGGGCTTCCAAACACTCTATATATGTTGTGATTTGTATCAAGTAAAATAAGAGGGAGTAATAAAATCAGGACTCAGTATGCAAAGCAATGCTCTTTGATTGTGAGAGGTTCATTCTTCTATATTGATTCATTTATTCTTATTCGTAGTTTTCCCTTATGTTCTTTGAGATTTTACTTATGATCTCTCTTCTTTTACATTTATTTTATAAAAATAGGATTTTTCTTTTGCTCAAAGGATTTAATTGGTCCTTACCAAAGTATAGGCATTTAAATGACCTAAATCAAAAATAAAATTAGAAGAAATTAAAATCAAGGAAATTGTGTGAAAAAAATAATAAATAAATAAAAATAAAATAAATAACAATAATAATAGTAAATAAATTCATTGATTAATTTATATAGTCATGTTATGAATTTACCCATAAATTAAATAAGACTAGTAATTTAGGCATTAGGAGTGTGCTAGATTATTTAAGGGTGTGATAAATTACCCTATTATCTTAACATATAAACTAGAATAGGCAAGGGTACTTAAATAAAGTAAGTTAATGAAATGGTTGTTGGGTATATAAGCACACCCTTTTGAAAAGAGAGGTTTTAGAGTATTTTGAGCAAAATGGTCTCTTAATTCCTCTTTAAGTCTCACAGCAGTTATAGGAATAGATGAGGAGAAAACCTAAGCAAATAAAGCTCAAATTAATCATTATCAGGGGGATTCAAGTGAATTGGAAAACGATCCACAAACTTCTACAATCAATTTGGTGAATAAGTTCTATTTTGAACTTAATGTAAGTGCTAATTTAGGTTAAATTGATTGGTGTCCTAATTCTAAGATCAATAATTGAAGAAAATTGAAAAAGTGGAAGAAGATTAAGTGGAAATTGGTACTTCCATACAAGTACATGTGGAACTCTATGTTGAGGTAAGAACAAATTTATTTTCCAAGCATGATTTTAATATATATCAAGTAAAATCTATCAATTTATAGATTTATGGTGGTAATTTGATTTTAATTACAAGTTTAGAGACATTTGAAGTAGATTGTTAGAAGTTTTTGAGTTTTAAGGATTCTCAAGAGTTTTTAGAAGAGCAATCAACCAAGGTAAGTCTCTAATTTTCACCAACTTTAAGTTTAAAGATGAGATTTGGTGATGTATGGTATTTTAATGTGTTAATTTGATAAATATTAAAAGAAATGTAGTTAATGGATATTTATGTACGTGTGACATGGAGGCATGATAGGAATTGGAATGTATTTTTATGTGTTTTTGTTATTTGGAAGTATTGATTCATGTAAATGAGTATTTAGAATATGTCTGTAGGTTTAATTTGATGAAGAAATGAAAAATGGGTATATATAGGTGTTAATTTGGTGAGGTGTAGTGTATGTGTGTTGGGTTTAATGTTGGTTTGGATAATTTGATTTAATTTATATTTAATTGGATGTATGATGGATGTTTGATGAATTAATAATGGATAAAATTGATTTGGAATTATCATAGTAGGTTTAGCATTGACATGGTGTTAATTTAGTATAGAAATGGGTAAAATGGGTGAACTAGAATTTAATTCGTTTTTTGGGTGTGTCTGGAATTTTGAAGTGTTAAATGAAAGCTAAAGTGATGTAATACTGTTAATTTAGCAATGGGAATAGGCTTGGAACAAAATGGTTTTGGTTTGAAGTCATTTAGAGTTGAAATGAATGAGACATAGTGGTTTGAAATTAGAAATTCATAACTAAAATATTTCTGTGTAAAAAAGGCACTTAACTTAGTCAAAATTTTAGAAAATCTTATGGAAATGGATAGGGAAATGAGTTAGGAATCAATTAGTTTTGGTTTAGCTTATTTTGGAGTTAAAATGAAAGAGTTGCGATTGATTTTGTTGAGTTGGTTTTGGAAAATGAATTATGAAGTTGATGATGATTTAAATGATTACTCATGGAGTTTAAATGTAAATTATTAAATGTTCTAAATCTAGAAATTCTCTTATTAATTCCTCTTATTTTAACATGTTTTGATTCTTTATAAGTGTGGTGTAATTAATAGTAAGTGCTAACATAATATGACTCACTAATTCACAATGTCAAGAACATGTTAATGTGCTCTTCTTAAATATTTAAACCATTCTTCCTAAAAGTACCATTTAGTCCAAAATATTCATTAAAAAATCATTAAAAAAGTGTTCATTTATAAGTTTTCAACTAATGAATATTTCATGTACAAATTAACTTATAGAATTGATTTCCACAACTAGTTTTTACAAAATCAAAATACATTTTTTTTTCTAAATCGAATTAAACTTTTGAATCAAAGTTATATTAAAAATTGGTTTGATCTTCATGAAAGTAGCTACTCATGGAAAAGGGTTTATGTTAAAAATGGGCTTAAGTGGTAATTTGGGCCAATTAATGAAAATGGGCTTAAATGAAACAAATAACATAAAATTCAGTTTAGGTTTTAAAATAAATAAATAGTTGGACAAATAATTAAATTAGATAGTCTATCCCCAAGTGAGGAGCCAATCAGTCTAAGACTCAATTCATGTAAACCAAACCGACCTCCTCCAACCAATTCACCTCAACTAGTTTGTAACGTAGAAAATAGGAAAAAATAATTAAATAATAAACAAAACTAAAATTAAATTAAATTAAATAGATTAGGGTTGAACCCCTAAAGAGAACCAAAACCAAATTAATTATAATTGGTTCAATCTTACCCTAATTGGTTTACTATCTTTTAACCAATTCAATTAATAAGTCGAATTACCAATTGATTAATGAAATTAATATGATTAATAAACAAGGTTAAGAATGTGAGTCAATTTAGTAAAACTAAATGGATTCACTAGCTTAAAGGTACATATTTAGTTGTGTACTAAGTTGAGCCCAATGAGCTTAATTGGAACTAAATACTAATTAAATAAATTTACCTAATTGGTAATTAAATAATAATCAAATAGATAACTATGCTTAATTAAATACATATTAATATTACAACTATCTAAAATTTAAAAAGTATTAAAATTGAATACGGACTAGTAAGTTTATTTAATAGAATTAAGATATAACTTCTATTAAGGACAAGTAATTAACTATTAATTTTTTTGCATATACATTATAAACTAGCATTGGTTTACGACACATGGTGCAAATTGCAATCATGAGATCTATAAGTACACGGTTTGCCAAATTGCATATTATGTGTGCTTGTAGATAGATAAAAATTGACTAATAATCTAACTTAGCTAATAAGTGTGTGTAATTGCTTATGCGTAGTCATTTCGAGTCAACAAGCAACACCTTTGGACTAGTTTTATGGCTACAACATAAATTCCAAGATGATATGGTAGATTAGGTGCTCAAGCCACTATTGGGGGTGTGATGGGTAGTCCATAGGAAGGAGTCGAATCCCTCATCTTCTAAGATGATATGGTAGATTAACTCCTAATATCACTACAATGAATTGGACCCCTCGTCTCTCATCATGTTGTGGAGTCATAAGTTACTCCAACTTCGAGGATGTTAGAAGTGTACTAGTTACTACATTTAAATTAAATAACTAAATGAAACTTGCCTATTGCATTAAAATCTAGGCTTACTTGTGAGTAGCATGGTGTGTGCCTGAGGCATTCTTGTACTAAGTCTTATGACTTACCTCCTTTTCTTACCTTTTTCGAGTGATGATCCATACGTTTACTATACTTATGATACTTATGGTTATAGATTTGATTTTGAAGACCTCAAGAGAGATTTTATTTGGGACAAGGATTAGAACCCTATTTACTGGGCTTCCTTTCATCTAGACTTTATATCTTAAATAATGAGACTTAGACTGAATTCTATGGTTTCGCATGTATCTACACTTTAACCTAGACTTGGACTTTCAATTTTGGCCTTTTAAGCCATAGTTATCCTTTTAGACATTTTGATGGTTTTATCATTTATTGGGCTTTCACATTGTAAATCAATTAACCATTTTTTAAAATAAACTGAACATAAACTTTATGAATGATTTCATAAAATAAATATTACATTACAACCAAACAAAGAACCCAATAAGTGTTTTTAAAATTAATGAAAAATTTTATAAATTAAAATTGAAATTAGATTAAATAATTGATTAGTAAACTTTAATGCGCCATACTTAAATGGAAGATATGAAGAGCCATTGCGACCTTAGAAATCAAATCATGACAGGCAGCTGCTTGAGGCAGATGCTTTTAATAATCAACATTTTTATTTATTTAGTATTTATATTGTAAGACGTTGGTACGTTTTTGGTCCACTGCTCATATTCCTCCTCCTTTCGTGTTCATATCTCTTTCTTTTGTGAAATTTACATGGTTATTTATCTTCTGTTCACTTCTTGACAATACACACATGCTTATATGCTAAAACAGTAAACAATATATATCCGTCATTGTCTCGTCCTCATCAGTCTCGCAGCAATCGGTATATTATCGTATAAGAAAAGGGGTTCCTGCACACTTAGTTCTTCGTCCTTCTTTGTTGTTTCAGTATATAAAATTGAAACCAGCATCTGTTCCATGCTTGTTTTGAAAGTGAATTAACATCCGTAAATCACACGAGGATTCCTGATGATAAGAATCGTAGTGACAATGATTTATAATCATCATGCAATTTCGCATTCCGTTTATTATGAGAGAGAATATCGCTTTCTAGGGTAATAAATTTACGCCATATCCATAATGTCTATCGAAACAAGCTAGTTAGGAAAAAAAAGATGCACATGAATTAATGAGCAGCTTCTGCTTTGGCAGCATGTTATTTGCCGACCCTAGTTGATGCAACACGTAATGGACAGGAGAATGGCTTCATTAAAAGTGATACGCCCGTAATAATTCTAGCTTTAATTTCTGCCAAAGGAGATCTGCTCATCCATTCATTAGTAGCATCCCTTCTTAAAGAATGTGCAATTTCTATGGCTCGTAATCCATTCAGTATTAACCTTGTCATTTTACCTCTCCAGGTAAGTTTTTGTACTTTGCTTCTTTAGAAATATTTAGATATTGTCTAATACGGTGTATATTTTATGAAAGTTAATTTCATTGAGACAGGCATAAAAGCCAAAACAAGATATTGATTTATATATCTATATGATAATGTAGCATAAAGCAGATGAATCATAAATCTTCAAAACTTGCTTCAGTAAGATATATAATACAGGATATGGCATTCTATTTACTTTTAGACCACCTCAATATCCTATATTTAAAGTTACTATGTATCCGCTTTTTGAAATCTCAAATAACCCAACTCACATGAAACAACCTACTTGATGGTAAATGGAGGATCAACCATTTTTTATGGTTTTCTAAGCCAAATAGTTGAGAAATAAAACTTTATTAAGATAACATACGGTTAATAAAATTATAGTTTTAATTTATCGTTATATAATATTAGTCTTGTACTTCAAAAGTAATACATTTTTTTTGCATGACCTACTATAATATTCAAGCTTTTTTTATATGCACCAATAATTTTATATTATAAAAAATTAAAAGCTTAGTACTTTATACCTATAGTCAATATTTTATAGAGTTTTAGATTAGTAACAAATCGTTATAAGATATGTTCAAATCCATGCTTATGAACTAATACTTAAGGTTTGATTTCATACCTTACTTTATCTTGTACACGGCACGCACACACCTTGAACATAATTTCCTTCGTTTTTGGAGGGGTGGGGTTCTACTTGAGCATTCTTGTAGGGCATTGGGTAAAAAAAGACTTCTTTTTCATTCAGCGTCTAACCTGAGATGTAAACCATCAAAGCAGGGGTGACACGGTTATCTTTCCTTATCTTCACTTAACCCAATCTATAGTCGAGGTTTGAAAGCTTCCGTATTAACCGGCTCTAATAGACCATTATTCCTACATTGAACCTAGAAAAAAAAAATTCCAAAAAACCGTCCTTGTCCTTGACCAACTTTTTGCTCAACTTCCTTTAAGTCGGTCTTTTATATATATTTTCCTCACTGTAAGGGAACAGCCACAAAGCAGCTAAGGATTACGAAGGCTTACATGGATGTCAAGTACAATTTAAGTATTCAAGGGGTAAGTGTAAAATTAAAAAAAAATAGGGGGAAAAACAGTGGTTGGGAGCCTCTTTATAATTTTGAAAGCTAATGACAAGGATGAGTAGGTACGAAAATGAAAATTCCTTAAAACCACCGCCTATATATACTATACCATGTAATATCTATAAGTTTTATGGTAACTTATGAACTTGTGGTTCATTTTAAATTAAAATATTATTTTCCATTCATATGTAAGTTAATTTCAATAGTAAATGTAAATTTAAAAAATAACGAATTTCAATAAAAGCAAAATACAAGAGACTCAAAGTATGATAATGATTAGGTCAATATGGTTAAATTTTTATTATATTTTTCAAATTAAATAGTACATATTAGCTATATTAAATAAATTACGAAAGATTCATGGTATTGTGAATATATTAAAAAATCATAGGATGTTCTAGAATTTGAAAGATAAAATACGCAGTGTATACGTCCCTAAACAAGTTTTAAGATGAATCCTTTCATCATTTCTTATATTTTATCTTGTGATTAGGTTTTAAAAATTTCAAACCAAAATCTACCCTATGACATATAATACCATCTCCGAATCTAAATACCACAGGACATACCAAATATTATTGCTCCTTAAAGCTTTCTAGCTAAAAGCACCTGTTGGTTCCCCTGTTAGAATAGCAACCACCATGTAGAACTATCATATAATTAGTGCCACACTTCAACTGCACATTTGATTTTTTCAATGAGGCTATTTACAACTATTTTGGCATTTATTACAACTGCCCAAAATTTAGCAAAGATAATTATCGGTTCAAAATCTAATTGGCCCCACTAATCAATATATTAACTTATCCACTGTCATGTTCACAAAAAATGTGTGGTATAAAACAAAGAGCTGATGCTGTATTACGTGATAACAACAAATAGGGTGGTTTAAAATTGATGAAAAATAACTAATCAAATGTGTAAATACGAGGATGTATCTTAATGATAAGGCAATCGGTTTGGAATATTAAATTTAAACTATAGTAGGACAAGAGAAGATTATTCTCTTTACCGATCGCCTATTTTCTATGATTCATCACAGGCAGTCATTATCTTTCGAAAAAAAAATAAACGGTTTATATTATTTAATTCTAATAAATTGTGCGGTATATGTCGGTTCTGGTCCAAAAATAAATAAATAAAATAAAAAGGCAAAATTGGAGATAAGGATGTAAATGGATCCTATCACTATCACCTGAACCGTCCTTTGTTAGTTTAAGGAAAATACGACGCAGTTGATGACACCGCGTTTGGCTCTCTCTTACAAATCAGCAAGTTTTATGAACTTTCCTGTAATTACGTAATGTACCCCTGAGATCTTAAAATTACTCGACTTGCGCTAAAGCATTTTTCGTTTGAAATTTAACTAAATAATGTAATTTGCCAATGAGCCCACGTATTTGTAATTTTAAAATATAAGAGATTGATTGTAGTGTTACATCTAATATTAATTATTTATTAACAAATTATTTCGTTCATCCTTTAAATTAAAAATATATCTCTTTTCTCACGAATAGATTAAGATTAATTCTAAAAAAAAAAATTCTTCACTTTAACTAGTTTTACTTTCTTATATATATCATACTTTCCAATTTAGATATAAGGGAACCAAATTTTGAGCATGACGACTCTAGCCGTAATTTCTATCTCTTTCATTTTAGACATATATATAGCAAATACGTATGCATACACCTATACATATACTAGAAGATATTGTATCTATACTGCGGATACCTAATTAAACTGGTAATTAATTATCTAATTAAATTCCAGCAGGGACAGTTTATAACTCGAATAGAAAAATACATAGCAGTATTGTACGGTTTTGACACTTTTTTTTTTTTTTTGGAGTTGCATTTAGTTTTAGCAAGCGTGTACACAATTATTATTTTGGGTTTAAGAATATAAAATGATACGAATATGTAGTACTTAATTTTTTTAGTTAGGTTTTGTTTCGTCATGTTCAAGATATATCAAATCAAAAACCAAATCGATATTTTTCTTTTATTTGCAAATCATCTTTGAAATGCTCATTCCTAGCTAAAAAAAAAAAAATTGCTTTTGTTTTAGTTTTTCTATTTGAAATGTTCTATAGTGCCACTAGAGAAAATCCATATGCTAAATGAATTGACAACATGCTTAAATAACTTCATAAGTGCAAGATAAAATAATCATTCTCCCTCTACAAGGCTATTGCTACATTTGATTTGTAAAAAAGCTATTATACAAAATTCTTATTGGCTATTAAATAAAAAATTGAAATTCATTTTAAAGATCCTAGGAATAGTTATTTTCTTTTCATTTTTTTTCCTTTCATGTTTCTACATTATGTCCTTAAGACTTACCATCACAACTAAACCTAACCCTAATGGAACCACTTAACCATGATTGACCTTCAAACTCATGTAACTGCAACCATCTGACCACATCAAACCCCCCACCAAACCATATGATCATGACTATCGAACTCATGCAATCTAAGCTACTTGATCAAGTCAAACCCCATTAAACCACCTAACTACAACCATTTAACCACATTATTGAAACCACATGACCATGTTGAATCTCCACTAAACAACTTAATTATGGTTATTGTTGAACCCTTATAACTTAAACCGTGTGATCACATCAAAGCACCTTATAACCCATTCACATTTGGGTGCATACAATGAGCTAATTGAGGTGTCTTATCCATATTAGATAGTAATTAGGCTAGGGTTTGGAAAGGGTAAGGGCATTTTGACATTTTAGATGTAGTCCTCAACTATTACTTGTATCAATCTAAAGAAATAATAATTCTTATTCTTTTATTTTATTTTTATTTTATTTCACCCTACCAATCAATCAAATGTGATATCATTAAAGAATTATAGCACATAAAGCTAAATAAAACTAGCCATTAAACTCATTTCATAGACTTTTATATGCGGATTTCTTCGTCTATAACCATTGTGTACATATATATAACACACGCACACACATGGTTGTCAAAATCGCGATTTTACGTAGAATCGCCAAGGAGTCCGTAGAATCAGAACGTAGAAACAGAATGTAAAAACGTAAGTTTTTACAACATTTATAAAATAACCTTTAAATATTAAAAATTTACTTACAGTAGTCATTAAAAAATATAATGGATAATATAAATTAAAATTTTCAACATAAAATTGGGTCATAAATCACAATAAAAGTCATAATATAGATAATCAAGCATAAGTTGTATAATATAAATAATCAACCATAAAAATAATTAACCAAAAGTCTCAATAAAAGTTATGAAATCATAAATCATATTACAAAACAAGAACTAAAATAAATCATCACAATTTCTACCATCTCTCTCATCCATATCTTCATCATCTTCTTCTTCATCAATGTCAACATCATCATGAGGTGTACTGCTACCAATGATTTCCATATCCTCTAATTCCAATTTTTTTGAAGTTCCTATTTGCATTTCAACTTCAGCATTATCAATATCATGAAGGTCCAAATCATTTGGGATTAGGGACTTACTGACAGGACTCTCTAAATTGACATAAGCACCAATTTCGTCCTCCTCTGCATCATCTTTATCTTCATCCCTTGCAGTTGGAAAGATATGCAACACACCTTGACTGTCATTCTCATTTAATGAGTCAAACACATTTTCTTCTTCAACTATCCATCCATCATCAGATGAGAGATCTTCAACAATGAAAGTAGAAGTGTCAGTGTCAACAATGCATCTTTCTTTCCTATTTCCTAATTTCAAGTTATGCATTACAAAGACTAAATCATTCATCTTTTGTTGATGCAGCCTATTCCTCTTTTTGGTATGGACCTAAAAATAAAAAAGGTTATACATAACTTTATAAGATTCATTATCTTAATAAGTAATAATATATAAAATAGAATAAAAGAACTAAAAATAAAAAAGGTTATACATAACTTTATAAGATTCATTATCTTAATAAGTAATAATATATAAAATTGAATAAAAGAACTATTTGTATCTTACCATTTCAAATGCACTCCAATTCCACTCATAACCTGAAGAACTACAAGTCAAACTTAAAACACGAATAGCAAACTTTTGTAGTTCTAGGCATTCATCTCCATATGAATCCCACCATTTAGCTAGAGCTTTTTTGTTTCTTGCTAACCTTGCAGCTTCAATGCCAAATAGTCCTTTAGCATCCTTAAATCTTTCAAGCTGCATATCAATCTTACACCTTTCTATTGGATTAGAAACCATACGCTCTATGCAACCATATAATCCAATCTTAACATCTGCATCAACTTTAAAATCATCACTATAATGATAATGAGGATTCAAATAATAAGCTGCAACATGTAATGGTCTATGAAGTTGAAGCTCCCATCTCTTATCAATAATCTTGAAGATAGGTTCATAACTACATTAAATAACTATGATTTCAATTTAGAAATGAAACTTTAAAATTAGCACTAAAGAAAATATATATATATATATATATATAGCTAACAAGTTGCAATATTACCTTTTCTTCACATTGTTGAAGTTTGCTTTAATTTTCTACTTAGCACGATCCATTTCTGGATAAATGAAACCCATAGCTGGTTGATCATCAGAATCCACTAATCTAAGCACTTTAATCAAGAGAAATGCAGCTTTAAGGCAAACAATAACATTCTTCCAAAACCTACTATCCAAAACCACTCGTTAAATCCGCTTTCCATCACTTGTGGTCGAATACTTACATGATTTCCAATGACTAGAAGTGAATATCATCATCAATGCACTTTTCAACTCACTAAGGCAACCTAATGTCAAATACGAAGTGGCAAAACGAGTTGCACCAGGTCTAATCAAGTCCCTCCCTTTAGTGTATCTTCTCAAAATTGAGATAAGTATAGTCCTAAAATAAATATATGTAGTAATTCACCTTCCTTTTGCAATTGTCCCCTGATGGATCTTCAAATTCTTCTCAATGTCTTCCAAGATCAAATCAATGCAATGTGCAGCACAAGGTGTCCAATATAAGCATTTTCTCTTCTCCATCAATTTTTCTCCTGCTGCTTTATAATTTACAGCATTATCTGTAATAACTTGTACAACATTTTCCTCTCCAACCTTCTCCACAATATCATCTAACATTGCCAAAACTTTGTTGGTTGTCTTGGATACATCAGAAGCATCTATAGATGATAAGAAGACCGTTCCTTTAGGGCTATTAACCAAGAAATTGCATATGGAACGCCTCTTTCTATCAGTCCATGCATCAGACATAATAGAGCAACCTGTTTTTTTCCATTCAGCTTTGTAGTCATTAAGTAATTCCATTTTTTGAGCTACTTCTTTCTTCAAACAAGTCACCCTTAGCTCATGATAAGAAGGAGGTTTAAGCCAACATCCATATCGACCAACCACTTGAAGCATCTTCACAAACTCTGGATTTTTGACACAGTTAAATGAAATTGCACTAGTATAGAAAAAACAAGCAATTTGTTGGCTACATTCTTCTCTCAAATCTTTCTTCATGAATTGGTTAATTGTACCTTACATTGCCCGTGTTCCACTTTGACCAATTTTTTTTTTTTTTTGTTTCAGAAAGAAGTCCATGCAATTCCTTTCTTTTTTGTTTATCCCTGTTTGCTCCACCTCATCATTAGCATCATCAAAATCTTCAATGCCATGAATTTGCTTTCTCTTCATTTCTGATAATTTTGCTGCTTTTAACAACATTGTTAATATTTCATTTTTTACATCATCCGGACACTGGTGCATGGCTCTACATCTTTACACGTACACCCCAAGTGATTCTTGAATCTGTAAATGCCTCCACTAACAACTTTATTACAATACTTACATTTAACTTTTTTTTTCCCATTGTTGTCTACATCAATTCCATGCTCCCAACCTACATCAGATCTACTTCCAAGTGAATTCTTCCTTTTCAAACTCTCTCTACATGATTTGGAAGATGACATTTTAACTCAATCAATACTTAAAATCCCGTAAGAAAAAAAAAAAGAAAAAAGAAAAAAGGAGTAAAGAGAGCTATGGTAGAAAGTAGAAACTATAAAGTACTATTACATTTTATATATTTACAAATTACATATATAAAATAAATTGCTCATGCTCATGCTCATGTAACAAGTAATTACTAATTAAAACTAGAAGAGATAGCAAGAAAAATAACTATAAAGCTTCTCTTTAAATCATCATCAAGAAAAGGAAAGCAAAACATAAGGGGTAACAAGCTTTACATTCCATAAAGCTAGAAAAATGAGTATATTATAAATTTATAACTAAGTAATATAATCCCATTTTCAAATTATAACAATATAACTTAGCACACCACATGCTTAACCTAAACCGTCCAAATGCAACTTGTATGAAGGATTAAGTTTCTTTGGAATTGGCTTCATTGATATTTGAGCACATAATACATTTGGAAATGACTACTGATTAACTGGCTCAAGGTTTTTCATCAAGGAATTATCACCTAGATTGTTCCATAATCAATAATATTGGAACTATTCAAATATTTTATTAACAGATAATAGTATTTCACAAATTCTATAGATAGACATCTGTTAAAATACATATGTAAAAAATAAAAGGAAAGAGAACATGATGTGAAAAAACTTACCAATAATAAATATAACAAGTTTAAGGGCCTCAATGAGGCAATTTCTTAACTTCCTCCTCTTATCTGGAGACTCTCCTGTAGAGGAAAAGATTCATATTCAGAATTTTAAACAAGTGCAGTGCATAGTCAAGTGCCTATTCGATTATCCAACAACGATATTTTTATCCACAAAAAAATAGCAACATCGATATGATTAAGACAGCAAATTCGGAAGAGCAAATTTCCATAATAGAAGGCCTGCATCTCTAAGCTAATTGTCCATTGTACATCATTCAAGGTTATAGAAAGAAGTAAGAACATATTATTAATTTCCAGAACTTCACATGATAGAGTAGTTTAGGTAATAGTATCCCGATCAAAGAGCTTACAAAGGTGATGAGTGGAATAGGGAGTCTACTGGACTGGGTTCAACTAGCGGAATTCCGTTACTTAACCTTAGGAGCAAAACATATTCCACTTTCAAACTCAAAGATTAAATAGCTAGCTTACTTAAAAAATTTTAACAGCTGAAAGTCTTTATATAAATACCTGATAAGTACAAATTAACATTTGTATTTCTGATGAATTCTAGTGGTATATGTAATAAATTAATGTTATTTTGAAGAGTTTTGATGCTTAAAAGAAAAAAATATTTCAGTTTCAGGATTGAGGACCACTATTTTGAGAGAAGATATCAACTTGGATTGAGATCGAATAAGAAAACACGAAGAAAAATGCTTTTTGGAAGAAATAGGGGAAGAGCACGGTCGGGTAATTAAATTGCACAGCTGTGTGTCAAGGAAACACACCCACGGAAGCACATACAGTTGAACACACGGTTGAAGGCATGGTCGTGTGTTGAGCTTGGAAAATCCATAGAAGCACACACAGTTGAGTATACGGTCTGAAACACGGCCGTGTGTTATTTGGTAGGTTTTACTGACACTATTCAAAGGCACGGCCGTGTATAAGCCGTGTGTCAAGACCGTATGCTTGAAAAAAGTCAGTCGTTTCAGGAGATTTAGCCATCAACTCGTCTTGAAGGCCTTGAAAGCCATCAACTCATCTTCACTAGAAGTATTGCCCATTCACAAGCATAAATACGAAATTCAAATGCCCATTCACAATCACAAGCATAAATATTCACATGATACACTACAGTACAAATGTATAAGTATTGCTAGTCATACAAGACATACCTAACACAAAACTCACGTCTATGAAGACGAATCTCAACTCGATGGCTTGTTGCAAGAAGGATCACTACTCGGCGGCGCTCACTATTTTCAATTTCGTTCAATACAAAATCATAACACGAAGGAGAAGGATCGCTGGCTCACTACTCGGCACTCTCTGTTTCGAATTTCTATCAACTCAGCTCAGTGTGGAACTATGGATCTCGGCTCGCCTCTCCTGTTTTCACTATCTCTCTTCTCCTCTTTCCACTGAACTCTGAAGAACTTCAATGTACAACAGCAAGCCAGCAAATGCAAAGGACGCGCCGCTACAGAAGCTTACAAAAGCAAAAGTCGCTGATTGGGCTGGGTTGGGCTAGGCCTTTTATTAATTGGGCAGGGCAGCTAATTAGTAGACCGTGGACTTGGATTCGATCTGAACGGCTGAAGCCTGCAATTGTAAATATTTGTAGAATCGGTTGAAACGGATAGAATCACGATTTTGAATGATTTTATTGTTTAAAATCGCGATTTTATTACGATTTTGCTTCTCTCCGATTTTGTGTGCAAGTTAATTAAAAATATATATACAAATTCGTAAAATTATTGAATCGTATGAGTTAAATCGCAATTTTGACAACAATACGCACACATATACACACCCCCGCAAGAACTGTTTATTCAATTAGCATATCCTACGTTCAAAATGGAATTTGGGTAATGAAGTGAAACCTTCCCATATTTTTAAGTTTCGCAATAGTCGTTTTTTGGGATCGCTGCATGGCAATTGGACGATGAAGACGTTATTTAAAATGGAATTCCTTTATTTACTCTTCCAACATATTTAATTCTCACGATCCGGATCCCACTTTACATGGATCGAGGCAACATGTGTTGCATTCAATTGACTATCAACTTGTGCTTGCTTTTAAGGGGAAAAAAAAAAACCTTGTGCTTTTCAAATATCCAGATAACTTAAAGGTAAACCAAAACAAATTAGAAAAGTGGTTCATGCATGACATGGGTCGTTTTTTTCAATTTACATTTTATAATTTAGTTGACGTAAGTACTATTTTCCTGTAAAATTACATAGTTTTAAATTTCTTAATCCTTATTATAATTATTTTGAAAAAAAAATTAATATTGATTATATATTATATGGAAAAATAATATATATATATATATATAGTTTCTTGAAAAATATGCCCCTAAAACATAAATTAATGTTTTCCAAGTAATGATTTCCTTGTGAAACCAGAAGTTTATGGAGAA
The DNA here is from genome assembly GCA_037954665.1 of Laguncularia racemosa. Taxonomy (NCBI): domain Eukaryota; kingdom Viridiplantae; phylum Streptophyta; class Magnoliopsida; order Myrtales; family Combretaceae; genus Laguncularia; species Laguncularia racemosa. Next base: position 624,646 of record JBBMOL010000213.1, read on the forward strand.
GCTTCTGTTCCTTGAAAGTTTTACAACCACATATTCATTGTCCGAGATTTGACAAATGGATAGAGGGAGAAAGAGAGAGAGATCAGAGAGCATGAAAGTTGGCGTTGAGTGAGGAGAAGTCAGAGATTGATGCGATAAAAATAAATAAATAGAAAAAATGTCATACTAACCTCATTGAAGAATTGTCCCAATTGGGAAAAAATATTATCATACACCACATTGCTTCACGCTTCCATCAACTGTGAACATAATTATTCTAATGAATTTCGTATTTAACAATGTCGACGTTTTGCCTCTTTCCACTCGTCTACAGTTAAATATAATTGTAGAGAGCAAGCGATGCCTTTTCATCACGGCTCTGGTTAAGTTTCCAATGGCAGTTCAGTTAATGTAAATACCGTTTCTTCCACGAGAATATGATAGATATGGTTTTCTAATAAAAAAAATTAAGTATTCAAATTTGTTTTAAGTTAGATAACGCATTTTAAAGTTTATCCATATTAAATAGATTTTGCAAATAAGTGAGATGAGTTAGGTATTGTACATACATCTAGATGTCATCACAATTTTTAAAAAATATGAAATGGAGATTTTGTTTGCATTTGATGCTTCAATCATTTTCAAGAACTATTCAAAGAAATACTAACATTTTTGTAAGTGACATACTAGGTAGATTGTTTAATAGTAAGAATGAACAAATAAATTTTTAATAAGTATTTGTAATCATTTATAGTAGCTTTTTTTCAGGCAAATATTTACTAATTCCAATTTCATATACTTGTAATTAATAAAAAATAATAAGAATATACTCGAGATAGAAATTTAAAAACCACATATATTTATCCCTTTTTTAACATGGTGATACACCTCTAAATTTTATACGTCATATTCCACCTAATGTTTTTTTCATGATATGTAAGAGTCTCGTTCCATTTTCTAAAGGATAAAGGGAATAAATCAAGAATGGAACTTATCAACCGAACGTCATCGAAATGAAATCTACCTAATATTAAGATGTTTTGATGTTTATTACTGTCAATTTTATGGAGCAGGTGAAGAGTGTATAATAATCTTACGTTCCAAATGGAAAAGCTTTTCAAAAGCAACCAGCAAGGATGATAAATGAAAGGAGAAAATTGCTTGGATTTCCACAATTCCTCCTATAATTGTAAGTTCACTAGCTATGGACTAGAGAGCAATACATTATTAAACAATAATAGCATATAGCTATTACAACTTTTTCCCACTCCCTAGAGTTACCTATTCTTTTGTGATTTATATCATTATTACTTATACTATCACACTATAATTTAATCAATCGAGTACTTCTGATGAAAATCATCTTCAAAAAAAAATAATAAATATTGAAAAACTATTTGATTTTTAAATCGTGTATAGACATTGTGCTAAGGTGTTTTTTTTTTTTTCCATCTATAACTAGGCTTTATAGAAAATTCTAATAAATCAAGGAAATAGAAGCAAACGATCACAATAATTAGTATACTTTGTATCATACTATGTTGTTATGGAATCAAAGAAAATCATAACATACACTTTTTCCTCCCTCAAAATTGTTTCGGTTTGGGTGCCAAGTAGCCTCAAATTTTCAATTATGGCGTCCCAAAATGTTCTTAAGAAGGAAATAACTTTATCAATCATGTCCTCTTTATATAATATATCCAAAGCTAGACTTTTCGAGAGTTTGTCACACCAGCTACTATTAATGAAGTATATAATTATGGTAATCTATAATTTAATTGAGATAGAAATTAATATAGTTCTATCATAAAATATAATCCATTAATTTAGTTTCGTCTCAATTAAGGAATAAAGACTCTAATTTTTTACCTAATCAATAAATAAACCATGGTTGGGATAAGCAGATTATACCATTATCTATATTAATTTAATCAAATGATGTTTGAGAAATGTGAAGACAAATCTATAAAAAAAAATCGAATCGATTATTATTACTTATACACCAAAAGGGAAAAAACATATTTTAAAAATATGTGTTGAAGTGAAATCAGTGGGCAGAAAAAAAAAATAATAATAATGGAAACCAACAAAAGAAAGCTTGTTTTGAATTTTCATCATGTTGTATGGTTTAATTTTTAAGATATGAAGACTATGTCGCACATTTTTCTGCACGACCTCTATAAACAAATACAATAAAACCAAACTGCCAACATGACGGCCAATATATTAAAATGGAACTTTATTTCCTAACCTTTCACCACCTTCCTCCTGTTTGTTTTCTTCCCTAGATTCTCTCCCTACAACCGCTATTCGCCGGCACTCATCTACCATTGGAAGGACCGAACACCAAGGTCGTCTCCCACCACGCGGCGATTGATACCCCAAAAACCACCACCACCAGTGTTGAAATAATTCAAGACTCGTTGTGTTGCTAATATGGAGAGTAGATTTTGTAGCAGTCCATTGTCTGGTGATCATGAAGAAAATGGAAGCTTTGGGGAATGTAATGTTGCTGAATCTCCTCGATCGAGTGGCTTCAATGATATGATGAAGATGTCTTCTGCATCTTCACCTAAAAGAAGGTTGGTTCCTTTGTTGAATTATCTCTATTTCAAATTTAATTACTCAAAATTTGCCCACTAAAGAAGGTTAGTTCTTCATTGCTTGAGGTATAACTAGCCCAAAAAATATTGATCATACGAACTATTGATACTCCATGTTTCATCCAGTGGAAAAACGGTTTTTATATTAACTATGCTACATAACCTTGGCGATAGAAGGGAAGGAATTTGAAACTAAATCTAGGGGCATCATCATTTTTGTATTATGCATATATGGACTTGCTTTGAATTTAATGAGGTATCCCTATATAATAAAGTTTAGATTAATTAGTAATACATCAAATTTTTCAAAATTAAACTCACCTAAAAACATGAAATTATGTTTTCTGAAGTTAAGATCTATATTTAAAGGTTCTTGAGTAAATTGATCATACATCATTTGAGGTCAAACACATGTGGTAATTATTATATTTTTGATGCAGCAGAAGAGCCATACAAAAGAGAGTGGTTTCAATTCCGATCAAGGAGGGTGAAGGGTCTCGACTCAAGGGTGAAGGAGCTCCTCCACCCTCCGATTCATGGGCTTGGAGAAAGTACGGCCAGAAACCCATCAAAGGTTCCCCTTTTCCTCGGTAAATTTTCACTCAACCAATGTTGCCTTGTCCATTCAGGCGGTACGACTCGGATTTTTTATACGTCATCAATAATTGGGGTGAAGGTTAATTACTGTCTGGTATACTAGTTAAGAAGTTAAATAAGAAAATTTTCACTTTTTCACCTACTTAATTTTTTGTTAGTTTCGAAAATCCTTTTTAAGCTACTTATGATGGGACATTAATCAAGGGGGACTCTTGATAAATTTGTTAAGAGTAACTTAATCCATTTAATAATTATAAGTTTTGATCATAAATCATTAATTTGTGTTTGCTACTGGACTGATATAATTGAAACTAATCATTGGGTTAATTATTGATGCAGGGGGTATTATAGGTGTAGCAGTTCAAAGGGTTGTCCCGCAAGGAAGCAAGTGGAGCGGAGCCGGGACGACCCGACCATGTTATTGATCACCTACTCATGCGAGCACAACCATCCGTGGCCGGCTCCGCGAAACAACCACCACCATCCTCACAACCACCAAAATTTGGTTGCAACGGAAGAAACAAAGACGGAGAAAACCACCTCAAGCGTATCAACGAAGCCCGAGACATCCGTTGATCCGGAACCTGAGCCCGAGCCAGAGCCCGAACCCCAATCCATATCCACAGCGGAGGATAAATTCATGGATATGTACGAGGAATTCGGGTGTTTTGCAACGCCGTCGTCGATGGTATTTGAATTGGAGGGGCCCATTTTTGAGGAGAGCCATTGTAGCGCTAGCAATAAAAATAATAATTTATATAGTAAGAGCATGGGGACTCGGAGGGACGGTGACATAGCCATGTTTTTCCCGATGAGAGAAGAGGACGAGTCCTTATTCGCCGATCTTGGCGAGTTACCTGAGTGCTCACTGGTTTTTAGGCACAGTGGAGCGAGCCCACAACTTCAGCCCTGCTGACATATTTTATTTTTCACATTATCCAAATTGTAATTTTCCTCTTCCATGTTCTATTATTATAGGAAAATATTATTGAGTTACTTGTTAAAAAAATTAAATAAAAAAAAAACTTTTCATCTTTTTTTTTATTTTTATATTTACCTTTCCATAAAGCATGCAATTAATGTTAAAAGAGTGTAAAAAATTCCTTTTTAAAATTGTTAGCGACCCTTTATTGCTTTACAACATTTTTTAATTTTATTTTTATTGGGGAGTTGGCAAACTCAAACTTGCACGCACCGTAGGACATAAGTTATTGAAGTTAAGAAAATTTTAGTAATCCATGCTGTTGTGTTGTTTTATGCTTTATTTTATTTAGTAATTTAAGATATAATACGTTTTTGTCATTGATTTCAGCGTTAATAATTAATGAATAATGTCACTTCCAGGTTATATCACGATGTAGGTGTGATTGGTGTCATCATTGCCGTCCATCTTACAACGCTTAGTTTTAATCAGATAAGTGAGATTAGATATTTTGATTGGGGACCAGCCAGCCAATCCAGTTGGAATAAATTGTCTTACATAGTTACATTTTGTTTGCCTCCAAGTGCCAGCCCATGAGACAATTAGCATTTTCATGGGAAATTTTAATGGGTTTCTACGCTTATTAATGTACTAAAGAAGGTAACTTCTATATTTTTTTTATGTATTTGCTACCATTTATAAGGCGTATAGTCATTGAAAAAAAAATGCATTAAGATCTATAATAAGTGTATTAAGAACATCAATCAATCTTACACCAAATACTGAGAAAATTATAGCACCATCTTTGAAATGTTAAATGCTAACAGAAAAAGGTTCCCATCTTATTGATACCTTCATTTTTTATAAATGTATCATCAACCTTAGAAAAGATTAAATGTTTCTTCTCTTTTATCCCTTTTAGCAAGTTGCATAAGAATATGAACGCAAGGTTGTATGTGCGCTTAATACTTTTTTTAAGTAATGCATAAATCACTTAACTTGTTAATTTTATTTAACAAAGATATACACATTTTAAAATACTTATTTTATATTTTTTTGAAAAAGGTAGGTACTCTCTTCTATTTGCTTCATATGCACTTAACTCTTTACATTTTAAGTGAAGTTTATGGATACCCAAATATTCAAGAAAAAAAAAAAGATAAGGAATATCTCATCATCGCTCTAGGTGGTAGATGTATTGTCATTTTTATCAAAGCAAGTGTTCCCACAAGTGAAAGGTATGTTCCTTGGAGACTTGTAGAATTTTTGTGTAATATAATTTATGCATTTTGAGCGATAGTTGACTAATAGTGTTATTGGAGATATACCATTTTTTATGGTTTGAAATTATGGCTATTGTGCTAATTCTATAAAAACCATGAGAAGTTTTAAATTTTTTTTTTAATTTTTAATTTTTCAATAATCTGTGTTAAAATGTAAAATTTGATGAATTTTAGTTTCTAGTCGAACTAAAATCATGTAAAAAATTACTAGAGTAAAGGTTGTTTTAGAGTAATACTAGATGAATCTCAAGTCGAATGTGTAAAATATTAGAGAACCTAGGTAATTAGTCAATCGAGCAATTTAACCAACCTATGAGGGAATTTGGTTGACCAAGTTCGCAACTTGACTAAATTAGCCCCCCCAAAAAAAAGGACTTTAAGTGACCTAATGTATAACTAGGTCAAATAAATTAGTGACTAAGTCAACCGAGTTCATAACTAGGTTAACTAGGTCAAGTTTTCTCAAACCTAATCTACTTATTTCAAGTCCCCAACAACCAATTTGAGTGAAAAACGAGTTTTAGACTTAAAAATGTGATTGATAGCATGTTTATGTTTATTAATGGTTTTTTTATATGTATGTAGGAATTGATTTTAGTTTTAAATATATTTAAAGTTACATACAATAGGCATGTTAATTGTTATTGCATGTTGGTTATGCATGAAAGGCTAATTGATAAATGGATTTTTTAGCCAGATTGTCAATGTATAATAATGTTTGATGGTTGCATTTGGCATCAACCCCTATTCATGGGCAAGTAGAAAGTTTATGATGAAACTTGGAATTAATAAGATCACCATTTTCTAAAATGACTCTAGAGATTTGCTCCAAATTTTCAAAAGTAACTCAACAGATTCATACCATATTTAGAGGGGAAAAAAATCTTTAAGGATCACATGGTTTGCGGTTTCAAAAAATGACTATAGGAAGCTATGCCTATACTTTCAAAAAAGAAAAAATTACAAGTAAGAAGATCAACATTTGGAATCTAGCTCAAATAGAAAATTGAATTTGTAAGTGGTTAAAATAGAATATTAGTATTATACTAAGTGGTTAAAATAGATTATTAAAATTTCAAGTAGTTAAAATAAATAATCAACATTATACTAAGTGATTTAAATAAAGAATTCATTATTATCTTATAAACATATTAAATGATTAAAATAGAGAATTTGTTACTATCTATAACGATACCATAATGAAATCTCCTATTTGAATTATTTAGTATAACAATGATTTTTAATTTCAACACTTAAAGACTCAATCTTCTATATAAACTTGATCTTAAATATTGATTCCCTCACTTATAATTTTTCCCTTTCAAAAATGACTCTAAGGATCATATAATCAACATTTTCAAAATGACTCTAGAGTTGATTCAATCCATATTTTCAAAACTTACTATGGGGAGCTAATGGGTCCACTTTTTCAAAATGTCTCTAGAGTGTTTTTTATGGAGAATTGTAAGATAATAATTAGACTAAGATTGGTATTGATTGTTACACGTATGAATTCTAAGTTGTATGTGGTTGACATACATATATGGTTGCTTGTAATTTTGTATTGGGCTTTACAACTCATCCATGTTTGAAAATTGTAATTTTATGTGAAGAAGATAAAATCTACCTAATGTGACTTTTTGCCCAAGATTCGGAATGATGCTAATGTGCAAAACGGCTTAGCCTATAAGTTGATTTAGCTCTCACATATATGAATGAATATTTCTTAGATTTTTTTATTTTTTTTTTTTACTCATGCAGAGTTTAGATGTATGAATGTAATGACTAAGTATTTAAAAGAAATCTTTAATTGTACATTTTGAAGTTAGTAGCCTCCAATCCCACATGCTCTTATCTAGTGTAGAAATATGCAGCAAACAATGAATACCCTCTATTATCGGGGTATAATGGTGCTAACTGCTAATCTAATATCTTAAAACTATTGTTTTACGGGTCCCTATCGAATTCTTCTCACCCTCTATTGTATCAAGGATTGGATGAAGCCACTTGTTTTCATAGATTCCTCGAGTATCAGTTTTTTTAAATTCATTCAGAGTCTAAGGCGAAACTTGATGATCAAATCCCAATAATTTGAAAACTTTTTCGACCAAAACCTCGTACATTTGGTCATTCAAAAATAGAAAGAAAAGAACAGCGAACGCAAGTAGGTCCTTCCCCCCACCCCACTCCTCAAAAAGTCCATCCATACGTGCAAAATGATGAGTACTAAGAAGTTAATTATTTAAAAAGATTAAGATGGTTTTTATAGTTTTGCTAAGTTTGTCATTAGCAAGCTTCAATTATTGGACATCACGATTTAGTATTCTGGTTCACTCTCGCATTCTTCATTAAAGTATTCCTCAATCAGATAATAAAGTCAGAGGTTAGGTACTGGAATTGGTCCTCGACAGAATAAACATAACTGGGACAACTAGATAATGTTCATTAGAAGCACAGCCCTTGTACATTTCACACATGACGAGGTTATTGTTGAATGTTGGAACTGTTTATATTATATTATATTATATTAGTATATAAAGTCATAAAGTTGTATAAGACATCAAAATTTAGGTTATATAATTAAAAGAAAATAACATAAATAAACAAAATAAGAAAACATAATAACTGGGGAATGGATTTTACAATTGACCCACCAAAAGATGTACTAAAACCACCTTAAACATAATTAATAGGGTGTCACTAGCTCATTATAATTGTTTAAACTTTACAACATATTCTATAGAACATTGATTATTGATCTGGATAGATATAACAAATGACCTTCTAATCAAGGTAAAAAGTCAATGAATATAGTTTTGACTTTGGAACAATAACTACATATAATAGTCCATGTGCGTCAGAACTAAAAGGAATCCAAATTATTAATCAAATCATTGGATTAACATCCTATTAAGCCAGCAATGCATTAAAGCATTTCATCAACCAGACGACATCAGTTCACATGTCTTGGATAAATCTTTTCTTTTCTTTTTTCTTTTTTCCTCCTCCTTTTATTTTGCAAAAATAAATGAAAAAATGTGCCAGGGAATGCAAAGTTACTAAAACTGGCCTGTTGTAATAATTCTATTAATTGTCACTAATGTAGCACGTGTCATCACATCAACATTTATCTTGACACTTAATATATTATATCATTTAATATAGTAGGCATTCTCTGTTTGTATAGATTTTAATAACATCAATCCTATCTGTATACTATTAAAATATTCCATCCTCCATTTGAATCTTGTGACTAAATATTCATCTTTTCTCGTGTAATTTTTCCAGTATACAAAATAAGCAATCAATTTTACACATTGAGCGACATAACTCCTAAGGAATATTTTTTTCAATGTATTTCTTTAGGAGTTGGTTATTTGTTTTTTTAAAGAATTATCGCAATTATAAATAAAACATATTATGGAACATAATTCATTAGTTGAATAACACGATACAATAACCACTTCAATATCTCAAAATTGAAACGTTATGTTTTATGTACTCCTATAAATAACAAGAACTGAGGGTATGAAATTGCTTTAAGACTGCTCACATTTTTAGGGTTTAAACAGGTAATTGCTCACCAAGACAGCGAAAAAAAAAATAGATAATTGCTCATAGTTGTCACTCCTAAATTCTAATTTATCAATTCTCAAATAAAGAGAGAAAAAAAAAGAAAAGAAAACGCCAAATAGCCGTTGCTCTGCGTTGGAAATAATTTGGGTAACATGTGCTTATCGTGTAATCCCGTAATGAACAACTGGCGAACACTTTTTTAAGGAAAAGTTACGAAGTTTTCTGTTTCCTCTCGTTATCAAGACCAAATCTCTAGGTTATGCAATAAAATAGGGCAAATAGATACTTAACTCCAATGAATAATTAAGCTGCGTTTCCTTAGCATGAACGATGCCTTTTGGAGTACGATGCCGAAAATGACAAGAAATCGTCCCAGAGGTAATTATTAAGATGACGAACCGACGTTGCATCGACAAGTCACGAAGAGCTTTGGAGAACCGGGACGACGCTTCTAAATTTCAGTCATGGAAGTGAAACCACTTGTTTTGCATACTTTTATGTACATTAGCAAACATTTTCAGTAATAGTAAATTTATGCATTAGAATGATTTTACCAAGTTTTATGAATTTTAAATATAATTACGAATATTAAGTTATATTTTAAAATATACAGTGATTGTTTAAATAATTAAATTGGTAAATTGTTCATAACAAATTCAACAATGCAAACACTTAGGTGAAGTTATTTTTCTTGAAATCATTTTTTTGAATTTAAGTGAGCTTACGAAATTCAACTGCATTTACAACATTCATAGACATTTTATGAAAAACAATTGCTTTTACGAAGTTTGAAAAAATTACCATCAATTATTATTAAATATTACAAGTTTATAACTTCCTCATATTTTGTATTATCACTTCACGTTGCATCAATTTATCAACTTTTGAATGATTTACCAAAAATAAAAATAAAAAATCCTATGCTTCGATTATGTAGAGCTTGTCTCCTCCTCACCATTCTCCATCTTTTTTCACAAAATAAAAATTTATTCAGTCAGTGAATCCAAATTCATCTTATAGAAGAAGTCCACTTTTAATCTAGTGAAATCAAACCACGACATATATTATCGTACAGGCCAAAGAAAAAAGGGACGCCGTATCAATTTCTTCTGATGCCGAATGCGTTGTTGATGCCGGGAATAAGAATACAAACTCTGTGGGCTGGGCTAGCATTCCTTTGATAGAAGATATTAAAGTTGCTCTGAGTTAGTCAGATGATGTCAAATCTTTTTTTTTTTAATTACCAGAAATGCAAATTCTGTAGCAGATTAGGTAACCTGTAGTGGCATTTGTTCCGTTTCGCGTGCTCTTGATGACGTATTTGAGAATGGATGAGTAATGAAAGTTGCCTGTTTTTCTTGGCCAAAAAAACAACCACGCAAGGTGGGGAGATACCAGCAGCCGATACACTTCAACTTAACCAGGGGACGGCAAATACGAATCTGCAGAAATGAAATCAGATGGTGTCGCACGTATTTTTGAAGAAAATCCTTTGATGGATCACAGAAACATGAATCGATGAACCATTCCAACCAATTGTCAAGCCAAAAACATGGATCCTTCCCTGCTGCATGCCCTCCAAAACTAAAATCCATTCTTCGGCTATTTCGCTTGCGTTTTGATCATTCGTTTCCATATGGGAGAATCTCCTTGCTTAACTTTCAGTAAGGATCGGATTCTTCCATATATTTACTATAATAATACTAATAAGAAAATTGATAATATGTTCTTGATCTAAAAAGTCCATATAATTATGTTTATTATGTTTTTACCCTGTCGTACAGTCCCTAGCCCCCCCAAACTTTGCTATGAAATATTCAAATTAATATACAAGTATTATACCTATACGTATATCCTTTCCCAAAAAATAATAATATAATAAGTTTACAAGATTAATATGTATATACTTATATAAGTATAAATATGACTATTACAAGTAATATGTGTGTATGTAGAACAAATAAGCATGTAGATATATGTACATTATATAATTTACCTGTTTATATATAAGTATTTTTATATCTAAACAAAATATAATTACAAAGTATATAATACGATAGAAGTATATCACTATAATACCCAGAAAAAAAAATAGAGAAAAATAAAGCTATAAAATCAAGGGCAAATAAAAATAAAAAGCTTTTAAGAGAATGGTATATTAGACTTTTGACGTGAAAAGTATAAAAACCTACTAATACAGTCAATCCCTTATTTTTCCTCTCTTTGCATGCGCTTGGACTCTCTAATAGATAGACTCTAATATGCAAATTCAAACCCAAACCTATAGATTCTTATCATGAGATCTCACCTTTTTTTATGCAAATCAACTCAACTCAACACAGCTCATAAGGCAATCACTCTAACTAAGTGAATTATTGATACTTTTCCTAGTTACAAAGGAGTTTAATCTCGTTTAAGAGTTTTTGGTGCAGAAGGAACACTATGTTCTAAAGGAATTTAGGCAAAATTATAATCATTGGAATGATCTAGACAAGTTAAGTAATCAAATTTGTTTCGATTTAGTGTTTTAACACTATAAGTAATGCAAATTTAGACATAGAAGTGTTGGATTGCAATTAGAGTTGAAAGAGATTGATTTTGGTGATTTGGGGAAGAGAATTCAATGAGGAACCAATAGATACATGATCAGGTATACACTCATTTACTTGCCTATGCTGTGTTGAAAGAAGAAAATGAGAGTTTAGGATTCATGGCCAAGTATACTCTCGTATACCTACCCATGTACCTATACACGGCCAAGTATATGGCATGTGTACTTAGGCATACTGTGAAGCAAACTTATAGAAAAGAGTACACAGTCATGTTCACAGTTGTCTTCTTTACCCATGTTCTTTTATAGGGTCGTACTTCCTAGAAACCTTTATTTAATGTTTTTATTTTCCTTTTTCTTATCTTTCATTTATTCTAATCCACTTTTAAGTTATAGTAGAACAACCTAAGAAGAAAAAAATGATCCAATATGTTAGGATGACTTAGACAATACTCTATGAAAATATTAAGTTTAATTACTCTATATATTGACAATTTTGGTAGGAATACTAGTTGTGACCAAGTTGAATTTGAGACCACCCTTGTAAGTACGTGTAATCTTTATATGTTACTTGTGTTTATTAAGTTAGTTTAAGAAATGGAACTAATAGCATATCACAGTGGTTAAGCTATCTACTGATTGTACTTGGCTCAACTTAAGGATCCATAGTAGTAGAATCTTCGAAAGTGCCCATTGATCGATATGTAATGATGTCATTAGTGAAGTTGCATATTAAGATGATTTGGTCGATTTAGGGACTCATGAATATTAGGCCTATAGTGGCAATTCTCAACATTGTACCATATTCCATATATATATATATATATATATATAGGGTTTAATAGTCATAAGAACCCCTTTATTATTTGAGGATTAAATAAGATAATAACCCATTGTTTGATTGTTTGGTTGTTGCAACGATGCATGTGATTTAAGTTATTGCTTAATCATACACATGTGCTTATGGATTATATGTGATGAGCATTAGCTCATCCTTTGAGGAACATTTTTTTTGCAGTTATAGGTATGGATGAATACATGACGTATGATGAGGACTTAGCAAATTATACTCAAAATGGGAGTGATGTAAATTATGTTTACTTCTATGATGACTAAGAGATGAGGAGAATTATATATAGTGATATAACTAAACTGGGAGGATGTTATTTCCATTTAGAAGATGAAAGTTTACCCTTTTGAATTCTATATTAATGGTGTTTAGAATTAGCTTTCACATGTATTAGTGTACTGAGATATGCATGGTAGTTAGATTGGGGGATTTCAGAATTGAAGTTCAATTGAGCCACTTCTTGATGATGATGATTTCCATTAATTGTGATTAATAGTTACTACATGTTTATGTGAATTTAAAATACTTAAGAACCTTAATGTATCTTTACCCTGTAAGGATACATGGTGAGACACATTGCAAGGTGTAGCATTTTGGGGTTTCAAGGCGTTGCGGCTTAAATGGTAGCAAAACTTAAGTTTATGCTCAATAGAGTATAGGCTTGTGATCCATAGAACTTACGTATATGATCTATTAGAGTTTACGTTTATGGTTTAGAACCTTAGGTTAAGGATCATTAGAACTTAAGGTGATAATCTATAAAAGTAATATTTATAATCAATAAGACTAGGTTATGATCTTTAATAAAAAGAAAAAAGAAAAGAAAAAAGAACAAAAACTTAGGCAATGAATCTATAAGATGGTGAGATGTGAAAAGAGTAGGTAGAATTATGGGTCTGGTGTTATTATGAAATAGTAAATATTTTTATTTTATTCTTATATATACCATTTTCTTTTAAATTCAATATTTTACTTTTCCATATGCATAAAATATTTTATTTCTTTCTATATTATCCTTTAATTTACCATTTATATTCATATGCTTCTTTTGCTTTCTATACTTATGGAAAGCATAGTAGATAAAAGATTTATGTGTATATATCTATATATATAATTATAGAATAAATTAGTAGAAAATATTAATCTTTATCTTATATATATATATATATATATATATATAATAAATTAGTAGAAGATATTAATCCTTATCTTATATAATATATACCCTATAGTATACTCATGTAAGGTAATTTAGTTATCATTATATAAATCTTATAGCTATAAGTTACAGGCTTTAAGCTTATAATTAAAATGTAGTCATAAAAATGCATCAAAATACAATTGACCAAGAAGAGTTAACTCACAAAATCACAACATAGAAAATCAATTAGTGACAAAGTAATAAAAAAGGAAACAAGAATAGTATAAGTAATTATATAGAATGACAAACACAAATATAAATATTTGTAATAAATATGTATAAAAAATCCGTTTTGGCCACATCCGCTAAAGAGGCTACGCTTGATGATGATGATGATGATAATAATAATAATAATAGTTATTGTAAGTTTAACTAAGAATAAAATAACCATCCCATTACACCTCTTATAATGAGATGAATCATCAATAATGATTAAAACAAATTAAAAAAAATTAAGAGTAACTAATAGTTGTAATCACTTTAACTAACCACAAAGAGATTATATACATATATATAGTAAAAATTAAAACCATAATTATAAGAGTGGTTGACCATATTACTTCCAAGTTGATCACCAACATGTCCATAAATTTATTAACAACATTAAAAGAGAATCATAACTAAAAAAGAAAATTAGTATAAATTTCTATAAACAAGTGACCATCCATCTTCACTACATTCCCTCAAAATTTTAATGCTACCATAACAAGATAATGACAATAAATAACAATTAAAAATATGTATTAATTATAGAATAATTCTAAAAATAAAATAACTATCTCACTATATCTTTATAATGACATAAAGCATAATAATAAAGAAATAACTACATTCAATAAAAACAACTAACAAATATAATAAGAATAATAGCATTAATAATAGTAATGATAACAATAAATATATATATATTAATGTATAAAAATATAAAATAGTCATACAAAATTAATGACAACAGTAATTGTAATAAATATATAGATAATATAATTACATATTCTACAAATTTATAATTATAATCCATATAAAAGAAAGGAAATGAAATATATAATTAATTAAGATACACAATTGAAAGTAAAAGAAAACTATTTTAAAGGTTTTATTTCAATATCTTTGGCATGTGTAAATATAAGAAAGGGATGACGAATTCACATGTTTCTTCTTGCCTAAATTCTATGTGGTGCCATGTCGTGTCGTATTGTATCATCTTATGCCGCATCATATAGTGTTGTATCAAGTCAAATCTCTAGTCGTCTATGTCATGTCCAAATTTGCCACCCCCACTTATAGGTATCATTTGATTGTCATAAATTTATGATTTATATTGAACAAAATATTTTATCTCTTGTTTAATTTGTATATTTTTCTCAATTACTTGACAAAAATAATCCTAAAATACTAGAAAAAATGCTTATATTTTGTATCATCCAAAATATGATATAAAAATCAAATTTATTAGGTAAAAACACAAAAATCCTTATTCAATACTTATAGGTATCGTTTGATTGTCATAAATTTATGATTTATATTGAACAAGATATTTTATCTCTTGTTTAATTTGTATATTTTCTCAATTACTTGACAAAAATAATCCTAAAATACTGGACAAAATGCTTATATTTTGTATCATCCAAAATATACAAAAATCAAATTTATTAGGTAAAAACACAAAAATCCTTATTCAATACTTTGTATATCATGTTAATGCAAAATTTTATATATCCAAATAGTGGACATCACAAAAATCTTTATTTAATACAGTGCATACTAAACATGGTATAAGAAAGTTGTACTATCCTGTTTTTCTTGTTTTGTGCTGTCTAGTACTCTCTAAGTGTCTAATACTGTAATCCAAATACTACCATATAAATATATGCTCAAAAATTCATAAACGACTATCATACAATTTAATAAATGTTTTATACATGTCATATGTCTGACTACAATAATAACACTAAACATATCATTAAAAGTAATAAAATAAATTGAACAACAATAATGATGATAACAATAGTAAGAAACTAGTAATAAATTATCATATATACAACTAAACATAATAAATAACTATAAAGACGAACCAAATGGATTAACAAGAGAAATTATAATAGTCTTTTGAACTCATTGTACATCCAAAAGGAATAAGATGTAAAAACCTTCAAAAAAAAATAGAGAGACCCTCACGATTTGACCAAAATAATAATTAATGTATATAACATAAAAAATATATATAGTATATGTGCTAATGATTGTAACATACAGTTTAAAAAATTATATACAAAATGAATTCATAAACAACATGTGAAATAGTTATTATATGAAATAAGGTTACATATACATATAACACACAAGTGCACACATACTAGTATGTAAAAGACATAAAGATATATCTATACAAGTACATCTGAACATAATAAATAATAGTAAAGATGATTTTAAAAAGCAATAAAAAGGAATTTATAATACAAAAAGGATAATACATAAAAATCTCAAAACATAAAACACATTAAAAAGAGACCCTTAAGATTTGACAAAAAAAAAAAATTATATAAAATAATAAACTATGAAAGAGTTACATATAATATTGATAAATAACTATATATATATATATATCATAGGAGTGTATACTATAAAAAGAATTTAAAAGCAATGCATTAACTATTATCCAATGTAATTTATACATATATTTATTCAAATACAAATCATACATTACAATTTCCAAAAAAAGAAATATAAATTAATAAAAGGCTTTTAATAAAGAAACAAATAGAGCAATTGATAGATAAAATGGTAGTTGTGATAAAATGAGTAATGATGATGATGATGATGATGATAATAATAATAATCAATAGTAAGGACAATAAATAATAAGTACATAAATAAGGTATATATTTATACATGTATAAGTATAATATTCCTTAAAACAATGGAATAGTAAATAATACAAAATCTAAAAGTATAGAGAGTGTCAGTAGCAATAATAACTTTTTATAATAATAATAGTAATAGTATGTGGTGAGTGTCAGTAGCATAAAGGCTAAAACTAAGAAATCCATGTGAGATTTACGTCTATTTTAGAATTAAAGAGATTAACTTGGAGTCATTTGGAGATGCCCAATGGAATTGTATTTAGAGACATATAAATAAGTATAATTACTAGTTTCCTTTATCAAATTATTTTGAGAAAATTTTTGTGGATACAAGTTGGAAATAATAATAATAATAAATCATAAATATTTTGGGAGATGTTAGCTACAAATTAGATGAATTGAGGAAATGATCTTCCAAACGCAATAAACTAATTTAGCTAAGGGAAAAAGAAGTATAATATAGTGGCAAACATTAATTTATAATAGGACATTTGAAACTTATGAGGTTGAATGAAGTCTTTAAGTTATGGGAATATAAGTTTATTGTTGGGAAATGTTAGTTATAATTTGGTGGCACTAGGAAAACGATCTATATAATCATGAACTCTTCAAGTTAAATCGACTAAAGGATCAAGGAGATGTTTCACATTTTGACTAAGGATAAATTATGAGAGCTAAACAGATTTAATGGAGTTCTTTTAGCTTATAAAGACTTATGAAAAATAATTGATTACTATAGTTTGAATTTAGGAGACTAATAGCAAACTTGAGAATGAATTTGCAATAAGAAAGAGACTCGAGTAAGAAAATAGGTTCTAAAGAAGAAAAACAAGCAAGCAATAAGGTTCACTTGAGCAATAATATAAAGAGAGGAAAACTACAATGGAGTCATAGGGAGACATGAGGAATAAGCATTAAATGTTACTCGACAACTCAAATAAAACTTTCAAGGATGAAATTTTTTGTAAACGAGGCGATAATGTAATACCCAAAAAAAATAGAGAAAAATAAAGTTATGAAATCGAGGACAAATAAAAATAAAAAGCTTTTTAAGAGAGGGCATATTAGACTTTTTCCATGAAGGGTATAAAAATCTACTAATATAGTCAATCCCTCATTTGTCCTCTCTCTACAGATACTCAGATTCTCTAATATACAAACCTTAATCTGTAGATCCAAACCTTAACCTATAGATCCTTATCATGAGATCTCACCTTTTTTATGCAAATCTGCTCACCTCAACATAATTCGTAAGGTAAGTACTTTAACTAAGTGAATTATTAATACTTTCCTTATTATAAAGGAGTTAAATCTCGTTTAGGGGTTTTTGGTGCATAAGGAACGCCATGTTCTAAAGGGATTTGGGCAAAACTATAATTATTAGAATGATTCAGACAAGTAAGTAGTCAAATTTGATTCAATTTAGTGTTTTGACACTATAAATAATGCAAATTTAGACATAGAAGTACTGGATTGCAATTAGAGTTGAAATAGATTGATTTTAGTGATTTAGGGAAGAGAACTCAAAGAGGAACCGATAGGTACATGGCCAAGTACACATACATGTACCTACCTATGCTATGTTAGAGGAAGAAAATGTGAGTTTGGGGTTCACAGCCAAGTACATGGCATGTATACCTAGGCTTACTATGAAGCAAACTTGTACAAAAAGGTACACGACCATGTTCACAACCATATTCCTTACCCGTATTTTTTTACATGGTCTTGCTTCTTGAAAACCTTCATTTACGTAGTCATGCTTCTTGAAAACCTTCGTTTAGCATTTTTATTTTCCCTTTTCTTATCTTTCATTTATTCTAATTCACTTTTAAGCTATAGTAAAACAACCTAAGAAGGAAAAATGATCCAATATGTTAGGATGACTTAGAAAATACTTTAGGAAAATATTAAGTTTAATTATTCTATATATTGACAGGTTTCAATAAGAATACTAGTTGTAACCAAGTTGAGTTTGAGACTACTCTTCTAGGTATATGTAATCTTTATGTATTGCTTACGCTTATTAAGTTAGTTTAAGAAATGGAACCAATGGCATATCAAAGTGGTTAAGTTGTTTGCTTATTGTGCTTAACTTAGCCTAATGAACCGCGGTGGTAGAACCTTAGGAAGCACCTATTGATCAGTATGTAGTAGTGTCCCAAGTGGAGTTGTATATTGAGATGATTCAGTAAATTTAGAGACTCATGGATGTTAAGGCCTGTAGTAGCAATCCCAACACTGTACTATGTATTATATATATACATAGTGTGACAAAGTCATAAGTACCCTTTTATTATTTAAAGACTAAATAAGATAATAACCCATTATTTGATTATTTGGTTGTTACATTGATGCATGTAATTTAGGTTATTACCTAATCATGCACATGTGTTTGTGTATACGTGCTAGGTGTTAACTCACCCTTCAGGGACCATTATTTTTTTTTTTTTTTAGTTATAGGTATGGATGAATACATGACATATGATGAGGACTTAGCAAATTATACTCAGGTTGGGAGTGACATAAATTATGTTTACTTCTATGATGACTAAGAGATGAGGAGAATTATATACAGTGATATGATTGAAGTGGGAGGATGTTATTTACATTTAGAAAATGAGATTTTTGTTTACCCTTTTGAATTTTGTATTAATGGTGTTTAGAATTAGTTTTCATGTGAATTACTGTACAAAGACACACATGGTTGTTAGATTAGGGGATTTTAGAATTGAAGTTCAATTGGACCACTCATTGATGATAATGATTTCCACTAACTATGATTAACAGTTACTACAAGTTTATATGGATTTAGAATGCTTAAGAGCCTTAACGTATATTTACTCTGTAAAGACATGTAGTAAGTTATAGCATTCTAGCTTTCAGGGTGTTACAACCACATAGATATGTACATAACAATATATTAATAATATTGTTTCTTGTATATAGTTATATTCTCTATATATACATAAATTTAGGAAATATGATACGAGTACATTTTCAAGTTAAATAATTTAATATTACAAAGAAATAAATAATAGAAACAAAATATCAAGTAGACATGGTAGAGTATTAAAATATGTTTAAAGTCAAACTGGTATTAATTGTACCAAACTCACAATATTTATAAAATAAGATTACGATGTGTACTAAAACTAGCCTAAATGTGTATCTAATAGAAGATGCATATAAATCCATATGCATGCACGCACACATATGTACACGTGTCATGTAGACATGTGCATTTGTATGTGTGTGCATGTATGCATAGAACAAAATTAATATGGGGAATGCACCTTAACCTAAGTCATACTAATTCTAAATAAGGTTTAAAACAGCATAATATATCTATAGGATTGATTGACCAGGTCTATAGTAAAATTAAAGACTGTTGCGAATGGTCGAACAAGAGGTCAAATAAGTTAGGTTAATTAAATGTATATGCATTTTTGTTCCAAAGACAATGAGCCGGTATACTTAGTTGTGCTCATAAGTGGATTGATTTTTGCGTATACGCAATGTATGTGTTTGCATTATTTAGACAAATGAGAACCTATGAGTACAATACCATGTTAAGTTATCAAGCACCCACATTTTGCATTGATATTGAGTTTCTATGACACTACTTTATCACCAATAACTTTGCAATAAAACGATTAGGCTAAAATTTTAATTAAGACATACACTACAACTCTTAGGGCATATTTAGAATTCTATTGATCAAACACCCATATTTAGGACTCTCCAACAGTGGCCTTTAGAGAGGTGATAGGTTGCCTTTATCAAACCTCAATGCCAAAATCAATGATAAGATAGGAAGTCATGCTGAGATTAGTTAATTATCTAATAAGGTCTTTGGGAGGACACAAAACATCTCCATCGCATAATCCCAGGCTTGATCGTCAGTTGCTTATGTATTAGAGTCTCACATCAAACTAGACAATGATATGTATATGACATTAGCTCATTCACACATAACACTTAAATGATAACACTAATTAATGCAAAGTTGTAGTATAGTAGCGAGTCCCTACCACTCATGGTTGTCAAAATCGTGATTTTACGTAGAATTGCTAAGAGGTCTATGGAATCGGAACGTAGAAACGTAAGTTTCTACAACTTATGTAAAATAACTTCCAAATATTATAAATTTACTTACAATATTCATTAAAAAATATAATAGATAATATAAATAAGGAAATTCAGTATTTATTTTTGTCATAAATTGCAAATTTACAATAAAAGTCATAATATAGATGATTAAGCATAAGTTGTATAATATAGATATTTTATTTCTAAAATGATAAATCATGTATAAAGTGAGTTTTAGCTAGTTATATATACAAAAGCTGAAAGATAATAGATAAAATTTAAAAATCAATTGTGACTTTAAAAAATTACTAATAAATAAAAGTTAATAGCGAAGATATATTATTAGAAATGAGTAATATAAAAAAATGACAAATAACTACTAACCAAAAGTAAATAATAAAAAAGGTACTATAATAAGAAAAGTCTTCAAAATTATATATTATTAGGTAAATTTTTGCACTATTCGTGATTATTAATTCAAAATATATTTACATAACAATATATATTTAAAAGTATTATAACTATAAGATATTGAAAAGATGGAAATATAAATAGATTTATACCTTTCCTATAAAATTAAAAATCTAAAAAATTCTTATATAGTTAAAGTTATCTACCCTTTATTTTATTTACTATTACAAAAATATTAATTAAAGTAAGGAAAGTTGTAGCAATCAAACATGAGTACTCAACACGAACTTGATCACAAATAGGAACAAGAAGACCAAAAATCGACGAACACAAATACGAAGACTTCAATGCAACGCAATACACCGACAAGCGATGAGTGATGACCGACGAACATGTTGGGTTGTAGCTCATACTCCCCTATGATAGGAAAGCATGTGGATCCTGCTCTACGTTGAGTGGGCGGGGGTCTCAAGGGGGCAGCGTCTCCTAGACACCAAAGGGCTTTTAGCAATTAAGCCCATATTTATTCATTAAAAGTTTGGGCTTAGGCCCATGAATAGCTATTACTATATATTCTCTTTTTCACTTATAATTGCGTGATAAAAACGAAAGAGTAAGGTGCTAATTATAGTGGAATCCTCTACTGGACGTAACCCTAGTTAACGGGTGAATCAGGATAAAATCTTGTGCCTTTATTTTTTCTTCCTCTTTTTAACTTTACTTTATTATTATTTGTGAGCGCCAGCCCTAACATCAACTTCCTCTTGTGCGCCGGCCCTAACAGAACATATGATAACAACAGCAACAACTCTTGAAGGTTGACATTTACCTCACATAAGATCGATACTTAAGATTCAAGATTAGAAAACAAAAATGCTATTTGAAGTTTCAAGTTTCTACTAAACAAAAAGAATCGATGGAAAAAAGTAAGAACAAAAAGTTAGAAATAATACACATACATACCATGACGCCTGACATAGTCGAAGAATGAAAGTTATAGCCTACAAATTTACTTGAATTTTGGGTTAGGCTAGGTTTCTTTAGGCTGCACATCTTCAACTAGGCCGAGCTACCTCCTCTTCACTTCTTCTGCTGATGAAAAATAAGACCTTGTAATAGAAACATAAAAACACTAGTGGATTCGCAATTTTACCGATTCCGCATATGAAATCGCGATTTTACTATGATTTTACCTCAAAAACCTTTTTACATGTGAGTTAATTAAGAATGTCCTTACCAACTCGTAAAATCATAGAAACGTGCGAGTTAACTCACAATTTTGACGACTATACTACCACTTACTAAGCCCAATGTTCTTTGGCTTGCTCCCTTGAAGTCTCTTTTGAAAGTTGGAGTTCCAAAAGCATTGGACGGGCTATGATTCAAAGAAAACAAGGTTCTCAAAACATCATCTAGCAATAGCAATAAGATCTATCATTTCAATAGAAGTATATATATTCTCAGAACAATATGAGTGACAAAACTACAATTTCTACAGGCTATTGACCAAAATAAACTTCTTTTATCTCCTAGATTTGGGATGGATTAGTAGAAACCCATTTTACTATTTGGAGGCAGACTCTAATTCTTTACATTCCTAAACCTCCGAATGAGAACGAAGATAGCCCATGTTTTCTTTCTCAATGTTCATATCTATCTCCATATCACACTTACTTCTATATTAATTTTTATGAAAAAGGTCTAAAATCATTAACTATGCTAATGGTTTTATGATGAGCTATTGTCACATTTGGAATAAGGCAGCTTTTAGGTTAGGTTAAGAGACGTTGAGTGCCTCCACACCCAGTTTGAGGGCATGACAATTAGGAGTTGAAAGTTGAAGGGTATAACTTTAGCTCAAGATGTAAAAATTCGGTGGCTATTTAGGTTATGTAATTCCTTATTTTCTCAATTTTTCTAGAGTAAATAGGTGGAGCAATATCATCCATCTTTGATAAAAAAAAAACTTGGACAGTCAAGTGATTTCAATAGTTGATTGAGAAAGGGAATAGTTGTGGAATTACACTTAAATTTTTATAATAACCAATTCACCTCCTCTTTGCTGCAAACTTAGGACCTACACATAATTTGATATCTAATACTGATATGTCTCTTCAAAATTTTGTAGAGTTTATCGGAGGATTCGTCTTGGAACGTAGACAAATTAAATGAAGTGCTTCGTTCAACAATTGCAGATCGCAGCATTGTAATTTCTGTTAAGTCGACACTGGCAGAAAAAAAAAAAAAAAAAAGAAGGAAGTTGTCGTCGAATGGAGAATTTACTAGCAAATCAGCGTGACAAAAATAAAGATAACAAGGTGGGGAGCGGGCAACCAGGTGTTTCGTGCCCTTGGATCAAGGATCTCCCAACAAAAGGTGGGCCTCAATTGGCATTTACAGCACAAAACACATCAAATAGATGTTGAGGTGGACTCAAAGTTAATATTAGTTTGGCTAATTAATTTGACAAAACCAAGACGGAATATGAGATACACAATAATCAGAAGAATTTAGGTGTTGATGACTCAACTCCAAGCTTATTTTAGTCGTATATACTACGAGAAGCTAATAAACCGGCTGATTACTTGGCATATAAACAAGCAGCTCCAAATCATATATCTTTTGGAAGCTGCCACATTTTCCTATATTTCTTAGACCATATACTTTAGGGAGGATGCTTTATCAAATATAACGTATAAAACCCATTGAATGTGCAAATTTGACGTTCAAAATTAGTTGGGCGGGCATCTAATTTTAGTAATTTTACTCCCTTTTTTTTTCGCATGAATCGATTAATTGAAGAATCGCACAAATACAAGAATGATTGGATTTCGACCCAACTCGAGGCACTTACGTTGTCCAACTCGAGACAACTAATCGGCATTGCTCCAAAACATTCGGTAATAAGAAGACAATTTGTCTCGTGTATAGAAAATGAATGGTACCCACAATCAAGCAATATCACACTAATAATGTGTGGTATCAGCGAAAGTAATATTGTACGTCATGAAAACGCTTATCTATATTATTAATCCAATAATTTTTGTTGGACTCTAGCATATACTTTATGTAACATACAACTTTGACTGTTAAAATATGAAAAGCAAGTGGATTAGTCACAGAAATAGTGGAATGCATAGTAATAGTTTTCTTTCATACTTTCGATAAAAGCAAATCACATATCATATTTAATCATGTAGAGCAATTTCGGTCTTCAATGAATATGCATAGCAAATGCACGTCCCTCTAGTTAAAACTATGTGATGCCTCATGGCAGTAAAGCTCTACATAAATTATAAAAATATATTACTAGTGATTCATAATGCCAACGTAATGAAATCAAATCAATACAAATTAGGAACTTTTGAATTAGGTAATTAAAAAAACCCAATAATCATTTATTGTGGAAATACTCTATTATTTATATTGTACATTTGTCTTTTTCTTATTGGTTGATATTGTATAGGTCTTAATATAAATAGATTTTTTGTAATAGACTTAACCAATTTCTAGATATTACAATTGGTTTTATTTCCATTTTCATTTTGTGCTCTCTATTCCGTTGTCTTCATACTTTCTGTTTCATCTTCTACATACTCAAAGCAATATAATGTTCAAGTAGGAAATAGTTGAGATACATATTTGATTTTGTAGCATAGTATCAGAGCTCTTTAGGTATCAATTTCATTAGTTCTTGTTTTTCAATCATGAGTATTACATCAGGAACTTCATCTATAGTAGTAGGACATTTGTCTATTACGGATCCTCTCTTCTTGTCTAGTTCAGATAACCCTAATATGAACATTGAAACTTTGATGTTCAATGGTAATAACAATCTAGTTTGGAGTAGATCCATTAAAATGGGACTAGGTGCGAAATTCAAATTAGATTTCACAAATGAATCAATTAACAAACCATCAAAGACTTCGCTAGATTTAGTTAAGTGGATGTGGTGCGACTACATGGTCCATTATTGGATCCTCAACTCCATAATTAATGAAATTGCACAAAGCTTCCTTTATGCTCAATCCGTGAAGTAACTGTGGGAAGAGATTACTGAACAGTATGGCGTCTCTTATGTACTTTTGGTGTTTTGGTTGCAACATGAAATCAGTAATTTGAAACAACATAACCAAAGTGTTGGAGTTTATTACAATAAACTATTGAAGTGTTGGGATGAATTACAATAAATACATGGATTTCCAGAGTGTGTTTGTGGTAGATTGGAGTATGGCACATGTAGACTTAAAGAAAAATTTGTAGCATATGAATTCGAGAGTAAGCTGATGCAATTCCTTATAGGACTAAATGAAGTGCACGATGGAGCTAGGAATCAGATACTTTCTAGGGAACCGATGCCCACCATCAATAAAGCTTTCTATCCAGTTCAACGATAGAAAAATAGAGGCAAGTCACAAGTATATTTTCAAGAAAAGCGAAGAGGGAAGAATAAAGGTTATTGTAAACATTATAGGACAGAAGGGCATACGGTTGATAATTGTTTCCAAATTATTAGCTATCCAAATTGGTTTAAAGGTCGTAGGATTCAAAAAGGAAAGTCTTCTGATGCGAACCCTAGGTATATTAAACCTAGAACCCGACGATCGAGATTTGAAATCGGATCCCCAAGAATCGTCTTGAACAAGAGATGAACGGAACTAGACCCCAACCACACCTGTTGATTGAAACCTAAGTTATCAAGATGACTTCCCCAAGCGTTTAGATCGAAGAAATCGAAAGGAGTTCTTTCGCAAAGAACAAAAGAGAGAGATCTCTCAAAATGTGTATTCAACAATGAAATATCCGTCATAATCATCCTAGCGTATCTGACAAGAGGGTATTTATACTAAGAAATAATAAAATACACGCGTAGTACACGGCCGTGTCTCCAAGCCGTGTATGATGCTGGGCATGCGACGAACAAAGTACACGGTCTCATACACGGCTGTGCCTCTAGGCCATGTATGTGTCTGTGTATATGACGAGCACAGTACACGGTTTCATACACGACCGTGCCTTTTGGCCGTGTATTCTTCTGTGAAATTTCGACTGGGACACACGGTTGTGTCGCTGGCCGTGCTGTTAGGCCGTGTAAGTATACACGGCCATATATAGAGGCCGTGTATGATCCTGTTGATTCCTTCATTCCTTCCGGTTCCTTCTCTTGCAGCTCCATCACTAATCCTTGCAAAGCTTCTCTCATCCGCTTAGCTCTGGCTCTTGTCATTGGACCTCCAATACCATGTAACGGGTCATTGGACTTTGACTCTTGAACTCTTGATGCTAGCTGATCCCCATCATTCCCTCCGTCCTCGAATCACCTGCATCATATAGAGTAAGATCAGAAACATTAAAAGTTGCGCTTACATTACCATAGTGACTTGGTAAGTCAATCTTGTAAGCGTTATCATTGATGCGTTCCAACACTTGGAATGGCCCATCTCCCCTAGGGTGCAACTTAGATTTTCGCTGTTCGGCAAATCGCTCCTTTCTCAGGTGCACCCACACCCAATCTCCTGGATGAAAGACAACCTTCACACGACCCTTATTAGCCTGGCGAGCATAATGCTCATTCTTCTTCTCAATGTTAGCTCGAACCTGAGCGTGCAATTCCCGCACAAATTCTGCCTTTTTCTTTCCATCAAGATCAACAAATTCATTAACAGGCAAAGGCAAAATATCCAGTGGAGTCAAAGGATTAAAACCATACACAATCTCAAATGGAGAGTAAGATGTAGTGGAATGCACAGTCCTATTATATGCAAATTCTACATGTGGTAGACATTGCTCCCATTGTTTCAAATTTTTATGAATCACAGCACGCAACAGGGTTGAAAGAGTCCTATTGACTACTTCGGTCTGACCATCAGTTTGAAGATGTGCAACAGTAGAGAACAACAACTTAGTGCCTAGCCTATTCCATAAAGTACGCCAAAAATGACTCAAGAATTTCACATCCCTATCACTCACAATAGAATTGGGCAAGCCATGCAATCGCACAATCTCTCTAAAGAAAAAATCAGCAATATGTTGTGCATCATTAGTTTTAGAACAGGCAATGAAGTGAGCCATCTTACTAAACCTATCAACAACAACAAATATGCTATCTTTTCCACTTTGAGACCGTGGTAACCCTAACACAAAATCCATAGAAATGTCAGTCCAGGGTTGACTAGGCACGGGTAATGGAATGTATTCTCCATGGGGCATTACTTTGGATTTAGCCTGTTTACATGTAATGCACTTGTCACACATAGTTTGCACATCACACTTCATTTTTGGCCAATAAAAATGTTCATGCAAAATATCCAAAGTCTTTGTAACACCAAAGTGTCCCATTAAACCACCCCCATGTGCTTCCCTCACAAGCAATTCACGCACAGAACTTTTAGGCACGCACAACCTATCTTTCTTAAACAAGTACCCATCATACCTATAATAGTCAGCATATCTAAACTCAGCACAAGCAGCCCAAATTTGA
Organism: Laguncularia racemosa; assembly: GCA_037954665.1. Classification (NCBI taxonomy): domain Eukaryota; kingdom Viridiplantae; phylum Streptophyta; class Magnoliopsida; order Myrtales; family Combretaceae; genus Laguncularia; species Laguncularia racemosa. Next base: position 652,050 of record JBBMOL010000213.1, read on the forward strand.
CCAAAATCAGCATCAGTCTCATACAATTCCTTAATGAGTTCAAATCCAAGCAATCTAGTATGCAAAAAAGTCAAAAGTGAATACCTTCGAGAAAGTGCATCAGCCACCACATTCTCTTTTCCTTGCTTGTATTTAATCACATACGGGAATGTCTCAATGAACTCCAGCCACTTTGCATGCCTCTTGTTCAACTTACCTTGAGTTTTCAAAAACTTCAAACTCTCATGATCGGAATGAATGATGAACTCCTTAGGCCATAGGTAATGTTGCCAAGTTTGCAAGGTCCTCACCAAAGCATATAACTCCTTGTCATAGACTGGGTAATTTAATGCAGCGCCATTAAGTTTTTCGCTAAAATAAGCGATTGGTTTGGATTCCTGCATCAATACACCACAAATTCCTTTCCCAGAAGCATCGCATTCAATCTCAAAAACTTTCTCAAAATTAGGTAGAATAAGTAATGGTGCATTCGTCAACTTACCTTTCAATGCATTAAAAGCCTCCTCATGCACTTTAGTCCACCTAAACTCAGCATTCTTCTTAACAAGATCATTTAAAGGAGCAGCTATAGAACTAAAGTCCCTAACAAACCTCCTATAAAAACTTGCTAATCCATGAAAACTTCTGACCTCACTTGCGTTCCTAGGTGTTGGCCACTCCCTGATCGCCTTCACCTTTCCTTCATCCATAGCAATCCCATCTGCACCTACAACAAATCCAAGAAAAACCACAGATTCCATACAAAAGGTGCACTTCTTCAAGTTTGCATACAACTTGTTTTCTCGCAAAACAGTAAACACACTTTGTAAATGCTGAACATGTTCATTTAAAGTCGTGCTGTAAACTAAGATGTCATCAAAGTAGACAACAACAAACTTTCCAATGAAAACGCGAAGAACATGATTCATCAACCTCATAAATGTGCTAGGCGCATTTGTTAATCCAAAAGGCATTACCATCCACTCATATAAACCATGTTTAGTTTTAAAAGCCGTTTTCCACTCATCTCCCTCTTTCATGCGAATTTGGTAATAACCATTCTTTAAATCAATTTTGGAAAACAAACAGGCACCATGCAACTCATTAAGCATATCATCAAGTCTAAGGATAGGATGTCTATACTTAACTGTGATCTTGTTGATTGCTCGACAGTCAACATACATCCGCCATGTTCCATCCTTCTTGGGAACCAGGATGACAGGAACTGAGTATGGACTGAGGCTTTCTCTCACAAACCCCTTCTCTACTAGATCATCAACCTGCCTTTGGATCTCCTTAGTTTCCTCTGGATTGGCCCGATAAGCTGGCCGATTAGGAATGGAAACACCCGGGATGAAGTCAATCTGGTGCTCAATGCCTCTTATTGGAGGCAATCCCCTTGGTACTTCCTCAGGAAACAAGTCCTCATATTCCTGCAAAAGAGACACAACCATACTTGGCAAAGAAGAGTTAAGGTTAGTAGTAGTAAAATACAAATCCTTGTACATGAGTACAAGTAGTTGTTTCCTGGCCACTATTGCACTCTTAACCTCACTTTTTCTTGCAACTCCACTCTCTCCTGCAATTTTCTCTCCACTCAGTGTGTTAAGCTCTTCACTCTCTTGGCTCACAAGTGTTTGCCTCTCACTCTTTCTTTCTCTTTCACTCTTTTCTTGTCCACTCAAGTGTTTCTCTCTAAACTCTTTTGCTAGCCTCACTTGATCCTCACAAGCCTCCCATGGTTTCTGGGGAGTTAGAACCACATTTCTCTTGTTTAAAACAAAAGAATAATGGTTCTTGTACCCATCATACGTTACCCTCCGATCGAACTGCCATGGTCGACCCAACAATATGTGACTAGCCTGCATGGGAACTACATCACACATCACCTCATCATGATAACTCCCAATAGAAAATGAAATAAGAACCTGCCTGGTCACCTTCACTTCCCCACACTCATTCAACCACTGTAACCGATATGGTTTCTGATGCTTCGAAGTTTTCAACCTCAACTTATCGACCAATAAGGTACTAGCAACGTTAGTACAGCTACCACTATCAATGATCAGGCTGCATACCTTCTTCTGCACATGACACCGGGTGTGAAAAATATGCTCACGCTGAACCCCTTCACCCTCATCCTTAGGCTGAGTACTAAGGACTCGCCTAGTAACTAGCAATTCCCCACTCACGGGTCCCTCAACGTCCACATCACTACAATCCTCCAATGGTGGCATGTCGTCATCACTGGAACTAATACTCTCCACATCTCCATTATCCCGAATGATCATGGCCCTTTGATTTGGACATTGAGATGCAATATATCCAAACCCCTGACACCTGAAACATTTGACATCACGAGTTCTAGTGAATGGTTTAGTGTCAGATTTACCTTTAGAGGAAGTAACTGGACTCTTGGCCTTCGCATCCTCTTTTGGTTTTGAGTCTGCAGTGTTCTTCTTCCAATTTGACTTCCATGAAGAGTTAGAAGTCGCCCAAGATTTAGAATTCCCTTTATACTTCAGCTGCTTCTCTACCTTGATCGCCTTATGCAGCAATTCCTCAATATCCACATAATGTTGTAAGTCTACAACATCAGCGATCTCCCGATTCAACCCATTGAGGAATCTAGCCATTGTAGCCTCATCTTCCTCATCCACTTTAGCTCTAATCATAGCTATCTCCATCTCCTTATAATAATCCTCTACACTTTTGGATCCTTGTGTCAACCCCTGTAATTTCCTATGCAAATCCCTATAATAATGACTAGGGATAAACCTCTTCCGCATAATTGTTTTCATCTCATTCCAAGTGCTAACAGGCCTCTCACCATACCTTCTCCTATTACGCACCAGCTGATCCCACCATACACTGGCATAATCAAAAAATTCAATTGCAGCTAACTTTATCTTCTCTCCTCACTGTAATTATGGCAATCAAATACATGGTCCACTTTTCTCTCCCACTCCAAATACAGCTCTGGATCATTCTTCCCTTGAAAGGAAGGTATCTTCATCTTAATACTACCTAAATTACCATCTCGCTGTTGGGTATCTCTTCTCTCCCTCATGAAACCATATTCCCCTAAATCAGTATCCTCCTTCTCTTCTATACTCACTCCCCCTCTTGAATGCCTATTGGTTCTTCTCCCCACAACATTACTACCTGACGGTTCCCTACTCTACTCCATCTTATCCAACCTCTCATGGACTTGCTCCATTTCAGCACTCAGCATTTTTCTCATCTCACCGAATAATGCCTCAAACATCAATTTCTTATCTACGCCTCCTTTCTCTCCATTAGTAGGACTTTGATCAGACATATTGCTGCAACAAAAGGGTTAGAAATAACACAAAAAAAAATATAAACCTCACAATTCACTCCCTCACCTGTTTACACTCACAGATATAGATTCACTCGTGTTTCGTTCAATAAATAGATGATCCTCACAACTCGCTCTTATAGGCTCTTTGATCAGAACTCAATCAAAATTTCTTTAACATAAACCACTAAGGCAACTCAACTTTTTAAATAAACGGTTCCAATTCAACAGCTAATTAAGAGAAACACGGACAAGGACTCCAATAGGTACACAATGAATACAATTCGAATGAACGGAAAAATATAGATACTAGATTACTGAAATGTTCTTCTTTTTTTTTTTTTAAAGAAGACAACGATAATTAATCGAAAAGGATAGAATTACTTGAATCAAGAAGCCGTGGCTCTGATACCAAATGATGCGAACCCTAGGTATATTAAACCTAGAACCCGACGATCGAGATTTGAAATCGGATCCCCAAGAATCGTCTTGAACAAGAGATGAACGGAACTAGACCCCAACCAAACCTATTGATTGAAACCTAAGTTATCAAGATGACTTCCCCAAGCGTTTAGATCGAAGAAATCGAAAGGAGTTCTTTCGCAAAGAACAAAAGAGAGAGATCTCTCAAAATGTGTATTCAACAATGAAATATCCGTCATAATCATCCTAGCGTATCTGACAAGAGGGTATTTATACTAAGAAATAATAAAATACACGCATAGTACACGGCCTCCATACACGGCCGTGTCTCCAAGCCGTGTATGATGCTGGGCATGCGACGAACAAAGTACACGGTCTCATACACGGCTGTGCCTCTAGGCCGTGTATGTGTCTGTGTATATGACGAGCACAGTACACGGTTTCATACACGACAGTGCCTTTTGGCCGTGTATTCTTCTGTGAAATTTCGACTGGGACACACGGTTGTGCCGCTGGCCGTGCTGTTAGGCCGTGTAAGTATACACGGTCATGATACACGGCCGTGTATAGAGGCTGTGTATGATCCTGTTGATTCCTTCATTCCTTCCGGTTCCTTCTCTTGCAGCTCCATCACTAATCCTTGCAAAGCTTCTCTCATCCGCTTAGCTCTGGCTCTTGTCATTGGACCTCCAATACCATGTAACGGGTCATTGGACTTTGACTCTTGAACTCTTGATGCTAGCTGATCCCCATCATCTTCATTTACTTTTAGTTTTAGTGCTAATGTTGTGAAGTCTCATATGCTCGATTCTCCATTTGATCACGCTCCTAGTGCAATAGTTAAAAAATAACAACAGTTCAATCATCCAGATTAGTAGATGATACAAATCGTCTATCAGGAAATGTTCAAGATAAAGAAAGAAAAAGGACAACAGAGCAATGCCATGGTTGATCACGTTTAGTTTGTAGGTAATCCTAGTGTTCACTTTTGTTCAAATGCTTCTTACAGTTATATGAACCCTTAGATTGTTGACACTAGGGCTAAAAATCACATGACCCCTTTCCATAGCCTTTTACATCCAATTAAGGTTAGTTTACCAAATAGAAAAACCATACCAGTTACTAAGGTAGGTTCAATTACTATCTCACCATTACTTACCATTCAAAATGTTTTCTTGGTCCCTCGATTCACCCACAATTTGTTCCAAACTTCAATATTTGAACTCTTGTAAGAATCCTAATTTCCAAAATTTCCTTTGTAATGTTTGTCAAGAAGCTAAGTTCCATAGACTTCCTTTTTCTCGTAGTGAACATGTTTCCAAGTTTGCCTTTAAAATTTTACATATTGATATTTAGGAGCCTTATAGTATCTCTTCTATATTTGTTGCTAAGTATTTTCTAACAATAGTGGATGACTTTACCAAGATAACTTGGACTTTCTTATTACATCATAAGAGTCAAACACGTTGTGTTCTTCAAGATTTTTTTACTTATGTTTCCAATCATTTCAAAATCGTACCTACGTTTGTGAGGACAAATGATGGGTTTGAATTTTGTCACACCTGTGTCAATCACTTTTCTCTAAGCTAGGCATTATACATCAACAAGCCACTACATATAAACCCCAACAAAATGGTTGAGTGGAAAGGAAACATAGAAATTTGCTAGACACTTCTCATGCCCTTCAAGTTCATGCTAATTTGCCTAAGGAGTTTTAGGGACAATGTGTTCTTACTACCACACAATTAATCAATAACATGCCAATAGGTTATTTGAATTAGAAAACCCCTTATGAAATGTTGTTTGGTTGCCATCCAAAATATGATCACTTGAGAGTTATGGGATGTTTATGTTTTGTAGCTAAACATCCTCATCCTAGTGATAAGTTTGATGCAAGAGAAATTTGATGCATTTTTCTAAGATATGCACAAAGGCAAAAAGGATATAAGATCTATGATTTATCTTACAAACAAGTATTTGTTTCTCAAGATGTCATTTTCTTTGAAAATATTTTTCCCTTTAAGAATAATAATGCTTCTAATATTCCTTAAATTTCATCTTTTCCAAAGAACCATGTTTTGTTTAAGTCACAATTCATATCCATGTATGTCTCAATCAAATTGTCCTTCTGCAGCACAACATTATCTCGATTCTTCTGTTCCTAATGCTTAGTTTACTACATTTCCTTCTAGTTAGCCTTCTATAAATCAGCATCTTCCTACTGATCAATCTGCAGTTCCTCATTTTAGTTTATCTTCTATAGACAATAATTCTTCTAAATTGCCGACTATTGATCAAAATGTTCTACTTGTCTATCTATCTCCAATAGGTTTGCAACATACAGCTACACAAACAAGACCTCCTCAATGGCTCCAAGATTTTGTAAATGCAACACATTATAGCCATAATCTAGCTATTAACCACTCTGTTTCTACTTCTAAACTGAATTCTCAATATTCTCTCTTTGACATTTAAACTTTTCACACTTATCTAAGTGATTTTGTAGCTTCTTTAGGCAATGTGTTAGTCAATCGAGAACCATGTCACTATTTTGAAGCATCCCCACAAAAAGAATTGCAAAAAGCTATGCAAAATGAACTCCATGCGCTTGAACTTAATCAGACTTGGGAATTGTCTCCTCTACCTGCTAATAAGAAAGCAATCAGTTCCAAGTGGGTCTACAAAATTAGACATAGGCCAGATGGTACTATTGAACGCTATAAAACTCGACTAGTTACTAAAGGATTTACACAAGTCAAAGGGGAAGATTACCATAACACTTTTTCACCTATCATCAAAATGAGTATCGTTCGTATTCTTCTTGCTTTAGCAACCATTTATGGATGGTCTTTACATCAAATTGATGTAAATAATGGTTTCTTACATGGTGCACTTGATGAAGATAGATATATGACACCACTTGATAGGTATGACAAAGCTTTACTAGGTCAAGTTTGTCATTTGAAGAAGTCGATTTATAAGCTCAAGCAAGCCTCTCAACAATGGAATTTGGAAGTTTCTAAAATTTTGTTTTCTCTTGGATTTACTTAGTCACTTCATGATTATTCTTTGTTCTCTTATCATGGTTCTACTGGGAGTGTTTTGTTCTATTGTATGTTGATGATATGCTACTTACTCGTTCTGATAAGACTTTCATTTCTCTTGTTAAGTTCAAGTTAGATGAGCCTTTTACCATCAAAGATCTTGGTTTAGCATAGTTTTTTCTTGCTTTAGAGATATGTCATACAAATCAAGGTATTCTACCTAATCAACAAAAATTTATTTTTGATGTTTTGCAAGATGTTGGTCTCACAAGTGCCAAACCAATGTCTACTCCTTTACCATCTCGATTGCAATCGAATGCTGTTGTTGGTGAACTTCTTCCTAATCCTTCATTCTACAGACAACTACTTGGCAGACTCCTACATATTACTCATACACGACTAGATATCTCTTATGCCATTCATTGGCTTAGCCAATTTATTTCTCAACCTCAACAACCACATCTCCTTGTTTTATTCCATCTTCTTCGCTACTTGAAAGGGACGGCTTCACTTGGTTTATTTTATCTAGCCACTAATAATGTTAATCTATGGGGATTCTCCAATTCTAATTGGGAATCTTCTCGTTTAGATCGAAAGTCGATATCAGGATATTGTATTATGCTTGGCTATGCTTTAGTTACTTGGAAATCTAAGAAGCAACCTATTGTTTTTGCTTCCACCACTAAGGCTGAATACCGAAGTCTTGCTATAGTGACTAACGAACTTCTTTTGGTTTCTTTTATCTTGCATAACTTACAGCTTTTAGTTTGGCTTCCTATTCCTCGTATGTGTGATAATAAGTCTGCTCTAATGATTGTTAATGATCCTTGTCTTCATGGGCGCACTAAGCATATTGATATTGATGTGCATTTCATTCGCGACCACATCAATTATAGGTTCCTCCGTACTATACATGTTCCATCTTTCCTCCAAGTTGTTGATCTTCTTACTAAACCACTTGGTGTTTCTCATTTCAACCATTTAAGTGGCAAGTTGGGACTTCGTGAAGTTCCCACTTGAGGGGGGGAATGTGGAAATACTCTATTGTTTATATTATACACTTGTCTTTTCCTTATTGGTTGATATTGTATAGGCTTAATATAAATAGATCTTTTGTAACAAACTTAACCAATTTCTAAATATTATAGTTCATTTTATTTCCATTTTCATTTTGTGCTCTCTATTCCTTCATCTTCTACATACTCAGAGCATAATAATGTTAAATTAGAAAGTAGTTGAGATGCAAATTTGATTTTGTAACACTTGTTAACTTGACTATTGACTACTTTTAGATTGAAATGTAATAAATGGTATCATAGTCTATCCTTTATTAGTGGGTGGATGATCTAAAATGAATCAAGATGGAAGCTGGTGAGCCCATACGGAGTAGGTTTGAAGCAAGTTGAGGAGTGTCATTATGGTGCAACTCCTTGTGGACTTCTAGGATGGCCTATAGGTAGAGGATGGTTGTAATGAACTAAATGACACACTAAAAGGGGGTTATGAACCAGACCTAATTACATGGCCTAATGATGATAGCGTCACATGTTTAAGGTGGATATTCTAATACCCCATGTCAGTATAGTCTAATATGGATTGTGAGAAAATATAAGTGGTAGTTTTTATGGCTAAAGTAGTAAATATTAAGTTAATAATAGCTAAAAGCTCTTGAGTGTAATAGTTAAAAATGGCTAAAGTCACCTATTGGTTTGGTTAGTAGTTATTTTTAGATTGGTATCATAATGAATATATGATAAAAAAAAATAAAGAAAAAGATAGCATATTTTTTATTAAAAAACACCTAAAAACATTTAAAAAGAAAACCATAATAATAAGAAGGGTTATTCTATGGTTCTGTATCATCTAACGTTGAAATTCATCTTTCACCAATTTTTATAATTATCTCAACAATACGATGATGGAGTAACGTTCAAATCAATGGATCTAGAAAAGTTTCCTGATGCGAAATATGGGGTAATTATTATGAGGCTCTTTACTATGATATTCACAGGCCACAGGCATCTGACAGGCTGACTTTCTAAGCTCTAGGTCGACTAGGGGCGGTGGGAGGGGAATTCAAGCATTGGCTGTAAGGCCCATGAAGTGTGGTCCACTAAGGAGAACGTGCTTGTCATGTCCACCAAGCAAATCCTGTTACAAGATAAAATGAGAATTCAGCATTGAAGGTACCTTTAGCACAAAAATAGGGTGATTTCCACTTATCTATAACTTACAATCTGATGAAATTCATATCCCCACAACAAAAAGGTGCAACCCCGAGTTTCTCAATGATCGAATAAAGCCATGCATGTCCTCTTCATTGTATCATTAACTCCCGATTTGAGATACCTAGAATAGAGATAATTGAAAATATATCTAGAAATTATTAGTTAAATGTGAATAAATTATTTGAAACTTTTAAAATATATATTTATTTTTTTATAATAATTTTTAAAAATATACATTTATCTACAAATCATCGGTAAAAGAATTATAAATAACAATATTCTGAAATTTTAATGAGGATTCTATATATATATATTCATAAGTTAAACAAATTTTGAGAATTTACAAACCTATTTATATCCGATGAATGATTTAGAAAATGTAGTCATGTTTGTCTCCATATATTAGCTTATCATTGATTTGTCAAAAGAGCTCTACAGTACTAAATGTTGTCCACTTTCCAGCTCCGCAAAATCCAGACAAATTCTACTCTGTGTCATCAATGTCTATTCAACAAAGACCATCTTCACCTTCACTGCAAAAGAGCTCACCTATAAAGGTTCAAATGGTTTCCAAGAGCGTATCCGACCGCCTTCTTCGCAAGTTTTACGACGCATCGGAGTTCGATTTTGATTATGAGAAAAGTGGATTGTGGTCTCCTCCGGTGCAGAGAAACGTGTTCCTAAGCTCGCCCGGGAGAATATTCAGTGACCGTGAAATGAGCGCAAAGCTTAGAAGAGTAATGGATGCAAGACAGCCTAGAAAACCAAGATTTTGGTTTAAGGTATGCGGTTGTAATTAGAAAAATATTAATGGTTTTCGAGTCATGCATTATTACATGTCATTATTTAGAGAGAGAAATTCCATAAAAGTGCTCGAAAGAGATAAGTCTAATAATTTCGTGGAAATTTAAGGATGCATATTATGGAATTCCCCATTTTCTTGCGGCCATGTCTGTGTTCATGAAGATGCTGTGAGGCAATGAAGTACATACATGGAATTCTTTTCTTTTCTTTTTTTTCTCAATCCCCACTTGATGTAAATTGTATGTTAACCCAATGAATTTTAGCTAGTATTTATTATTATGTTTTTTTCAACATATGGAATTATGTGAATGTATTTTATATTGACATTATGATGGCTTTAGCCCCTTTACAAATACGGAAAAAGAACATAAATGTCGTTAGAATCTCCCAATAATCCCTCTTGCTACCAATTTGACACAACTACCAACTTTGCTAGAAGTATTTTATAGGGTAGAAAAAATTTAAGTATCTAAATTTGCTTCTTCTTCTTTTTAATTAGTGTCTAAATTTTACTTTGTTTAACTTCAAGTTTCATGGAAGTCTTGCATTTAAGCAGCTTCCGCAAAACTTTCCCTACAGAAACAATTTGTTTGGTTAGTAATGAAGTGCTTGATAATAATAATAATAATAACAACAACAATAATAATAAAGGGATGGAATCTGGTGTTGGAAAAAAAAAAAAAAAACTTACCCACCAAATTAAATTACCAAGCTACTCTCTATCTATGAAAAAGCTCAATACAATAGTATAATAGTGAAGGATAATCCTCTATTTTTTTTTTCATGTTCATATCACATTAATCAAAGAGAAATATTTTCCTTTATTTCCTTTCTTTTCTTCACTTTCCTTTATATTCCACTTTTATTATTAAAATTTCACCAAATAAAGGATAGAAGGTTAACTTTTTGTTCCATGGAAAACACTCATAAAATGGAGAATATATTTATATTAACACTTACAATATCTATCTATGTACCAATAACCTTCTTCTCCGTGCTCACTAAAAGAAAACTTTGGTGAACCACTATCATAAATCAATGTTAAATGCTAATGGGAAGCTTGAATATCTTCTTAGTTTTGTAATTAATTGATTAATTTGTAATTGTAGGTATACACAATGTGAACGTGTGCCCTGATGTAGGTAATTTCCCATATGTCTCATTATATGGAAATAGAACTGGAACAATCATACACATCCGGTCTAGTCAAACTTTAAAGCTCAGTGTGTTTCGTGAAGGGAAGGTAAATAAATAAAAAACACCAGACAAAATGTCCTACTTGGAATACTATTACAGAATCGATGCACAAAATCTGAACAGTTATTTCGTGTGGGTTCCTCAAAATTGATTGCACATCCATTTGCTTTCCTGCAAAACCTGCTCATGGTGCTTAGTGGGTCCAAGGATTTGAAACTTTCTGAGACAAGACCAAAATGCTTAACTGCCTCATGTTTTTGAAGAACCCGAGGCTATGTTTTGGATCTGTTTCATGTTCTGTCACAGATTTTAATTTCTAGGATCAACTCTAGCTGGAAAAAGCATGCGTGCTCAAGCAGATTGTACCTTCTACTGTATTATTTAACTTCATTCACCAAAATATCTAACAAGTTTGGTGAATTAATGGACAAATCCTATTCGGTCTTCATCTTTGTGGACAATATACTTTTGTAGTGTAGTACTCCAACAAAGAAAGAAAATCCGTTTAGCAACACCCTTCTTAAAGGTTTAAGACTATGCTGCTCCCAATTCTTTAGAGTCCTATTCATCTCTTCCAATAATTGTTAGGATTGGAATGACTAGTGTTTTTCTCTTCCTCTACCATATACCCCCATGAAGCAATTAACAAAAAGAATGAAGGGTGTATATTTTATGAATTTTTTAAACTTTATTTCGAGATTTATTATAATCAAAACGTTAAAATCATCAATTATTATTATTATTATTATTATTATTATTATTATTATTATTATAGTATCTTAAAAGGTTATAGATACCTGTAATTTTTAGTGATAAATAAGGCGATTACTATGGCCGAGGACATATTTACGATTTACATTTATATTTTTACATTATGACTAATTACATGCCATTATAACTAATTACCAATTCATGCAGACCGCTTATATTCTCTTGTCATTTATATATGGCAGTTGGCACTTGGAAGGACGTAACTAGAGGATACTCTAGTGGATATACTTACATAATGGGTATAGGCAAATTTGCATCATATAATTACTAAAAATAAGGAAATATGGAATTGTTTATATTTTTAATTAAATAGAAAAAAAAAAGATTTTTATTTATAGGGGAATTGCATCCTATTATTAATGCAGACTATTTTATTGTTGAACTCATTTCTAAATTGAATAGCAAAATTGATACAGTAGAATATTACAACACAGTTAAATTTTGGCAAGACTTGAGGCTTTCCCTACTCTAAGTTGTCATATATAGTCTATACATCAAAATATTTTGCTATTAGTACAACTTTATTGGGAAGAGATTCTCAAATCTTTTACAATTCATTTTCCTTGAAAAAAAAACCATTCAATCTTTTCACATGCACCGTCACGTGTTTCGAAACTAAGCGAGGTTGTAACTTTATTCTAGATTGCATAGCAGAAATAGTAGAACAGTATAGCTCAGGAAAATTCAACCTAGATTTAAGAATTTTCTAAGCCTAATTAAATCATTGACAAGTACATCATCTAAGAAACTTGGTCGCTAGTACAAATGTTTTCATGTAGAGATTCTCGGATTAATTCTATGTTAGTCCTTTCTTTAAAACATCCTCTTTCGTTGTTGATGGTGAAATACCTCGGGTAAATAACTCGAAAACAGAGGTACATTGGTAATTTCGTTTATAAAGGAGCCTTATCGTTTTGATATTTCAACAACTCCAACACACTCCACGGGCATTTGCAAGATCCATTATCCGAGGTAATTAAGTAGTTGGATCATCAACTTTTCGGGGTTTAAGGAAGTACAACCTATGTATGTCTGTTTGGTTGCTGGATTGGGCACAGCAAACCCCTAAGAGCAACTCAAGGACTTCTTACATGGTTATAAAATTTTTAGGTGACCAGTAATCTTTTTTATTCTTCTAATTCGAAGGTTATAACTTTAGACTAAAGAAAGGAATAATTTAAAATCACTATCTTATTTAAGGAATAAGAATATATTTTCATAAGAACTTCACTCTTGTAACACTGGTTATAAGATTTCTTCTTTTTAAATAACATGTTAAGTCAAAAGACTATTACAGATAAAAAAGGAAGTTATTTTGAGCTCTTAAATAGTTGTAGCTAGAATGTTTTTATAGCTAAAATCTTATATCTAAGCTAAGTTTTCTTACGGTCAAAATTATTAAAGATAAAAGCTACGACTGGCATATCTTATTTAGATTAGATAAAATGTTTTATAGCGCTAGTTGATTAAAATCTTATTTAGGGTGTCTTTAAAAGTAAGTTATCATATGGTCGAAATTATTAAAGATAAAAGCTATGACTAGCATATCTTATTTAGATGAAAACGTTTTAGAGTGCTAATTGATCTAAATCTTATTTAGGAAGTGTTTTTAAAAGGATTTTGGAAATTGGAACTTTATTTAAAAAGTCCTTTTCTCAACTTCCAACACTGAAATATCAAAATATTTTCAATATCTAAGGAATGTCTCCGGTCTTTCTTTTATCTTGCTTTTCAAGTGACATTTAGACATTTTAAAGAATCTATCAAAATTATTGCTTCATATATTTATTCCATCAAATAATTTCTCTAGCCATTGAAAGTAAATTTATTTCCAAATCCTCAAAAAATTACTCTTAACCAATGAACTAGAAAGAAATTTACTCTAATAGACAAGCTTTGCCTTTCTATATAAATTAGAGTTCAATTTATGGCTAAGAGCAATAGATTAAGCTAGCATGGTTCATGCGTGTTGAGATTTCTCAACTAACTACTTGTTATGCTGTTTAAGAGTTGAGCAACTCTTTGCCAAGGCTTATTTACAATGAGGTCTTGTTGTAAATGTTATTTTTTACTCTAATCATAAGTTAAAGAAGTAAGTAAGTTGTGAACGAGAAGTGTCTTAAAGGTTAAACAAGTGAGTCTTGAAGAACCCAAGAGAAGCATGGAGAATGCAATAGCTAAAGAAGTTTATACTTGTGATTCTAAGAGGAAGTGTGTTTTAGAAGACACTCACTATATTGATTATTAATTTGGACTCACATTTTTATAGTAACCACTCCACCCACTAGCACCCTCATTTCATTCTTTAGGACCTACAAAATATATATATATTGAGTAGAGAAAGTGAAAGAAAAGAAAATATGAGGGACTTGTTGGCAAAATTAAAGGCTATAAAATTGTCAAAAAAAACCATTGTCCTATTACTTTTATACTATAGTTGAGTGGTTCTTTATCCCTAATTTTTTTTGGAGGTTTTTCATATAAATTTTTTTTGTCTTTCATCTCCTTTTACTTGTTATATCTCTTGCATTACATTTGGTTTATTGGAATGGAATTGCAATTCCTTTCATATTATTTTGATTAACAACATGGACATTTTTGCAAAAAAAATTACATTTTATGAGGAATAGATATTCCTCCAATATAGAAAAGGAATCAAAATTCCTTATTTATTCCACATTACATGGAATAGTTATTTTTTGTAGTATAACTTTTTACAAACCAAACAAATGAATAGCCATTCTGTAATAATAAAAACAGAATGATAATTTCATTCCAGTAAACCAAACATAGTATTCTAGTTTTGTATTCTAAGATCTATAACCAGAAATTCATATCCTGTCCCAATAGACTTAGATGTTTTTAATGATTTTTTAGCCAATTGTACATATTAAAATTTGAATAGAGGCAAGAATTGGGAGTTTAATGATCTAAAGTGGCTTATTTGAGCTTAGATAAGTTAATCTAAGTTGAGGAAATTCGTTAAACCAGTGAGAATTCAAATGATTAAAAAAGAAAAATAGTAAAAGAACGGTCGAGCAAACTCATGATAACCAGGTCCAATGATACATTTTGCTCAACTAGCTCATCTTGGTGCATTTGGAGAGCGGTCTCAGCTGCGGGAGTTCGAGCAATCTGGACCCTGGCTCAGTTGGATGCACCCACGTAGAAGAAGAATCTATGTCATTATTATATTGTAGCGGACATCTATTTTAAGGATGTTGTATCCTTAAGACTTACCTCATAAATCATTTCTGGACTTCTAGGAGTTATCTTAAGCTGCTACTATTTGCTACTATTTTCTCACCTATCGATAAGGACATAGATCGAAATCGAATAAGCGCGCTCTTTTTCGAAACATTCACTTAAATATAAATATACTCAAGAAGTCCATTGAGATGTAAACATGCTACAAAATATTACTTTCGCACCATGAAACTCGAGTCGCTTATATTACATATACCAAAACCCATCATGTAAACATTACAGTCTCTTTGCATTACCTCAAGAGAAAGGCCAATGTGTATGTATACAAAACTAAGTATACTGAAAGACCAGAGGCTCTATCCATGCTGAGTTACTCTGTCCTTCGCGAGGAAACATCTGTAGCTTCAGTGTGCTCGCGTCTCTTTTTTGATCCATTCCTGCATGAAATACTCAGATACAACTTAAGATACACAATGCTTATGCATCACCAAAGAGTTAGAGGCTGAAATGAGAAGAAAAAACAATGTTAAAGAAACACCATGGGATTTTCCAAACATTATACTCACAGGGTGTAATGTGGTGCCGATGGAGGAAGTAAAACTGAATCTTCAAGCACTAGACAGGAACTGGACTCTTTTCCAGCATCTCTTTCCCCGTGATTCCTTTCTTCAAGTTTTTGAAATATATAGTGTAGTCCTTCTCTGGAGGTGGGTTCTTGGGATCCACTGTAAAAGGTTCACTAAATGGTACTGTACTTTTAACCTGTAAAGAGATAATGTAACAAATATTGAAAAAGAAGAGACAAGAAAGGAAGCCTAATCCTGATAAGAACATGCTCAGACAATATCTAGGATGCTGCTATGTCACGGGCTTGAGTTTAGGATCTAGTCAACTGGCAATTTGTACCAAACTCGACTGTAAGAATGTATCTTCCTTTATTAATAATGTGACCTGTCCTAACAGAACCTATTGCAGTTTCAGATTTGAGATATTGCTGGGAAAAAGCTCCGATCTCACAAAACAATTTCAGACTACTCTGATAATACTTAAACCAATTTCTGAATAATTTTCTTGCTTGTGTTGCTATTGATAATAGTAGCATATTTATTCAAGCTTCTGAATCCACACTTTTCCTAAATAAGGGATGATGATATATGTAACAATATCTCCTAAGATGCATAAACCCAAAAAATAAATAACAAGATAATCTTTATTTGCAAGTATAAAAGATATTCCTTAAAGAGGTTTATAACATGCTACAAGTGTGAACAGTTTAGCTCATAATTTTGGGGCATTCGTCAACAACAGACGTAAGTTCCTGTCACTATTGAATTGACTCTATGAAAGTTTAGCAAGACTTAATTTTAGATTCAAGTGGCATACCTCGAAAGTCTTGTCACAAGCATCTGGACTTTCTAAAGCAGCTACGCAAATGAGAGCAACCTCTTCCCGTGAAATCTTCCCCTAGATCGATAAAATGATGCCTTAGCAACTAGAAAGAAGCTCATTATATAGAACTTATTGAAATTTTAAGTAGAAGCCAAGTGTATGGCATGCACTGGTTGAATGACGAAGGCAAAAAGAAAATCTTAAGCTACCTATGTTGGATTCTGCAGAAGGAGAAAGGGAGAAAAAAAAGCTTGACTCAACGAGATAATGTTATACCGTAATATTGTCTCCTTGATCAAAAATAAGATCTGCACCAGCAGGCTCTTCAGTCAATGCACATGGTCTCACAATTGTATAAGGAATTCTACTCTCACGTATCAAATCTTCTCCCTAATTCAGAAATATTAAGTCACACAGCTTTAAGAAAAAACTCAAACAAAAGTTACGTGATAAACAGATGGCTAAAGAAAAGAGTGCGTGCAATGATGGAATTTATCATGAAACAAGAAATAAGGCTTCAAAGTGTAGAGAAATATAAATCTTTGCAATACCGTACTATTCCTGCAATACACCTAAAAAAATTATTATAAATTTGTGGAATTTATAAGTTAAAATAATGATATAGAAAAAGAAAAGATTAGGCATTCTTCGACTACCATCCATCCTTTTGGAGGGTACTGGACAAAGCCTCAAAAGTGAGCTCTTTGATCGAGCATCAATCAGAATACTTTTTCTCAGAAGAGGCTTTATCTCTATATCAAGCCGTGGATATCAAGCCCTAATTTCTCTTAAGGAATAACAAACATCAAATATGAATCCTTGAACTCGTTTCTTGGATTGGCCTTTAGCAGGCTCAGAAGAAATAAAAGTCAAGCAAGATATATAAGTTTAAGAAAACCCTTCCACACTTCTGCATCATTTTTTTTCCCAATTAAGAATGTCAGAAGATGGGCACAGGATAGTTCACAGGATATTTTTCCCTAGGCATACCAGATTGAGTACATAACAAGAATATTCTAGCTAAACAAAAGTTGATCTTCTCATACGTTCCTCCTGAACTCCCATAATTTCCTAATTCAGCAAATCCTTAATTTAGTGGCTTTTGAGGTGATTCAGAAAACTTGCAACACATTATGTGGTGCTTGCAATTCCTACAGAGGTCCATGGAGGTATAATTGATATTTTATAAGATTTCCCCAGTAAGGAACAAAACCAAAAAGGTGGTAAATAAGATGAAAACTAAGTGGGCAGAGTCACCATTTCTTTAAACAAGGAGCACAGAATTAAGACTAGACAGTATATGAGAGATAACTGTCATCCTTAGATTTGCTTTTGATGTTAGGATTCAAATCTCTTTCATCTATGTCAAAGTAAATTGGCAGATATACTCAAAGTAGAAGCTGTAGCAAGCAGATTGAAGCAATGTATTCATACTAAATCGTCACAAAAGAAGAGCAATTTATCTGTACCTACCTTCAACTTATATGTAAGTATATAGCCCAATTCCTTGTTTAAGCGCACAGCAGGAGGCTGTTTTGTAAGATCAAGTCCAGGCCTTTCAGGTCTTGTCACTCCTGCCGACCCAACATGTACAAACCTGCCAAGAGTAAAATGAAAGAAAATTATTATAAGAAAACCTAAAAGAATTTCTTGAATTTCTTTTTCATATTTTCCCAGTGACATATCAAAATAAAATAGCATTATTTTAATTTTATTAAATAATTATAGTACTTTTTACCTCGAAGACAAAGACAGCATAGTCTGTTAATAACGGGGAACCACAAACACAATCTTTCGTTTTTCTCACTCATTAATTTCAAAAATAAAAGTGAAAGAATTCCTCTCTCTTACAACTTCCTCCCTCTGTTACAATCCATCAGCACCATAATTTTTATCAGAAACCCCTTCAGCTAGTATTGTATTTTAACTGCAAAAGCCACTTCTCCAAGCTTTTTACATAACAAAAAGGACAAAAGAAAAGTAGCAAGTTGACTCCTGCCTAGACATTGGACTGCAATGTTCCAGTAAGATGTGACTTAAGGCCATGAGGAGAAACATCCTGAAAGTAAATTAAGATATATAACTCTCACATAATCGCTTAGGCTTGTAAATATGGTGTAGCTATTATTTTTTCTTACTTAACACTGGCTGCAATATGATTGAAGTCCATCAAGTGGATCACTTAACAAAAAAGATTCGAAAAGACTGTAGGTATTTGAATTTATGACATCTTGCTCTAATATTATATTGAATTTGATTTAATCCACAATCAAATAATCTAAAAGTTTAATCTGAAATTTTTTTGTACTTTTTATGTTATATGCTTTGACAAACACCTTCTAAACTACCAGAGGATTTTGTATCACACATTATGTTAAATGGTATATGTATATTTGTCCCACATAGATAGAGTAAAATTTTCTGTATACATGTATAAATACTTGTACAATACAATATTATAAAAGATAATAAGATTTTCGTTTCTCTTCTCTCTCTATTTTTCTCCTTTAACTTGGTATCAGAGCTAAGAGATGAGAAACCCTAGATCATCTAAATCCTAAGCATAAACTCTAACCCTAGATTGCCTAAATACAAACCTTAATTTTAAAACCCTAATTTCGGCAGCAAAAGCTTGTTGCATGTCTTTCCGGTGTCAGATTTGAAATCTAATCATATCACCGTGTTCCTCTCTTTTTTGATGTCATATCCTAGAAGTCTTGCTGCTGGAAGCTTCTCCATGCAATGCCACTCGCCACCACGCACTGCTACTGTCCACTACATTCTTGTTATTTAAAATTTTCAACAGTTCACATTGATTTTTTGCTTTATTAAGGTGTGGAACAGCAACACCGTCCTCTTCCACCTTTGTTCGCCTTCGTACACCGTCGACCACCACTGTTCACTGCTGACCGCCGCTGGCAACTGCTATGTGTTTGTTCTTTTGACCTTTTTTCATTCTTTTTGAGGTGTTCTTTTAATCTAATATGACTTATGATAGCTCCTCATTGAAAATTAGTCCTTTTCCGAGCTTATTATCTCCATCTTCTACCATTGCAACCGAAAAACTGATGAGCAATTCAAAATATTTATCTCAGTCTACAGCAATGGAGTTATGATGTATGGGTCAAGGTTTATAAGACCACTTGACCACTAAAGTAGAAAATGTGTAGAAGGAAAATAGAGATAATTGGATAAGAGCCGATGCTTTACTATTGAGTCTTCTATGGCAATCCATTGATTCTTCCCTTCATCCAATTTACAATCATTATCGCACATGCTATGATGTATGAATTCAAGCAAAGACTCTTTATACAAATGATATATAGCATCTATATTTGATAATTTTTAACTTACTTAATTTGAGACAGTCAGGTATGTCTATTACTGATTTTCTTGAAAGATGGGCATCTATTAAGGCTGAGTATAACTCTCTCCTTCCTCCCGGTCAGTCTCTCAAGGATGATTTAGCTCAGAGGGACAAATTCTTTATGGTCTACACAAGGTTGTTAAAATCGCGTTTCAACTCGTACGATTCTACGTTTTTACGAGTTTATATATACAATCCCAGTTAACTCGCATACAAAATCGGAAAGGATCAAAATCGGAGTAAAATCGCGATTTTGAACAGTAAAATCGTTCAAAATTGCGATTCTGCACGTTTTTACCGATTCCACACAATTATCCCAATCGCAACCCAATCCAACCCAATCGGCAACCCAGCACATCCTTTGCAATTTCCGGCTTGCTGCTGCTGCTGTTCCTGTATGTTGAAGAGAGACAGTGAGAGAGAGACAGTGAAAAGCGATGAGAGAGGAGAAGCGAGCCAGGAACCGTGTGTACTTCTGTTCTGTGTATTTTTCAAGCTCAACACACGGCCGTGCCTTCAACCGTGTGTTCAACCGTGTGTACTTCTGAGTATTTTCCAAGCTTAACACACGGCCGTGCCTTCAACCGTGTGTTAAACTGTGTGTGCTTCCGTGGGCGTTTTTCCTTGATACACGGCCGTGCTCTTCCCTTATTCCTTCCAAAAACATTTTTCTTCGTGTTTTCTTATCCAAGCCTAAACTTTTAATAAACAACCGTGGGCTTAATTGTTAAAAGTCCTTTGGCGTCCAGGGGGCGCTGCCCCCTTGAAACCCCCGCCCGCTCAGCGTGGAGCGGGACCCACGTGCTTTCCTGTCGTAGCGGAAATATAAGTCATACCCCGACATGTTTGTCGGTCATCACTCATCTCTTGTCAGTGTGTTACGTTGCATTGAAGTCTTTGTGTTTATATTCGTCGATTATTAGTCTTCTTATTCCTATTTGTGATCATGTTCGTATTAAAGCACTTGTGTTTGATTGCTGCAACTTTCCTTATTTTAACTAATATTTTTATAATAGTAAATAAAATAAATGGTAGATAACTTTACCTAATAATATATAATTTTGAAGGTTTTCTTGTTATAGTATCTTCTTTATTATGTACTTTTATTCATTTTTTAATATTACTCCTTTTAAATGGTATATCTTCATTATCAATTTTTATTTATTAGTAATTTCTTAAAGTTACAATTGATTTTTAAATTTTATCTATTATTTTTTAGTTTTTGTATATAGAACTAGGTGAAACTAGTTTTATACATGATTTATCATTTTAGAAATAAAATATCTATATTATACAACTTATGCTCGATTATCTATATTATGACTTTTATTGCAAATTTGTAATTTATGGCTAAAATAAATACTTAATTTCCTTATTTCTATTATTAATTATATTTTTTAATGACTATTGTAAGTAAATTTATAATATTTGAAAGTTATTTTACATAGGTTGTAGAAACTTACATTTCTACGTTCCGCTTTTACGTTCCGATTTTACGGACCCCTTCGCGATTCTACGTAAAATCGCGATTTTGACAACATTGGGTCTACATTCTTGCTACACTCTATCCTAATCTTGCTCCAATTCGTAATCAAATACTGGCTAATCCTATTGTACCATCTATGGATGAAGTTTTCTCCCGCCTTCTTCATGTCTCATCTATCCTTAATTCACCTTTACATAGTTTTCTTCTTGTGGACAATTCAGCTTTAGCTTCTCATGTGACTCCTAAAGCTCGAATAAATCCAAGAGAAGCACAAGGTGAAGATTGTGGAGGTAATAGGAGAGATCATCCTAGAAGTACCTATTGTCATCGGTGGGGACATATTAAAGACAAATGCCACAAGTTACATGGACGTCCTCTACATGCTAATATCAATCAAAATATTAATTCTGCATCATTTGAAGAATAGCATCAGGACTCTCTTCTACTCACAGGAGCTGATCTAGAAAATTATCTTCAGTATCACGCTTCAAAGCGGTCATCATCCTCTACTGCTTCCTTTGCTCATACTAGTAAATCTATTGTATGTCTCACTCAATCTTCTTCTTTAGGCCCGTGGGTGGTGGATTCTGGTGCTTCTGAACATATTTCTAGTAATCCTTAACTGCTTTCTCATTTTTTGAATATACCCCATTACCATCAGTAACTATAGCAAATGGTTCACATACAGTTACCAAAGCAATGGGTAGTGCTCAACCCTTATCATCTCTGCCATTGAAACATGTTCTTTATATTCCTCATTGTCCTATTAATCTTGTCTCTACTAGTAAATTCACTCAAGATGTGAGTCGCAAGGGCTTTACTACATTAAGATGTCACCAGCTTCTTCTATTACATGTTCTGCTACAGTCTCTCCGACTCTTCTATACAATCAATTAGGTCATCCCAGTTTTGCCAAACTTCAAAAAATGGTTCCTTACTTATCGCATTTATCTACTTTAGAGTATAAGTCATGTTAACTTGGAAAACAATCTAAAACTTTGTTTCCCAAGAGAGTCAATAATCGGGCTACATCTCCTTTTTTTATAGCTGATTCAAATATTTGGAGCCCAAGTCGTATCATCTCTGTTTTAAGTTTTCAATATTTTGTAACATTTATTGATGACTATTCTCAATGTACTTGGTTATATTTGATGAAAAGTTGCTCTGAACTATTTTCTATTTTTGAGTCTTTGTGCTAAAATCAAAACTCAGTTCAATACATTTATACAAGTTTTGTGTAGTGATAATGCTCTTCAGTATTTTTCTACTCAATTTACGTCATCCCATGGAATTTTACATCAATCCTCTTGTGCTTACACACCTTAACAAAATGGTGTTGCTAAACGTAAAAATAGACATCTAATCGAGACTGCTTGCACGTTTCTGCATCACCATGTTCCTATTCGTTTTTGGGCTAATGCTGTGCTTACTGCATGTTATCTCATTAACAAAATGCCATCCCCTATCCTTCAACACAAAATTCCCCACACTATCTTATTCCTTGATCAATCATTGTACACTCTTCCCCTTCGTGTCTTTGGTTGCATATGCTTTGTTCATGATATGTCTCCTAGTCAGGATAAACTCTTAGCTCGATCTATTAAGTGTGTTTTTCTTGGTTACTCTAAACTTAAAAAAGATATAAGTGCTATTTTCCCATTACTCATCGTTATTATTTGTCTCTTGATATCACTTTCTTTGAATCTTCTCCCTTCTATTCCACATCTTCATCTAAGAGTCCTATGTCAGAGGTTTTACCCATTCCATCTCAATTAGCTCTTCCTGAGTCTATCCCTGCCATTCCTAAGTCTATCCCTCTTGTCTCTAACTCGGGTTCTCCCCCTTCACCATTGCAAGTATACCATCGACGCTCTCGAAACCTACCCTCCCTAGATTCACTATCTCCTTCAGATGCTCCTACTAACTCACCTTCTGCTCCAATGCCTCCAACGACTAAGGACCTCTCTGAAGCAAACCTTCTAATCACCCTTCAAAAAGGTAATTGTTCTACTCTTAATCCCCACCCTATATATAATTTTCTCAACTATCATCGGTTATCCCCATCTTATTGCAATGTTATTTCATCTTTATCTTCCATTTCTGTTCCTAAAAATGTGAGTAAGACACTTTCAGATCCAAGATGGACACAGGCAATGGTAGAAGAAATAACTGTCTTCCATGCTAATGATACTTGGGACTTGGTCCCTTTACCTCCTGGAAAATCTCTAATTAGGTGTCGATGGGTTTATGCTATAAAAGTTGGTCCCAATGGTCATGTTGACCAACTTAAGGCTCGATTGGATGCCAAGGGTTATACTTAGGTATATGGTTTGGACTATCTTGATACTTTTTCTCATGTTACTAAGATGTCATCTGTTCGATTGTTTCTATCCACTGCAACTATGAAACACTGGCCTTGGATATCAAAAATGCCTTTCTTCATGGTGAACTCCAGGAAGAGATTTATATGGAGCAATTGCCTGGCTTTGTTGTTCAAGGGGAGTCTAATCTGATATGTAAACTCCATCGCTCGCTTTATGGGTTGAAACAATCTCCACGTGCTTAGTTTGGCTAGTTCAATACGGTGGTTATAGAGTTTGGTATGACTCGTAGTTCATCTAATCATTCGGTGTTTTATAAGCACACATCTAAGGGGGGATGTATTTACTTAATTATCTATGTAGATATTATCATAACTAGTAAAAATCAGAATGATATTACTAATTTGAAAGCACATCTTTTTAAGTATTTTTAGACCAAAGACCTTGGCTTGTTAAGGTACTTCTTTTGTATTGAAGTAGCTCAATCCAGTTCTGGTATAGTTCTTTCCCAAAGAAAATATGCTTTAGATCTTCTGGAAGAAACTAAGATGCTCAATTGTAAGACTATAGATTCTCCAATGGATCCTAATGTGAAATTATTATCAGGATAGGGAGAGTTATTTGCAAACCCTAGTAGATACCATCGGTTGGTTGGCAGACTTAATTATCTTACTATCACTTGACATAATATATCCTTTTCAGTTAGTGTTATTAGCCAATTTCTCCAATCACCCTGTAATAGTCATTGAAATGCAGTTGTCAGGATTCTTGATATATTAAAAATGCTCCAGGTAGAGGCCTACTATATGAAGATCAGGTCATTCCCAAGTAATTGGATATTGTGATGCTGATTGGGTAGGTTCTCCATTTGATAGACAATCTACTTCGAGTATTGTGTGCTGATTGGAGGTAACCTAATATCATGAAAAAGTAAGAACAAGATGTTGTGGCTAGATCAAGTGCAAAAGCAAAATACAATGCCATGGCCTTAGCAACTTGTGAGCTTATTTGGTTAAAACAATTACTTCAGGAGTTAAAATTTTGTGACATATCACAAATGAAACTAATTTGTGATAACCAAGTTACATTACATATATCTTCTAATCCAGTCTTTCATAAGAGAACTAAACATATAGAGATTGACTGTCACTTTATTTAAGAAAAGATCATCTCTAACTATATTATCACCAGTCATGTCAACTCAAACAATCAATTGGTTGATATTTTGACAGAATCTCTTAGAGGTTCTCGTATTGGGTATATTTGTAACAAACTTGGTGCATATGATTTATATGCTCCAACTTGAGGGAAAGTGTTAAATGGTATATGTACATTTGTCCCACATAACTTAGTCAATAGAGTTCCATTTTTTTTGTATAAGTATATAAATACTTATACAATACAACGTTATAAAAGATAATAAGATTCCGGTTTCTCTTCTCTCTCTATTTTTCTCCTTTAACACATTACATGGTAAAAAAAGGCAGGACTTTTCCTTAATCTACATCATGGAAACATTTGAAAAGCTCTATCACAACATTTTGAGAGCACAAAGAGACAGGACAGGCTACTATTAGGGGTTACAACAACCGATCACCCATGATTTCTCTAATATGTTCCACAATAAAAATAATCTAATTATTTTCACAAGTTACATTTCATTATTTAGTCATGCAGAGCAGATCCATCTATTCTGCTTTGATACCAATTAAAATTGCACATTGATTAAGCCATCACGTAAAAATAATCAAACAGGGGCAAAAAAAAATGTCAGCAAGAATCAAACTCATGACCTCTTATTCTAAACCATGTAGAATTTAAATCCATAACTAACTGATTTAAAGTTCAAGCTTGTCAATTGGCGTGGATCTTAATATATTATCATTAGATCACTAGTATAAGAAAGAACAACATATACCAGCGGAAGAAAATAAATTATGAACCTTGGCGTAATAGGTCCATCTAAATATGCTCCTATGCTTGAGATAGGAAGCTCAAATGCACCTTCCACAAAAGTTGGATTCAATTTCCCATCATACTCAAATTTGCTAAACATCAGCTGCACCATTACCAAGTCATTAGAAAGAACCATTTCATGGCATGTAGTTTAAAACAACAATCTGGAAAAAATGCAGAACAGCTACCTGTAGAGACATGATGCTACTTGGATCAAAAGGTGGAGCATCAGTTACAGTACGTGCTCGAAAGATAGGCCTCAAAGATGAAAATGGCAATCGAATCTGAAATATGTGAGAAAGGATATGAATAGTTCATTCAATTGAGCTGCAACCTTCACTTTTTAAGTCAAACTGGACTTACTGATTGCCACTGGCCTCCCATGGTGTCAAAGCTAGCTGTATAACCAACAGTATCCCAATCACGGCTAGTTCGAACAATTAGTTTGTAGCGACGACCATCACCTTTGAGGTGTAGCTCTATACCATCGTAAGCAGAAAGATCCTCAGGTACTTGAAAATTCTGGAAAGAAATAAAACAAAATCTTCTTTTTAGAAATCTGAAGGTTCATGAGAACTTGCAAAAGCAAATCACAGACCAAGCATCAAATATTCATGAAAATTGTAAAGTGGCACAGGAAGGAAAATATAGAGCTATTGCATGGATCATGTTTGAAGATATAAGTTGTTCTTAGCCCACATATGGGATCTAGTTAGCAGTGAAATATTTAAAGAAATGGTTGAGTGCTTGTTAGAGAAAACCTTCCAATATCAATATATCATAGACAGAAGATAGACAGAGATAAAACAAATAAATACTTTATGACTTCTTCTTTTTTTTGGGGGGGGGGGGGGGGAGGGGGCACGGTTAAGGTTGACTTGCTTTTTTCTCGTGAGACAACTCATTTATACAAGCCCAACATCAATAACTCCAAAAAATATATATATATTAATCTAAGGATACCCATATCAACTTCTAAAACTAAAATATAATGATTTGCCAGTAATATCTAGTAAAAGACTCACAATTATAATGTGTCCAAAATAAGCAAATAAGACAATCATTTTTATTTTGTAAGCTATATCCCTAACATCAGTGATCCGAAATAAGCTCCTTCATCTCCTTTGCACTAATTAAGCATGAAAGTAACATTATCTATAAAGTGGAATAGTGAATCCTTTTTAAGAGATGCTTGCAAAATACTATCATAAGCTCTACAGTTATCCAAATGAATAGTTCAATTGCCATTGTATAACAAACACACAGACAAGATTACCACAACTTGAAAGAGAAGCAAAGACTAGGTTATTGGAAGGAGAACAAATAAATCTCTCTTACATGAGATAACCAGAGTAATTTATCTGGAGCTATTTGGACAGGAAAAAGGTGCAAAAATAAATATATCTGTCTGAGACTCTGAGTAAACAAAAAGATATTAACGATATGATTTCTCCTTCAAGCTTTAACCACCAGCAGCTAAAACTGTTCAAAAGCCAAACATTATTAAAATTATTTATGTCCAATATGACTTCTTCAAAGAAAGATGTCATAAGGAAATATTGAAGATCCAACTTTCGATTGCCCCATCACTTTTACGTACAAAGGTTTGGGGGGAAGTCATTGAGAAATGATAACAAGTTTAGCAAGTATCAATGACTTTACTAGCACTGACTACAAGTAGAGATGAAATGAAACAGTCCGAGATTTTCTCAAGCAATATGTTATCTAGATCACACAGTATAATGGTAGCCTCTAAGTGTTAAAATATATCATACCCTTGTTCGGATACTTGTAAAGCCTCCATTATTTGCAGTGGAAACAACACCTACAAAGACACAAAGACACACATTAAATCTTCCTAATTAAGTCAGAAAACTTTTTGCAGCACCAGAAATTAAAATGCTGATGGAAGAAAATTTCCCAACCAACCTTTAAAGATCCCTGTTGGTCCACCATTTTCACCACTGGATTGATCCATCAAAAATCTACTTTCACTAACTCCTCCCATCACAACGTCATCCAAAGCGCCCCAAGGAAGCTCCTTAAATGTGTCACCTGAAAAAAGGAATCTCCATAACTAAATCAGAATGTACCTCATGTGGATAACCTCATGCAGAAGTGATCCTATATCAATAAAATTCTTCCATGAATACGACACCACACATACCAAAGCAGCTTTCTCCCCTCACCAGTAATTGAAGCAAATTGATAGATGCATGATCATACTTTTCATGGAAAGTAGAAATATACTTTATCAAGCCACGAATCTGGGCTCAAATACACTAAGTTTACGCCATACCATGAACACCAAACAGTAGTTTCCCATCAAGGAGCCCAACACTGTCTTTCACAGCATTAATCAAATTTCTCATCCCAATGTACTCAACCATTTCAGGTGATTCACCTTTGATCTGGTCAAATAAAACGTAAAGTATATTACATTACACTAGCAAATCAAAAAGACAAATTCATCAGTGAAAAAACAATTGAAACGATAAACCCTTATCCTGCAAGATATGAGTTAAGTATGTCACCTCTGGTTCAAAAAACTTGATCCCCTGCACATTAACAAAATTCCATGTTAGAGATTCAAAATCACTTTACAAGCTTTGAGACAAAGCATTTGGGGTTTGATACTCATAAAAGTTTTGCCCAGATAAGAATCTTAAAGATTCTCATTACCGAATGATGGCTAAAGTACATAGGAAATGAGAATTGAAGATCTATTTAAGTCATACTTGACTATACTTTGCCCGGTCAGGAGTGTCCCCTTCCTTAGGGCCAACAATAACAGAAGCAGCATTAATTACTTTCCGGACTCCTTTGAAATGTTCAGGGGGTAAAGTGCCCGCATTGGTGATGTCTCCAATAACCTAACATTATAAAGATTGTGTAAAAATAAATAAATAAATCACATAGCGCATTGTTGAAAACTTCAATCAAAACGCATGAATTGTCAAAATCAATATGTAAGATTTGAAAACATGAATTGTGAAAATAGATTTATAAAAGCTTCTATAATGCAATTACGAGCAATCTGCATAATGTCTTCTCAAGATAACTCACCAAGTCAATATCAGGGCCTAACATCCTTCTCGCCTTCTCTTCATTTCTGGCCTAAAACAATTTTAGAAAAAGAAAATATTGGGAGGGAGTGAAGTTAGAGATATTTGGGAGAAGGAAAAACACACACACACACACACAGTCTCAAAATCTTTTTCTTATCCATCTATTGATCAATAAAATACGGAAATAAAGAGTATAGAAAAGGGAGAGAAAGATACCAAGACACGGACGGGTAATCTTTTTCTACGTAAGATATCAACAACCCTTCTCCCCACTCCCCCAGTTGCTCCAACTACTAGTACTATGCCAGAGGACTTCATTCTCTTTTCAGGTGGGCTAGGAGCTGGACCCGATAATTTCTCAATTATAAATTCAATGAACTTCATAAACCATATAAATAACATGTACAAGTTAGATGATATTCACAATTTCACTTAATATATGCGATCATGATATTACATAAGGAATGCTTGTAATAAGCACAACCTTGGCAGGCAAAGGAGGTCCATTGAAAAAATACAGTGTTTTCACAAATCTTCCAAAATCCCAACCTTGCTTTCCAGCTTCTGCTCTTATAGTTCTTCTATAAGCATTTGAAAGGCGATGATTTAAGCAAGCTTTATAAAGGAGTGATTGAGATCTGTCATTGAGTTGAAGAAATGGTTTAGGAAGTGGACAAGGCGTCTTCTGATGATGTACTGATTTTTTAGAATATTTACTAGCAATGACAGATGATGGGCCCTGCAGTGTAGCTTGCATTAGCAATGAAACTTGAATCCAAAACTGTGACAAGAAAGGATTGCAGCAACCATCATATCCAACAGGCCCACAACCACATGATGCAGATGTGCCCTTTAACTGACATAAACTAATTCAGACATGATCCACAGAAGAAACCAGCCAGAAATAGCAGCATGCCCAATGGCAAGAAATTTTTTTGATTGCAAGGATGTCTAAATAGTTGAAAAAAGCATCTTATTTGGTGAATAACTTTCCAGAAATTTTCAAATTAAAAGAAAAAGAATCCATGATACAATTGGATCCTACTATATCAGCTAATTCTCCATAGACTTTAATTTAGAATTCTTAAGAAGGCACCAACTCAAACACAAAATCATCCCCAAGGACAAAGAATATAATACCACCTAATGTAGATTCTGAAGAGCAGATTAAGCTTTTAAATCCAAAAGATTAAATTTGCAGCATTCAGGCTAGATGCAGTCAGCTGCATAGATTAGTATTTCAGCCACGTTACAATAATTCTATGTAGCATGATTCTAGAGAATCCGATTATCTACTATATTTAATGAGAATTTGGTAAGAATGCAATAATGAAGACTAAAGAAAATATAGTTTTGTAGTTCTTGATTCTGCAGAATCTCAATAAATTAGCAGAAGAGATGAATCAAAATCAAAGAAAATAAAATCCTAGAACTCATATGTTTTGATTCTTGCTTTTGCATCCACATTGACTGCTCCTTAAAAAACAATATGAAAAGAGATCTCATGGAATTCTATTCCATGAAGTCAGCCATTTGAGGCCTTCATGCAATCCAATTTTCTAATGTTTCTAATGAGCATTTCATGGAGGAAAAGAGGCATGGTCCCATTTGAGCAAAGTGGCATGGTTGGGACACCACCCTTCCATTAATCTAGGACAATGGCCCCATACATAGGAACTTCAGCTAACATGTGAGTCCGTTATCCTATTCTGGATGGTCCTGGACCCCCTAGCAATCTTCGTGTTTCATTTGAGTTTCACGAAGGGTTATAAGGATGACGAGAAAAAATATGGATGGTACCTATTCCTGGATATATAATCACTTCATCCAGATTTAAATGACTTGGATGACATGGAATCTCATCTTTTTATTCCCAACCTTACATCATCACCAAGCTCCTAATAAGAATTAGAGCAAATGGAAAAATCCTATTCAAAACATGTCCTCGGAGGAACTAACCAACCTTGATTGATTTCAACATTTACTTCTTTTATAAAGTAAAATTACACTAAACTTCCAGGTTCTACACCAAAATGGCCTAACCATTTCATCATATAATAGATACAGTTACTTAAAGAGTATTCCTTACTGGCAGAAATCAAAGGGATTTCAAACAAGTGAACCAAGAACGAAAGACCCTGAGAGTTATGATCACGGCATCTCTAAGAACTCACTCTTGGCAGCAGTCATTCAACCAAATATAAGCCAATTCAACGCAACTTAAGTTATGTTCAGAACGAGAGACGATAGAAAGAAGGATAGAGGATGGGTTTTTTCTTGACATGGGGTTACCTGGAAATTGAGAATCTCCATGCTCTAGAACAGGTGATGTAGCTCCAGGAACTCTTGTGTGTATGTCAGGCACTGTGTAGTGTGAAGGATATTTGAAGCGGGGTAAATAAAGACCACACATGCACGACCCATTATTATATTATTCGCACGCCAGTCGCTTAAATTCAGTTTGTATCAATAATAACTCTCAAGCGTTACTAATCACCCATGAATGATTACTTAATCCCAAGTGATTTAATAAAATAATATTATTAAATCAGATTTATTAAATAATATACTTAAAAATAATTAAAACTACAATAAATAAATAAAAAAAGAAAAGAAAGTGATAGAACACCAACCCCACTTGATTGACCACTCTAAGGTCGAGGAATAACTAATCACAGAGAGTAACTACTTACAGTGTTGAATGATCGCTTGCAACCATGAGGTAGTCATGATCCACCATACTAAAAATGATGTGTGGGCCACCTTAGAAGTGAGTTAGGTTTTTTATTGATTTTCTTTTTAATTTTCTACTATTAGTCTTTTTTCTTATTTTCTCTAATTTTAATTATTTTTAGTCTATTGTTTAATCATATTAATTATTGTAAATTAATCAACATCGGATACTACAGGTCACATGTTTATCAAAAGATGATAATTAGCATTATATTCCTCCCAGAACATTATGTACATGTACGTACCACCTCACACCAAGATTTTAGATAAGGGTTAGAGATATGTATGGTATGGTTTGATTTGGTTTAGGGACCAAATCAAATTGAATCACATTTTAAAGTGGTTTTGATCAAATCTCTAGAAAAATATAGGCTATGTAAACATTTATAAATTGTTGGAAAAATCAATAGTTAGTATCTTCACATCATTAGAAAGGGATCAAATTCAATAAGAACTTTTAGTGAGATTAAGAAATGGTAAAAAATGCCTAAACGTTGTATGCATGGGTTATATGGTTTTTGAAAACCTACGTGTCATGTTAAAAAGTAGTGGACATCTTAAAGATATGTGATATGCATCAATTAAAGAATAAGTTGCTAAATTTCTACATATTTCAGCACATAGCTTTAAAAATGGTATGATGACAGTTTTTTTTTCTTTTGGTTGGCTGAAATTGTGAGTAAGCACTTTCATAGTTTGCTCAGAGCACTAATCTCTTTTGAAGATGGATTTCTTAAGTAGTCCAACAGCATGTTAATACCATAAGAAATACCCACCATAGATTCTATCCTTATTTTAAGAGAAAAAAACTATTCATTCTTTTATTATCAGCAAAATTATAACTCTTGTACTATTATACACTTTATTTTCATTAATGTATTAGGATTATATTGGTGAAATTAATAAAACACACATTCATGTGAAAAGTGTGTATTGCTAAGGTGTCAAGATTTCACAGTAGCAAAGAATATCCAACACACAATGTAGTAACTACTTGTTCTTTTTACCTAAGATTAACATATGTATTAGTTGCAACTTTCAAGATAATATAGAATGTTTTTTTTATCGAAGATAATTTGAAAGTACCTCAAAGTAAAAATTTTAACTACATAAGGGAGTTTTAATTTAAATTTTTCATAGATTAATATATTTTACTTAATTAATAGGAAAATTTTACCTTATTGATGTTGTCTATATGATAAGATGTAGACTAATACCTCTTTATAGAGGCATGAGATATCACCTTAAGGAGTATTCAACACATGCATTAGTGATTCCTTGCAATCTATTTAATCATCAACATTCATCACTCCACATTGCCATTCAAAGATCACTTGTTTTCCTATTATATCAAGTGCTATGAATAAATATTATATGTTCGAAACACAATGCAACATCATTGTAGCTTTTTTTTTCATATTACACAACTTTCTAATAGATATTAATCCATATGAGGCACTTATATACAGAGTTAACCATGATTTTTTAAAACCCAAAATCGAAGGGCATAGTGGCATATAGGATAAATATACATCTAATGCTAGAGTGAAATATATTTTAAGAGACAACATTGTAACATAAATATGAAATGATTATGTAATAGATAATCAAAAGGAGTTGTAATAAGGAATATTTTAGCTATTTTTTTCTATGTTTTCTCAAGTACCTTTTTATTTCCCTTTCTAATGTAACCTCACTTGATTTGATAATAGATATCAACTTATTATGCTCTTATATTATTTTATTATAATTGTATCATGTAGGAGTTATCTATTTAGATTTGATAGTAGATGTTAACTTATTATACCTCTATATTTGTTTTTGCTAAAGTAGCAAGAGAATGAGTAAAAGAAATGGCAAATGCTTTCTACCACTAAATGGTTGATGGGAACAAGTAAGGTAGAACTTTTATTTCGTCAACATTTGGCAATGCTATGGTGGAATTTTGTGAAAAAAATAACAAAAAACAAAAAAAAAAAACTAGTTGATAAAGAGAAGATTAAGAATAGATATTTAAAGTTTATCAAGCCAATTTTTTGTGAAACATTCAATCTTTTTAACAATTCAAGCGGTTTTGCATGTATCCTATCTCAACTCCATGGCACCCATTTTCTCTCACTTGTTTGATTGTTATACTTGATTATTCCATTTCGTATTAGATGTTTTTATATCTATATGAGAAAGAGATGTTTTAAAGATTTTGGATGTTGGAGAAGTTATAAATAATTAGAAAGACTTTATAGGTTGGGTCCAATTATTATATTAAGACTCATTGCCTAAAATAAAATTGCAATCCCAAATAGAATTACAATTGTTTTCATCTACCGTGATGAAAAATCCTTATAAATCATAGAGTTAAAGCAATCCCTTGTGGAAGGGGGCTTAAAAGCATGTTTTGAATGCTAGGTAAATTATGTTCGATGATGCTATGTTTTTTCTCTCTTTTTTTTTGGTATTGGATTTTTTTTATTTCATTCTAAAACCGAGGATTTGATTTGGATTTACTTGGTGTGTTATTCATAATAAGAAAAAGATGAAGAAGAAACGATGGAAAGAAATGTAGACTCTTTTATTTTGAACCTCAAAGATTGGTTAATGAAGAATAGTAGAAACAGTAGAGTGGACCGATGGATAAGAGAACGCAACAAGGGTTATGGGCTTTTACGTTCCTATTTATGACATAGGGAATTTAGAATGAAAGGAATAAGACAATCTTTTGAACAAATGAAAAGAATAATTTGTAGGTGAACAAAGTAAAGATAAGAACAACCAATTGGTGGGCCCTATTATGGGCTTGATGGATTAGTAGAAATTGTTTGGATAACATTTGCTTGAAATGGCAGCAAACTTAGTATGGTTGGTATAAATTTAATTGTGAAGGGCTGGCTGGTGTGTGAGGAAATGAAGTGAATAGGAGTAAGAGGTTTATGTTGAGATTGCAAGGGCGAGCTGGTTGGAGGATTTTCAAAATCTTTAGCTTTTACTTTTTCTTTGAAGACTAAGATACGGAATATCTTTAAGCCATTAAGGCTAGCAATATAATGGAGGTTGTTGAGGGTAGTCTTGGAAGTGGACACGTTGCCGGCAAAAAGATGGGTTGAACAAAAAGAATATGACCTTAATTTCCTTCTTAACTTTTATTATGTTATGTAGGCAAAGGATGCAATTGTTTAAAGATGTGAGGCTGTTAAATGCACCTCAAGAGTTCAATTGTGAAGCAAACTTTTTGGGAAAGCATGGATTGAACAAAAGTGAAGATTTTGTTTTTAAAAATGCTCTCCCTAATGAACTTTTGTTTTTGAATCAAGAGAATGCTTTAGCATATAAAGGTGTTATTGTTAGCTTTGGGGATCTAGGATAAGGAGTTTGTTTCGTTTGCATCCTATGTTGTATATTTAAATAAAATATTTAATTGAATTAAATAATTATTTATTACATTAGTTGTAGGTTTGCTTGACATGCATGATTGTGTTTGTGTTTTGTGTATTTGGCCCTTGTGGCTCACTCCCCTTTTTCTTTTTTATGTGAAGATATATTTGATTTATTTTATTTTTCAATGGGATATTGTTCGAGAAGGAGTATTGGATGAGACTGCGGATTTAGATTACGTTGTCTATGATTATGATTGACTTTTGTTTTATTTTCTAAACTATGTTTCTATGTTTTTGTTTTATACTTAAACTATTTTGGAAGCCACTAGTGGCTCTATGGTCTTGTTTTAGTTTATTTGTATTTTGTGGACCTTACAAACTCTGGGATTTAGAGTATCTATTATTGTTTTACTATGCATTTTCATGATAAACAAACTATTAAATATTTTCAAAAATCTAACATTTTGTTAAAATATTTTCAAATTTTGATTAATAATTTCAAGATCTTAAAATTGATTTGAAAACCTATTTAATAATCATAGTCTTATGTATTCTAGAGTACGTGATGAATTGTCGATACCTTAGTAAATTAGAGACATGACACAATGGGCATTTATACCAAAATTCAATTAATATTTAGTTTTTAATATACATTAAATATAAAGAATTTAGATGGCTCATTGAAGAGAAAAAAAATGGCTTAGTTAAATTTTGGTATAAACATAAAAGAGTTACATGATTCATTTAAAACATAAAAAACTTAATTTACTCTTTGTTGCAAACATTGTGACTTTATATTGTTCAATGTGCATTTTCATATGATGCTTAGAACATTGGCCCTCCATTATGTTATGGTTAGCAACTCAGCACATATCTACTGGCCTGCATATGGTACAATCATAAAAAAGGTAAATAAAAATTGACATAATTAATAAATAAGTTGGACTCGTTTATAAAAATATTAAAATTTGGCTTTAGTACCGTATCAAACTTATTTAGTGAACAGTATCCTAAACATGCCCTTACGTGACCCGCAAAACCTGTTTAAAATTAGAATATTTAAAGTTTCTAATTTAATTTATACTTTTTATTCACTCTACTTCCTTCTCTAATTTTCATTTCCATTTGTTCTCCCTCCCTCTTATCTTTATTGTCCACAACTACTACATCACTATGGGCATTACCAATTGCCTTGTTTTTTTCTCTTATTATTGTTGCTTTGGTAAAAATAACGGTCTTAATATTTTATTTTCCTCCACCTTTTAATTTCTAACATTCCCAAACAAAAATTATATATAAAGAAAATTCAAACTTCACTTCCATGATGAGTGCATAAATAAGTTTTATTTAAATTAATCATGATATGTGGTGTATTAGCTCCACGGCCATGCCATGATTTTTTTTAGCTAGTCAAATAATGCATAAATCTAAATTAATGGTTGAATCACTAATAATCATGCTTTAAACAGACTTATCCCAATATTTAGCTTAGAAATTAAAAGCTATGTTTGAGGTTTTTCTTTTTTTTTCTTTTTATTGTAGTTTTTCTTATAAACACTTTATCAATTGAAAATAATACATGAAACACCGGAATCTTTCTTTTCCATAAAGACTTAATAGTTATGTTATAATTTTTTTTAAATTTTTAATTGATAAATCGCATGTTGATTGTACGGCTACGTTAAAAGCTTAGTTTTTTCAAAGAAAATTAATAGACCGTTCGCATTATAAGGTATCTTTGTTTTTATTTTTATTTATAAATTTACCGAAAAGAAAATGGCTTGGACGAGGAAATCTGGATAATTAGTCAAAACTTGTATGGCGCTTACAACTTGCAACAAGAAGGGGCCAACGGCTGCAAGCCTGCACTGCAACGGTCCTTCTGGCCGGTCTTCTCCTCCATTTGTGTCTTCATCATCTCTTGATTTTACATGCTCTAGCCTATTCTGGTCTTCATCAGGTAATGCTCATGTCTGTGTCTCTGGCAATTTACATTAATTTTCTATTCTATTAGGACTAAACTAAATATTCATTCATACCCAACATCTGAAATCTGGGATTTAAGCCCCATGTCGGATCCTCACCGAAACCCAGACAATTCTTTTTGTTTTTTCATAACGAGAAGTCAGCAGTACACAAATGTGGTAGATAGGTAATGGATTCGTTGCTTAAGGACGTTCAAAATTTTTCATTTGGTTGTTTGGAACTTTGGAAATGAGTGGGGCTGTGAAATATGCATGTTCACAGTAGTCCAAATCAACAACCAGTGTCCGGCGCTTGTTAGGAGAGAAAGCAAAAAAAAAAAAAAATAACCACGTTTTCAACTTTTCATGTATGAATGCGTTTCTTTTGGCCTATGGATGCCCAGGACCTTGTTAAGAATACCCTTCACAACTGTTTGATGAAATGGCTGAATCATTTTTTTTTTTTCAATTAACCAATTTTTTTCTTTTCTTTTTCTGCATCCCTATCTCCCCCCTCCTTATCTAAGAGTTGCCCTTCATTTCTTGTGGGGGTGAAAATACTACTATTTGACTACTCATCTTTTAAAAGGAATCATTCTTACTACATTAACATTGTAATGCCTAGAATGTGATGCTATGAGACTTAAGAGGAGCTCATGTCGAAGGTAACATAAAGTACTTTGATTTTAGATTTTGCTAGAGACTGGAATGTTGAACTTTAGGTGATTGAATTGTAATATTTAGTGTATTCGGGGACAGAAAAAGTATTATGGGAGACTTTTAACATCGCATGGAGGTAGTTTTGGTTCTATTGCAATGTAAATTTAATTCAAACACCTAAAAAAGTTTATGGCTATTAGCGGCTGCAATATACATTTCTGAACGATAAGGATAAATAATAAGGCCTTCACTTGTTATCCACCCAAATTCTTTCTATCCAAAACAGATGAATACTAAATTCATGCTCCAGCTCATCTGGTAAAAACATGGTAAGACCTTCACTTGTTCAAAAGGTTCCTTCACAACTGACAATGAAGCAGCCCACATATGTACCTTCTTTTTCTCTCTTTCTCACAACCAACCCGCTGATGTAGGCATCACAACCAACCTCTACCAACAAAATGAAGCAACTTCAACTGAATTAGCAGCTGCGGCATTGAAGTACAACTAGTTGACTGAGGGTTGGCTAAATAAGAGTGTACTTTATTTTTTTAATTATATGCTCATTGTTCTTGGAGAATGTTCAATCACCTAGGCTTTTGCCTTTGCTATGGGTTTTCCTTTCCAGTTTATGAGTTGTTTTATCCATGCCGATGTACTTTTCCATCTGATTTTTTTTTTCTTTTTTAGATACGTTCAGCTGAATAATGGTGAATGGAGATTGATAAATGATGTCTAGAAGTGGTGAAAAGTAATCAAGAAGAAGATAGGAGGAAGTACAGATTGTTGCCCATTATTTCTTCACCTGATATTGAAACCATGGAATTGTTCACTCTGCATGGGATACTGTGAAAAGGGGATTTGAAGAAAGTGAACACCGAAGTGAAGATTAGGAGAAGACAATATAAGGTGAAAATATTTTTCTGATATTGACACGTTTCAGTTTAGGGAAGATAAGAGAGGAACAGGGACAGGAATAGGGGACAAAAATATATGCGTCCAGTAGAAGTCTGCTTTGTTCAGAGGCCATTTTCCAATACTCCGCTCTCTTTTATTTCCGTTTGGAACAGATTGTTTTGTGTTAGTAATAGTATACGTGTATCCATGGAAAATAAAGAATCAGACAACAAGGATTATGTTCACTACAATCACATCTTGCCCTCCAGATATGCAAGATGGACTGCCAGGTATTATTACAATTTATTTTATTGTTTTAGAAAGTTTCCTTCATTTTGATAGGTGGTTTTTATGGTAGGTGATAATGATAATTGTTGCCTGGTTTGGTTAGTAATACCCACTGTTCCCCCTTCATGGACAGAGAAAGTTTCCAGTTCATGTATAACAGGCCCTGGCATGAAGTTCAAGATTTCTACTCTAATGTAGTAAATGGTCATTTGTCGATTTTAAATCTGTTTACTACTGGGATCGAGGTATAATTCATTACCATCAAATGTTGATGTTTATCCTCAATGCTAGCCCACATCCAATGTGAATTTCCAAATTTTTCTGAAGTACTTGTGTCATCCCCATATGTTTATTGTTTGCCACTGTAGGAACAAAAGTTCTATTCACTATGATTTCTAATGCAAACCATGTTTTACTTGCTTTCTAACATAACATGTCTATGTTATCATTAATAATGTTGTATAAGAATGTTTGTATCCTCCCTATTTGAATATTTAATCCAAATTTTGGATTTCTAGAGAGTGACATATGCATTTTTGAGCTTTATGAGTTTTTTAAGTTGCATTCTCTGAAAACTTGGATGTTATAGATTGTCATAATTTCGGATATCCATGTGTGTATCTTAGATCAGTAGATAGATGAAATATGATGCTAATTTCCTAATGGCAGTTCTATCCCCAGTCTCTTTTACAATGTAGCTTATGTGATCATATTTAATAAAGTTAAATTTTTTTTTGTCAGACACGTCCTGTTAATGATGATACCAATATTCTAGAGTTTTCGGAGAAAAGTGATTTGGAAAGCTTTCCTGCAGTAGATAGATCAGGACGATGGGCCAGAAAAACTTTTAAGATTGTTGTTTCTTATAATGGAGGTTCTTTTGATGGGTGGCAGAAGCAACCAGGATTGAACACAGTCCAGGGGTAAGTCCTTCACTTTCTGTTCCAAAGTTTCATGAAACCTTCTAATATTGCTTATGTTGGTTTTTTTATATCCTTTCAGCTGCATTTCTGTTTTTCTCATCTGTAGAAAACAATACACCAGTTCTTGAATATATGGATTTCGTTCAATATGTTCAACTTTTTTTTGAGCAATTTTCTTTGTTCAGAATTGAAGTCTTTCATCTCATTGGTCAAGAGGGCTGAATGTGGTCATGGAGGAAGAGAGTAGTTAATATTGCATATGCCTTCTGTCAATAACTAATGTGCATAATGTAGTTTTTTCTTTTCTTTTGATGCTGCCAATTTTTCCACATAATGGCAGTATAGTGGAAAAAGCTCTTGGAAAATTTGTTGATGAGAAGAAAGCTAAAGTGCTTCAGGACAAGGGCTTACCAGTAGAGGGTTGTGCAGTTGTTGCCGGGCGAACTGATAAAGGAGTGACGGCCTTGCAACAAGTCTGCTCATTTTGTATGTCGTACTTCATTCCTACTGAAACTTTCTCCAATAACTTGTTTAATTGTAATTATTTTAGATGATATCTTCATGCAGACGCTTTTCATTTTCTCTTAATTGTTTATATATATTGTATCTTCTTTCACATGTACCTTTTATTGCACTTCGATCTTCCCTTTAAGGGACTTTCTTCTCTATGCTATTAGTCTAATTATTGCACTTCAATCTTCCCTTTAAGAGACTTTCTTCTCTATGCTATTAGACTAAAGGATTTTCTTACCCATATGTTGGGTTTCAAAGTCAGCATACTTCTAGTGAGATACCCTGGAGTTCCTTTGGCGTCCAAGAAATTATCTAAGACCAATTATAAGGAGCTAGTGGAATGAATTGCTGAGAGAATATCACATCAAGTTCTTATCCCATGCTAGAGAATTCCAGCTAGTTAATTCTATTCTGTTCTTGGTGCAAGTGTTTTAGGTGTTTTCTCTTGCACTTCCTAAGAGCATTTTAAAGGAAATCACACTCAAAATGAAACAATTTGTTTGGAATGGGAAAGATGGGTGTGTTAAACCAAAAGTGGCCTATTATCAGATCTGTCTCCAAAAGGAGTAAGGTGGACTCAGAGTGATGGATATTGTTGCATGGAATCACATGGTGCAGCTTAGCATATTCAGAATCTATGCAAAGACCATGGAGAGAACTTATGGGCAAGCTCGGTTCATTCTCCAGACCCAAAAGGGCAGAATTTTTGTTGCAAAAGCTCCTTTTAAATGTTTATAGGCTTGGAGGGAAATTCTTTCTTTGAGAACTCAAGTGTGGTGACCTTCTGGTTGGGAAATAGGGAATGGAAACTTTTATCTTGCTATGGTTCAATAACTGGCACCCCTTGGGACTACTAAATGAGAGAGTTGTGAACTATGAGAATTTGAGGATACGATGGAATTATTTATAGGCTACAATCTAACTAACTCTACTAACTTCCTCTAGATAGTTCTAGATTAAGTTACCAAATAGTAAACAATTAGTTACCATAATTTGAATATTTCCAGCATTTATATGATCCCCCTACATCTCCTAGCATCCTTGTTGACGAGGAGAGCTTCATACCTTAGACTTTGAATGAACAGCAACAACTCACCCTTGATGTTCCATTCTCGGATGAGGAGATCAAATGGGGTTTTATATTGCAAGCGAATGAGAAGGCTCCTGGCCCAGATGGATTTTCGGCTCGTTTCTTTAAGGAGGCTTGGGACATTATAGGTGCGGACATGATCACTGCGACTAGAGAGTTCCTGATTTCAGGGCACCTGCTCAAAGAGATCAACGGTACTTCTATTACCCTAGTGCCTAAAGTTGCCAATCTTACTAAACTGGGTGATTTCGGGCCAATAGCTTGCTGTAATATGATCTACAAAGCGATCTCCAAGGTTCTTGCTGCAAAGATGAAATTGGTGTTGCCTACTTTAGTTGGGAGGGAGCAAGCAGCATTCATTCTAAAAAGAAGGATAACTGACAACATATTCTTGGCCCAAGAGCTCATGGCAAACTATCATACCCATATGGCAGCTCTCCACTGTACGCTTAAGGTGGACCTTCAAAAGGCCTATAATACAGTCAGATGGGACTTCATCCTAACGGTGCTCAAGGCTATGCAATTTCCTCCTCATTTTTGTAGTCTTATCAGCCAATGTATATCTACACCTAAATACTCCATTAACATCAATGGGGAATTGGTGGGTTTCTTTGCAAGTAAACGAGGATTGAGGCAAGGGGATCCCATGTCCCTTTACTTGTTTGTCCTGTTTATGGAAATCCTCTCCACACATTGAGGAAGTTGATCCATAAACCTAGTTTCTCACTACATTGGAGATGTCAAAATGAACGCTTGACCCACATTTGCTTTGTAGACAGACCTTCTCATATTTGCTAAAGGAAACATGGAATCTATATCCCTGGTAAAAGATACCTTATAGAATTTCCAGGCCATCTTGAGATTGGCAGTCAACAATAACAAAAGCAACATTTTCTTCTCTCATGTCCCATCGAGTACCAAGAGGCCATCTTGTAATCCACTCAATTCAGTGAGGGTCAACTGCTAGTACAATACTTAGGGGTTCCTCTCATTTCCTCAAAGCTTAAAAAGCAGGACTGTGAGGTGTTAGTGGAACGCACTCTATCACGGATCAACTCCTGGACAGCTAAATATTTGTCTTATGCTGGTAGGCTTCAATTAATCAGATTTGTCTTATTTTCCATGCAAGTCTACTGGTACTCCGTTTTCCTTCTATCTAAGTCGGTTGTCTCAAGGATAGAACAACTACTAAGGAACTTTCTCTGGAGTGGCAGCCCGCACATTTTCACAAAAGCTAAGGTTAGATGTGTGGAAGTGTGTAAGCCCAAACGAAATGGAGGCCTAGGGATCCCGAACATCCATCTTTGGAATCAGGCCATCCAAATCAAGCACATATGGAGACTGTGCAAGGAGGGCGCGAAGAGTTTATGGTAGGAATGGATTCATTTCACTCTACTTAAGGGCAAGAACTTTTGGTCCTCTAAAGCACCAGTCATTTGTTCATGGACTTGGAAAAAGCTGCTAATGCAGAGAGGCTTGGTAAGATCTTGCTTCATATAGGAGCCCAACAATGGTCTTGAAATCTCGCTGTGGACAGATTTTTGACTCCCAATAGGACCTTTGGACACATTGTTTAATGCACGAGCTATGAGTAGTACGGACTTTCCACACACTACGAGACTATGTTTCATTATGGATGGGAATGAATGGTGTATCCCAGAGGGCTCGCTTTGGACTAATATTTGCATCCCACCTTCCCTCAAACCAAACGTTGCAGTTTCGGATCGTTTTTGCTGGATATACTCAGTTTCAGGAGAGTATACCATTAAGAGTGGCTATGGTTTCCTTAACCCTCCAAGGCCCATCGTATCATGGCAAAAAGTAGTCTGGAACAAATCTTCTTTACCTAGACACTCTTTTGTCCTATGGTTGGCTTGGTTAGGGAAACTTTCCACCCTTAACAAGGTATATACTTGGGGACTGGTGCAATCCACTACCTGCTTCCTTTGTAACCGGCAGCCGGAGGACCATGCCCATCTATTCTTTCAATGCGACTACAGAGCTCAAGTTTGGAATGTAGTGTGCGACTTCTTGCACTGCCCAACCTCATCCAACAACTGGCATGGAATTACCAATTTTATGGAGGCACTAGGGGACTCACCGGCCCATCAAACTTGGCGAGCTACCCTAGCGGCAACAGTCTACTGCATATGGCGAACCCGGAACAAAGTGAGATTAGGGGAACTCCTCCTAGGGGTTAGCCTGTTAGCCCACCAAATTCGATCTTATGTTAAGCCATTGTAGTCTTAGCTTAGATGCTACGCATTTAGTATGCTAGCACAATTGTTGATTGTACGCATTTGTAATCTTATTTCACTTGCTCGTTGTACTTTTCTATCATTCAATAAAATTATCAATTATCTAAAAAAATTAGTTACCATAATTTACTATTAAAAATAATAAAATATCTACAACTACTTACAAAATATTTAAAAAAACAACAATTTTAAGGCTAATACTAACTAAACAATAGCAAGTAAAATAAAGCTTGGACTAACTAACAGTGTCTGAAGCTGAAGTCCTTGGCCTCCTTGTGTACACGTGAGCTAACAGCTGCTGTGCATGTGGTGTCATGTCAATTCAATTGTTTCCTAAACTTTTTAAGAGCTTGTGATTCAGCTCATTTTACTTGTATGGTTTTCTCTGGGCACAATGAATCATGCCCCTTGTGTCAAATGGGCTGAATAGCAAATTTTCATAAGGCTAAGGATTAAACTCGATTGCACAAACATCTAATTCTTGAATACAGTATACTGCTTTTTTTTTTTTTTTTTTTAAATCTTTGTGAATTTGTGAGCTTATGTGAACTGGGGCTAAAGTAACAGCTTTATAACTTTAGTGGCAACACCAAAAATATATATATATATGTTTGAAGAAAA
Source organism: Laguncularia racemosa (assembly GCA_037954665.1). Classification (NCBI taxonomy): domain Eukaryota; kingdom Viridiplantae; phylum Streptophyta; class Magnoliopsida; order Myrtales; family Combretaceae; genus Laguncularia; species Laguncularia racemosa. Next base: position 695,930 of record JBBMOL010000213.1, read on the forward strand.
CAATTTGAAACTTAAAAATGGGGATGGCAATGTTGTATTGTGTATGCTGGTTATGTGGCTCACTCCAAATGAAGAGAGCAGCAGAGTAGAAATTATCTTTTGCTGCTACCATGTTTTTTTATTCTTTTTTTCTTTTTTCAAAATTATATTTGGATAAGTACTGCTACCATGTTTCTAATTTGGAAAGAAGATTTGAGAAGAATAGGACAACTGAATACTATGAAAATGATAGTTAAAGCTCACAGTATTCCATATTACATGAATTTTCATGGGAGAATCTCGACCTTTATGTGTGAATGACTTCATCATAGATCCATGCAGCCATTAGTGGCTTAGATCTTCTTTTGTATTCCCTGTAGGAATTACATAACCATTGAAAAGACTGGTATAGACAAACAATGCCACATGCCACTAAGTACTTTGTGTATATTGTAATTACTTGCATAATTCTAATGTTTATACCCTCATGTATCGAGTACATGATCAATACAATTCAATTACTGGAATAATAATGAAGTACAAGCCTTTTTGGTATAAACCCAACCTTTCAACCCACCAAAAAAAAAGTTGAAATAGAAATATCTTTAGGATATTTTTCTTGAATGTTCTCTAATCAGTCATCTCTAGATAAACTAATGAAGAGTACTTTATTGGATAGTTGCATAGAAGATGTCACCTCATGTGAATTGGGTGCTTTTGGCTGCATGGAGTTTTGGAATGAAAAATTCGGGTCAATGATCTATCATGCATCTTGGATGACTTCATCTCTCTACTTAAATTTGCACTTACTATCCTGTTTCACTTGTCAAATTGTATAACCAGACACATGGAGGAAGGATGTTAAACCTCATGACATTGAAGCCACTATCAATGAGGTAGCACCAGGAAGACTCAGAGCTGTCTCTGTTTTGGAGGTAATTTGTTTATTTTTTCTTCAAGTGGGTAATTTGTTTCTCTGAAAAGCCATAGGCAAGTGGCATGTTTAGTCTTAGATTTCTGATAAGATCGAGCTTTGTCTAAGGCCTCGTGTTCTTATTTTTCTCACAATATTTGTCTTTTTAAAATTTGAAGGTATCACGCGCTTTCCATCCCAATTTTTCTGCTAAATGGAGACGTTATTTGTACATTTTTCCTTTGAATGATGGGGAGAATTCTAATGATTGCAATGTGATGATGGATGACAACAAGTTTAGATCAAAAGTACAATTTGAAAGAAATGATATCAAAGAAATGGAAAATTTTGAGCATTTACATATAGTTGACAAGGATGAGGATGAAGGTGGGCAAAAACAAGGAAAGTTTGACACTGGCAAGGTAAATCAATTTCTGCAGCTTCTAGAAGGAAAATTGCTCTCCTACAAGATGTTTGCTCGGGATACAAAAGCTTCAAGAAACACGTAAGCAGAAGCAATTTTCTTCTACATGATCAGTAGGGCTATTCTACACAATAAAGAAAAATTGATCATTATTTTTGCCTAGACTGCAGCTTTTACATCTTGATAGTGTTTCATGGATCATTTCTTGGTTATGTTTATTTTTATTTTTCATGGGAGACATAAATGTTTAGTTTTGTGGTGTTTCTATTTAAATCAGCAAAATAAAATGGAAATGTGCTCGATTTTCTATATAATCTATGTGATTACCTTTTCAATTTTGTACTTGCATTTAACTTATCATCCATCTTTAAATTATCTTAGCATTTGACGATGCTCATTTATTTGAGAGCTAGTACTTCCAATGTATCTTCAAGTGTTTCTATTTATTTGTTCAATCCATGTCCTAGGTGACAATGGTTTGCTACTGTATCTTTAGCTCAGTTTGCTTACTGGATCAATCTTCTGTTTCAGTGGGCCACCAACAGAATGTTTCCTGTACCATGCTCGAGCTGGATTAAGCAAACTAAAATGTTTGGTAGATACTCTTACTTCATTCTATGGATCTTTTTTCTATTTTGTAAGAGGCCGTGCAGTCAGCTACATCAATATTCTTCTCAGCCTTGCCTGTCTGGGTTTACTCCTCTCTGTTTTGCTGCTATTGCTTGAGTCTGTGGAAACAAAAAATAACACATTGTGATTATCTTGATATTTGTTTTCTGATTTTATGCATTTTAAAAGGTGGTGTTAGATTTATTATTGTGTTTATCAAGGGGAAGTAAAATTTAGAAGCTTGTATATAGCTACTATTATCCATAATAAGACAAGTAAGAGTTTATCCATAATTTAGTTTAGTAGTAATGTAAGAGATTGGGGAGTTCTCTCTTAATAGGCCCTTAAAAATGCTGATTCCACAAACCCTACATTCACCATGAGCAATTCATGCCCCCGACTAGATCTTAAGCCTAAGCCCATAACAACTTGGAGTCAGAATCAATTGTCTCAAAGGGATTCATTAGATTTGAGAGGCATTCTAGTCTTATTCATCAAATAATATAATGAATGTCACGTCTAAGGTTTACAAGAATTAAAGAATGAATAGAAATGAACAATTGAGAAGCAAAACACCCAAATCGGTACTCCTCAATTAGGGTTGCTAAACACTCAAAACAGAGTACAGCCCCTATTTCTCTTATTACTCAACAAATTCTGTTTTTACAAATTGACAGACTAACTTCTACTCTCCCACCCACTTCTGTCTATATCTTTAACAGTACAATTACCATTCTACCCTTGTACAACACTTACAATTACAACTACACCTAAAACAAGTATACTACCAAATATATTGCACATACATCTTAACACACTTACACACTAACAAACATACACATAACCCTTTGGATTGTATCAATTCCCTCCCCCTTAACTTTGTCCTTGTCCCCAAGGATAGTCCGAAGAAACAACGATTCTATCCCATACCTGTGGCTTCAAACTCAACATTATCTACTATGCAATCCTTAAATGATTCACTGGTCATTGATGTATCAGCTCCCACCATGGCAAATTCATCAACTAGTATGTGACTCAAAACCCATTGCCCCACACAAGCCAAGCGCCATTGAAACTGTTGCCAAACACATCCAATGAAGCACCTAAGGTGCTGGTCACATGGATACCAGGACCCCTCACAAGGGAGAGCACAAACAGCTCGCTCATTTACAATCGCACCACAGTGAACATTCACAGCAAAATTAACTATGTCTCCATCTCTAACAGGTAAGAAATCACTGACAAAGTATGGAGATTGGTCATGAGGTAGAAGGAGGTCTTCACAAGAAAGAATCAAGCCACGATAGACAGTCTCCAGTTGAAAACAAACTGGAGGCCATAGATAAATCTCTGGCGAAGTTACTAGCACATTGCAGTCAACATTCTCTAGCAAGATCTCATGTTTTAGTTGATCAACAGTCTCTGTTGCACCTTGCTGTCCATCGCATTTGACAAGCACCATCAAAGAGTTAACATCACTAGGATTAGAATGCTCCTCCTTGCTGTAGATAATCGCCTCAGAGTTAATAGGGACATCTCTACAAGCACTAGAAACATTGTTGCAAGTGCTCAAACCATCACCAAAAGTGCCTCTATGTTCTCCATATTGAGCAGTAGTACTATCTCCTACTGAAACATTATGTTGAACACCTGATGGACATTCATCAGAACCTGCACATGGACGATGAACAACAGAGCAATCATCTTGTTAAGAAACTGAAGTGGCCTGAGCTGAAATATCTGCAACGACTTCTGAATCTGCTTGCACTTTATCTTTACGTTCGTCGGAAAATTTGTCAGACAAGTCGCCGGAAATTCACCGCAATAGCTGCAATATCGAGACAAAAGCTCCTGTTTAAACATCTCCCAGTCCAATTGAGGTAGTCGTCTTCTCAACATCTTAAACCAATAAACAATCCCACCTCTCATATATGTGGAAACAAGTGGAACCTTACGATCAGCTCTAGTTCGATGGATCTCAAAATATTTCTCTGTTAAAGCAATCCAATGAACAGGATCGACTCCTTCAAACACCGGCAAAGTAACATTCGCAGGATTCATAGGGTAATCTCATCTACTTTAGGATCTGATAGTTCGACAACACTAGCTCCGCCTGCTACAGTAGATGAAGCATTTTGTTCAAGTGGTTTGAGAGTCACTGTTTGTTGGTCATCTTGTTCAACTTCCTCTGGTGAATAGTTATGATCAAACTGCTCATGTGTCTCTTGTTGTGCTTTCTAATCTAGCCACAAATCATACACCATTTGATGCATCCTCAACAAGCGTTGGTTCAATCGTTGACCAATAACGGTTATAGATTCATCTTCTGTTGCCATTCTTATCCTTCCCCTTGGGAATTCCCACAAACAGCGCCAATTGTAACGTCTAAGGTTTACAAGAATTAAAGAATGAATAGAAATGAACAATTGAGAAGCAAAACATCCAAATCAGTACTCCTCAATTAGGGTTGCTAAACACCTGAAATAGAGTACAACTCCTATTTCTTTTATTACTTAACAAATTCTGTTTTTACAAACTGGCTGACTGATTTCTACTCTCCCTACCCACTTCTATTTATATCTTTAAAAGTACAATCACCATTCTACCCTTATACAACACTTACAATTACAACTATACCTAATACAAGTATAATACCAAATATATTGCACATACATCACACATACAACACAGCACACTTACACACTAACAAACATGCACATATAACCCTTTGGATCGTATCAATGAAGGCATGATTCATAACAACTTGGAGTCAGAATCAATTGTCTCAAAGGGGTTTCATTAGATTTTAGAGGCATTCCAGTCTTGTTCATCAAATAATATAATGAAGGCATGATACAGTTAATGACGGTTAGAGAAAGAGATTGTGAGGAGAGGCTAGACCATTGAAAGTTATGGCCATGGAAGCTGCATAGACACCATTACTCCATGAATTGCTGGATGAGGAGAGTACAAGAGCAGATGCTCATGCAACCCTAATAGTTGGCAAACACTCAACATGCGCTTGGTCTGGAGGATTCTTTGGATTTGGTTGCCATGACCCAATTTGATGTGCGACCAACATTCAGACCATGTATGGCCCAGGTTGTGCCGCCCCATGGCAGCCCTACTCATGGCAAATGAGGCAAGCAGCTTACAAATGCCTCATCCAGGCCATTGCTAGGCCCTTTAAAATGTCACCACTTGTCTAGGATCATTAAGCTAAACAATATACAAATTTAGGGTTTGACCAGATCAAGGGTTTAATTGCTATTCCTAGGTGTGCTCAATATTTGATTGAACTGACCTTTAGCCAATAAAAGGGTTTAATTGCTATGTTTATCGGAGGTTTGTCCGATACTTTGTCTATGACATTTGACCTGGTGAGTGCAATGATATATGGTTCCACGTTATAAGCTAGAATTTCCCACTTTTGACAATATGAATCATTGTGAGATTTTTTTCCAAGATTGGGTCACACTAGAATGTGGCAAAGTTGATTTGGCTTCCTTCCACTTGATTGGGGAAGCATAGTTGTGGTTCTTTATGGATTGGATTAAATGCACCTGAATATGACGTGGTGCATATGGCCCATTTAGCTTAGCTTTACTTCTGGTCTTTGCTTTGTCAGTTAAATTTTGTCCTTAATAATAGGAAGTAGAGAACTAATATTTCTCTCTGTTGATGTGTATCTCAAGAATGAATCCATGTCTTAATAACAATGACATCTCATCTTTTTGATGATGAAAGTTTGCACCCTGCAATTCTTGGCAGTTCTTGGCCAATTTACAGTAACTTTATTCGCAACTTTAGGCTGCATCAGGATCCTTGTAAATTGAGTTTGTTTGGTTTACTATAGTTCCCTTTGTAAATTTGGGATTCTTTTGTTCCCACTGCCTGCTTTTGTGGTTGTATCTTCTTTCTCATTTACTGAATTATTTCGTTACCCAAAAAACACTCTATTTATTGGTATGTTTTCTGTGCAAGGTTTTAGGAATAGCCTTCTTAGTGCAGACTCTACTTATTTAAAATGCTATATAAGCTTGTCTAACATGTTCTTCTCTGTCATTTTCTTGTCTTTCTTTCTTTCTGTATTTCCTTTTCTCATGGGGACACCATAGGACAGTAGGGTGTAACATATGCAAATTCTCAGCCATTAAGAGCAAATTTCTCACTGGAAATTTATTGCAAATAGAACAAAGTAATTTCTCTTTGCCTTAAGAATGAAAAAGTGCATCGAGGCACACATCAAAATTGTGCCAATACTTGCATAATACTTACTGTCTTCATGTGTTTCTATACTGCATTCTTCAATGAGTTTGATTTCCTCCTTGGATACTGCTTCACCTTCTTAGCATTTCTTTTTTGTCATTCTGTTTTTAAGCAGGATCATGGAGAAGGAAGAAGAATTTTGTGCATTGAGCTAATTGCTAACCGCTTTTTGCGCAAGGTACACTTGGGTATTATATGGAAATTGCAATTTATGCATATGAGAATATAGTGCTGACAACTTTTTCTCTGGGATGAATCTTCCATCTGTAGATGGTTCGAGTTCTTGTGGCAACCTCAATAAGGGAAGCAGCAGCTGGTGCAGAAGCTGATGTATTGCTAAAGCTGATGGACTCTACATGTAGACGAGCAACTGCTCCTCCAGCACCACCAGAGGGCCTTTGTCTTGTTGACGTTGGATATACGGACTTTGATCCTAAGTATTGCTTCATTGCTAAATCGTGAGTGAAACCTTGTGCTTGAGGTGGTGCTCTAGATTTTGAGTTGTCATGATGCATTACCTATTTACTTTGATCCAAAATATTGATTCATTGCGAAATTGTGAGTGAAGCCTTATGCTAGAGGTAGTACACTAGGTTTCAGGTTGTCATAGTGCATTACCTAATTCACTTTACAACTTACGTAGCTAATGGATTCATATAGTACAATGATTTAGTGTAGAGATTCTACATAAGTAGAGATAAGAGGAGAAAAGCAGCAAGGTGGAACTTTTTCCATGAGCACTGTATGTTGATCTATTATGTAAGTGATGCTGTTGCAGCCTTGTTTGGATTTTGAAATTATCAATGAGAACCTAAATCTTTAGATTTATCCATTTTGGCAAATACTGCGGAATGATAAATCCATTATTACGGTGATTACATTTTGATTTTTCTTTATGCCTTTCCTTTCATTCATTTCATTTTTTGATGAACATTCCTTTTGTTAATTTCTGTATATAGTTCTTATGATGTCCGTAATAGGTCCATTTATGCCTTGTCATAGTTACAGTTTGAGGAAGTTGATGACAGTGGGTAAAACCTATAGTCACAGTACACTAATGATAAACTGAAGAACACGGTTCTATTTCTACATGATAATATGTTAATGAAGCAAAAGAATCTTGTAACTGCACGCATTCTGCTAGAATCTTTATGCTCCCTTCCCAAGTGATGATGCAAGGCTTAAAGATACGTCTAACGACAACTTGAAAATTATGCATTAAATAACTGTTGGTTATACGTAAAAATGGATTAATCCTAGTGTATACCATCATGTTGTCTGGCAAACCAGAATAGTTAGTTAATGAAGAAAATGTAGCCCATGTGGGAGAGGTAGACTGGAAGCACTAAGGCAACTTTGATTAAGAGACCGAACCTTTAAATGTTACGAGACCTCTAGCATTTTTGGGGTGTTGTAGAGTTAAACGATATAAATTACTGCTTGGTGATGAAGGATAGGTTCTACTATTATTGGGCTATTTGTCGGATAGCTAAGAGATACTCATAAAGTAAGGCTAAGAGATATTCATGAGAATTTAGTTTCAAGTAAGACTCTTGTCATGCATTATGAAGGATAGAATGACAAATGAGGAAGTTAGATGGAAGAAACATCGTCTGAATTCTCACACAAGAGAATTGGTTGTCAATAAGCAAAACAGATAGTGGAGAAGCAAAAGTAGAGCTGCACATAATAATCTGATAATTCCAAGTGAGGTCAAAGTCTAGAAGAAGAATCAAGTGTCACCGCTGCATTAAGCTCGGCCTTGTGAAACGAAAATGCGGAATTTGGAATCAAGGCCAAAGAAACAAAAAAAAAAGGTAGAAATGAAGGTACGTGGTGAAACTACTGGTCTCTTGGATGTTGCTGAGGGAGGTGAATGTGGTTCATGATTGTTCTTCTAAGCATTAGTACAAAAGGGTTAGACTGAGACCCCCGAATGAGGACACCAACTTCTACGCATGAAGAAACCTTATCTTGATAAGAGAACTTGTTAGTAAATCGTTTTCCTATTAAACACTATGAAATTGCTTTCCGACATTATCCATCATTAGTGAGGCCACATTGCTATGGTTTTCTCATATTAGTGTTAGTTATTTGAAGGATAAATCCTTCGATGGTTGTGTTTATTTTATACCTTTCGCTAATGGCTACATAGGAAAGTTATGTACAGCTGCATATTGCATTGAAGACAAGAAAACCAAGTTGCAGATGCTTTCAAGAAGTTTGATGCTAAGGTGGCATGTGAAACCTGAAGAAAGTTAGCGTACAATGTTGCTGCTGAGTGAATGAACATAAACACCTCAATGTATTAAGATATATGCTCTCTAATGTTAATTCGCTAGAGTCATTTAAGGCAGAAAATGGAATTACTTGAAACCCATTCTGAATGAGATGCAAACCTTCTATGAGAACTATCACTATGACTTTATGGAATCGACTATTAACGAGCCAGCAGTAAATACGAAATGGTTCTATTGAATGGAGATTGAAGAAAGTAGTTTTTGAGTAATGTTTTTCAGGTGAATTTTGACGCAAAAAATATTTGGTCTGAAAAATGGGATTGATTTTGATGAGAATCTCTCATAGGTAGTATATATGCCTTTTATTTGAGCTGTGCTTAGGTTATCTTCCATTTTAAACTTGGATGTCGAGTAGTTATACTGAAGATTGCTTTCTTATGGGGAGATTTGAAAGTGGAAATTTACATGGAAGTAGTTTGAAGGATTAAATGTCAAAGCAAATGAATATCTTGTCCATATTGTTTCTATGTGAAGAAACTTGTTCATAGTGAGTACATCATCCTTTTGCCGTATATTGATGATACATTGATTATTATCTTTGAAGCATATTAATGTAGACTCTTTGAAAAGAGATAATCTCTTCGTATAAGAATGAACGTACTTGATACTTTGATGCGTTACTTATGTAAAAGCATCTTTAATTATTTATAATATCATTTAACTTTATAAGAGTGGAATGAAATAATCGTTCATTTAAAAAAAAAAATTATACTATTTGAATTATAAAATAGCTTATATCATAAGCTCAATAGGCTGGTTTCAAAGTGGAGAGCAAAGGAACTTAGCTTAATGGGAGCTGCAAGGTTTTCTTCTTTCTTTCTTTGTTTTTTTTTTTTTTTCTTTTTTGGGTTTAACTCTTATTTATTATCTCTAAAGGTTAATACCTTTGTCTAAACTATGTACTGGACTAAGATTACCCATCATTACGTAGTAACAATCAATTACACATAGAGATTGAGAAATCCAACAAGTTGAGAATTATTAGATTAGTTAAGCCACTAATTTAAGAATTTTATAAATAGCCGGAGCGCATATTTTCCATGTCACATGCCACAATTTCATCACCACGTTCATTGAAAGTCAACTTGGAGCTTCACAGGAAGGGCACATACCTTTCATTTTCTTGTTAGTTCGTGAAAGTCGTCACCAATGGTCCTACTTTAACCTGTTTAGCAAATATTTAAATAAAGTCATAATTGCGATGTGTCCTTTCAACTATCTTCAATTCACAAATCGGTACGTATAGATTCTTTAAAATTTTCAACTGTAAATTTACCTTTTCATACTAACTATTCAAAATATGTATGCAAATATATAGCTATTGATAAAATCTCAAAACCGTCGCTAGTTGTATGCTTTTTAGCGATGATTTGCAGTTCTTGGACTTTAACGATGGCTTGAAGATTATTTTTACATTTTCAACTATTATAACAAGTTAAAATCACACTTTTATAATTCAATTAGGTTATCCTTTTATCCAAATTCCAATCGATAGATTGGAGAATATATTTATAGTTCATCCTTGAATTATTCCCAAAAACTGACATAAAATCTATAACATCGTCAAGTATCACTAATCATTTGATTAATGTGTATTGCCTTAAAAACCAATGTGTTCATTGTATGGTCTACCTTGTCCAAAAGGAAGAAAAAAAAAAACAATAAAATAAAATAAAGAAGAAGAAACAAAGAAAAAGGTATGGCTCTCAAATCCGTGAGGTCTATTCTTATTCGAGAGTTGTTACTTGCTTCTGAAATTCAACTTATAATAAATTATGTGGAATTAATAAGGGAGGTGGCCATACATGTTCTACATGCCATACACATATAATATTAGGTTGGTCGATTGTTTATTTTATTATTAATAAGTTTTATTTTTATTGTTATTTGAGGGTGATATATTATTATAAGAGCTATCAATAGTGATTGATTGATGAAGATTATTAATATTACAATTCAAAATTTTTTATTAAAAGTAAAAACTAAGAATTTGAAAAACAAGGATACTCTCTTTAACAACTGGTGCCAAATCTTACTAAAAAAATGCCGTTCAGATGATAAGGTTGAGATTGACACCAGCCTACGTCCTGGAAAACGAGACACGTACTCCTTCCTTAGCCGGACAATGCCAAATCAGAAACTTAGGCATCCTATTACTAAGAATAAACATAACGACGACATGCAAATAAACAATTATTTGCAATTGCAACAGCTACACTAGGACCTCCAAGGGCCTCTTTTAGTGATTATGATCTTGACGTAATCAGATTTAAACTCACAAGGTACTTACTTTCCTTATAAATCTTGTAAATGGATGGCTACGTATCCATAAAAGAAGAAGAAGAAGACTACATTAGAAAGGATTAAGCACAAACAATCAAATGCCATACAGATCTCCCGGCTAAAATAATTATTTGATTCAATGATTATTCTATATTTCGAAGGGGTCAATGATTCTTCTGATGACAAACGACGCAATAGTCCAAGCGTAATATGAAATTTGTATGCAGAGGATTTATTAGATGACAACAATGGTCGTTAGCTTGTTATGTTGGAAGTCGAGAGCGGCAAGTGACGGCAGCTTTTTGGACGAGTACATGCCAACATGAAGAGGAACCGCTTTTGTTCACCTTTAATTTTTATAATATGTCTCTCGGGATAAGGTTGACAATATGAAAATAAAAATATGTACAACTTAAAAATACATCAATGTTGCTTAGTTAAGGTTTGGTTATCTTCATCTCTCTACTCTAAACCTTAAGAAGAGTGATTTCACTTTCTAAATGTCTAGTTCTTGAACTCATTGTTACTGAAAACAATGTTTTAGAGATATCGATATATATAGTCTTGATTATATAAAATATTTGCCAAGTATAAGTTGAATTATTTATGACATCGATGGTCCAAGAATTAGATGTTGGTGGTGAAACCTGTTGTGTGGGATAGGAATGAATTTGATGAGATTTCTATATAATCGAATACAACTAGAGTTCAATTGATTGAAGTGAGTTAATTCACCAGATTTCATTTCCATCGATTTAATTCTTAATTCTTTGTTTTGTTTTGTCTTCACACTTTATGCTATTATTCTAATTTGTCCTTTCTCATTTTGTTGATTTGGTCTTTGCTCCTAAGGCTAAAATGGAATCTCAAGTCCACCCAACCAAACATAATATATGTGCTTATCTTTTTATTTATTCTTTCTTTTGCATGAAGGATAATTTTAGATGAGTGATTTTATCTATCCACTATATATTAATCCAATATGATTTTATTAGTTTTTGGAATTAACAAGTCCAATATTGATAACGCATTTAACATGTCAATGTAATTTGTAAGATATTAATTGTATAATATATTTACATAGATGAGCATGCTAAGCATTTTATTAGTATTATATATATATATATATTAATGTATAATATATTAACAATGCTATATACATAATATTATGTTATAATATTATAAATTAGTCGTAATTGGTGATATTACGTCAAAATACATTCAATATATTCGTACATATATAATTATATAGCATCGATTGTGATTATAATATTATTTTATTTAACTCAGTTTTGGTTAATAATATTATAGGGCGTTAATAGTACATTTATGCATTGATATACCATTTATAATCTAATAATTAATAATACAATATTAAAATATTATATGCCAAATATAACGCTGTAAATGCTTTATGGCATTTTTTGTACTCTTTTGTGAAACATCTATCACCTATTTGTACTACTAAAATTATATATTACCTTTTTACACTTAGACCAAAACATGCATCATCCTCTATAATGTTATTCCTTTATTAATATATAATGCAGTTATGGATTTTGAGAGTATAATAGATTGATATATGTATTAACAATTAAACAATAATAAGTTTAGCATTTTCATTTATGTTGATAATTTTGGTATAAATATAACATTCAATAGCTAAATTTTATTCGTTTTGGCAATTAACTACCTAAAATTTAAAAGTGTCATTTTATTACCTATAAAATTTTCATGATTATTTATAATACCTAGATGGTGTAGTTAATTGAAAAAATAACTAAAGTTTAAATAGTTAATTACAAAAATGAGTAAAGTTTAGATAATTAATTAAAATTAGCAAAATTCAAGTAACAAATTAACAATTTAAAACTTTTGGTAATTAATTATAAAAATAAGTAAAGTTTATATATAAAATATAACATTGACCATATATATATATTTTAAAGAAAAGTACACTTTTCTTCCTTAAATTCTATCTACATTTTAATTTGACTCTTGAACTTTTTTTCCTCCTTATATTTGAGTTATCAATGTTTTTAAAACCTTAAAAAAATTAGGGCTTTCATTATATTTGTAAAATTTTCCATCCATCTTAGAGACATGTAACTTTGGGTAGTAGGTCAATATGGATGAGGTTTGTATAGATAGAGAATTTAATAGATTTGATGAAAGTCGATCTTATTTCTGTGAAAGTTTGAAAAAGTTGAGGACTCAAATTGAAGGAAAAAAAGAATAGTTAAGGGCTTAAAAGGAAAAATAGATAAATGTTTAGAATTAAAAGTGTATATAGGCTTTAATTTTTATAGTGTAATGGAACCAACCGCGATGGAATCAAACAAAATAATAAACAAAAGAAGGAAATGAGTGAGAAGAGAGTGACAACTTAATATAAGTCACAACATAGTAAGCAAGATAGTGGTATACAAAACTTTAAGGTTGTTAATAAAAATTAGGGATGCAACTGAATAAGTTGTTATAAGATAATTTATCCACCCAAACTAATAAAACCTTATAGACTATTACGTTATAAGGTTTTGATTGGGTTTTCAAAAATAATTCAAAACCTTATAAGGTTTAAGGTTAGATTTTGGTACTAGAAAAAAACAAGATGGAAAGCCAAACTCAATTAAAGCTATATATATTAATGATAATATTTACTATTAACTTACACATTATGTATATTCTATAATAGTTTTATATTATATAGCAAGTTTAATTTTTATATTTTTATTTGTGTATAATGTAACTTTAACTAAAGGTGAGCGAGTATATGATGAGTAGGATAGGGTATGGGGCCATATCTATACCCCACCATGTAAGGTACAAGTTTCTAATTTTTTAAATCGAAACTTACTCTATGGTATTGTGAAACTACCCTATATCTTATACTTGTAAAACCTATAAGGTACAAGGCATCCTACAAAATTTGTAAATTTTATCTTTCTTTTTATGAATTTTAAGTTTATGTGATATTAAAAAAGAAATCTATATGTGAATTATAAATTTTTAATATGTAAAATTTAAGAAAAAGTATAATTTTAGTCTTTAATATTTACCCAATTTTCTGTTTGAGTTCTTAACATTTTCTTTCTTCTATTTGAGTCCTGAACGTTTTTAAAATCTTATAAAAATAGAACTTTCATTAAGTACATTAAATTTTCTATTCATATTAAGTATATATTGACTTTTGATTAACCTTGGTTTAGTTGCCTAAGGTAGTAAGGATACGCATAAATTTTTTCAACCCATTGTTTTAATTTTAATTATTATGTTTGTATTTTTTATTATATTATTTTATTAAATATATTTAATATTATTTTTTATTATATTATTTAAATAAAAATATTTAATATCATAATTTTGTTAGTTTTATTATTATAAACTAATTTGAAGTTGATATATATCACAAATTAATGGAAAATTGAATAGATTTGATGAAAATCTTTTTTTTTTTTATAAGGTATTGAAAACATTAAGGACTTAAATAGAAAGGAAAAAAAAAGATTGAGGACTCAAATAAAAAATAAGTAAATGTTGGGAACTAAAATTATACTTTTTCCTAAAATTTGTAACAAAATATATGAAATTAAAAAATAATAATTTTTTGACCTTAATTATTTCAAAATTTACAATCTTATTACTTAGCAAATGGAAAAGAATAAAGTAAAAGAATAAAAAAAAAAACTAAAGTTGGAGTGGAAAATAAGAAAGAATAAGGAGAAAAAGAAGAGTAGTATTAGGTTTGCTTAGGATTATTAACTTATGGATGCAAACACTTTTTCTTTTTTTTCTTTTTCATTAAAACATTTACTTTCAAAAAATTATAATACCATTATTTACTATTTATTTATTAATATTATTTAATGATATTTTATGGGGAAAGTACATAATAACTTGAAATATATACTCTATATACCTTGAAATATAGGTTCTAGGATTGATGCGAGATAAGAAAATCTCATACTCGTATTTTATCTTATGAGAGTAGGTTTTAGAAAATTTATATCAAAAACTTACCTTATGATCTTTAATACACATTGGTTATTGTTCTCATTTTTAAATAGTAAAAGTTTGAGAAGACCGTAAATAACCTTGAAGTTTGATATTGATGTCGATATATTTAAACTTTCAAATGTGGTAAATAATTTAAGTAAACTTAAATTGATTAATAATATAAAGGATGTTTGTTTATTCAGTTAAAAAACGCATTGAAAATGTTAAAATATACATTAACAAATCCAAGAGGGGATTTTGACAGCACTATCAAAATCTAATGGAGTGGTATGAATTTTCCCATATAAGTTAAAACATAGTCAGCATGAAACCGTGGAAAATTAACGGCGGCCACGAGAGCGACTGTGGAGTGTGGACGAGGGTTGTAGTAGCGGACACGCTAATAAGTAATAACTCTGAAAGGCACGTCCATGTGACTTCGGTGCCACTTTTATATGTTTTCATGGGATTTCTTGGGAATTTGTCTGAAGAGTCGTCCCTAAATATACAATAATAATAATATATAAAAACTGATGAACTATTCAACGTTTGATTTTGCAATTCTTGACGCAGTTGGGTCCTTCTAAGATGGACCATTCTATAATCTACCTCTCCACGGCTTTGACTTTTATTTCTTGCCACTACTCCAACATTACCATTGTCCCGTCCGACACACAACATGAATAACCTACTGTTAAAACACGCTCCTTTTTTGAAATATATTTATATAAATTGATGTTCCACTCTTTCTTTTTTTTTTTTTTTTTAATTTTTTTTCCACTACTAAAAAATGAATTAGGTTTAAATAAATACAAGGTTACATCTGGCTAATTAAATTGGTAACAATTAATTGACACCCATTTTAAAACACAGGAACTTCTCTTCATCAAGAAATTAAAAAAAAACAAAAAACAAAAAATCTTACATTAGGATAGTGAACTGATTAATTTCGGAAAAAGTGTCCTACCTTCTCAATGCCCGAACATCCATCCACTTGGAAAACAAAATACAACCTAATCCTATTGACAAGTACAACAAATTTTCAATTGGGTTATACTATATATATATATATATACGAGGTTCAAACAGGGCGGCAGCTTTATCTCATATTCACCCAACTTAGAATCCACGCGGCATTAATCCACTGTATCCGATTAATTTGCGTGAAAAATAATGTAAAATAACATGGATATACCGTACATGACTTTAAATCACTTCTTTATTATATATGCTCCATTTTCAACACTCTTGATGTTGACTTCTCCACACTCACTCACGTCCCCCACTCCCCCTTTCTCTCTCCTTTTTACCCTTCCTTTACAATTCTCCATTTATAAATACACCATCATAAACAATAATTTAATAAATAACAACTATATCACTACATATAAATAGTATTCTATTAGACCATCTTTGTTAGAGTTGCTTCCTATAAAATCTTACACTAAAATACTCATTTTCATGAATTTGAGCCGTTAAATTCGGATGTTCTTCAAAAATGAACCCCACTTTTTTTTAAAAAAAAAAAAATTGATAAAAATTTGAAAATAATAATAATAATAAAACAGATAAAATTATTAATAAATTCTGTCAAGTATTTTAAAAATAAAATAGAAAGATCTTTAAAATAAAAAGTTTCTTTATATATCATTATATAAAGATTTTTATAAAAATCGATCAATAAAAATGCTTTTATATATTTAACAATTATAATATGTCACATTAGAGAAGTATTTTTTGGGAGATGGAAGGATACTACACCTTTTTGCAAGGCTTTTGTGTACAGTCACCACTATATATTACGTACAACATGCCCTCAGTTACATTTCATAGAGTCTCTCTCTCCCTTCTCTAACAGTTTATTTCCCTCTTAATCTCTCTCACCCAACAACACGCACCCTTAAGCTGAATCCTCTCTCAATTCCTCCCTATCATATCGACCTTTCAATAAACGTCATACATATGGCACGTTTAAGGATGGCTCTTGTGTTAATAATATCCATATTGGTATTGGCGTTTTTGTGCTCGTTTTCAGAATGTAGGAAGCTTAATTTGGAGGAGGAGAGCATAAACAAGAAGAAGGTGATGGCACCACCACTAAAAAAGCCAGGTTTGTACTACAGTGCCCTTCCTAAGGGCAACATCCCTGCTTCTGGTCCGAGCAAGAAGGGTCACTCCACGGTCGTGGATGAAAAGCTCATTGCAAGGCATATGGTCAGCCTGGATGGATTCTTGATATCAGTCCCTCCACCCAGTCCTGCGGTAGGACACTAGTTTTCCTAAAGCTTACTTCAGGAATTGAAGCTGCTGCATCTTTTGTTTTTTCTTTTTTCTTTTTTCCTTTAGAAAGAAAAATCCTTGGATATATCGGTATAGACAATTTTTGGAGATATTGTGGATTCTTTCTGGGTTTATAGATTTTTTAGGCAACCAGAGTTTAAAGATACACGTAAGCTTTTTGGCTGTAATTTTTTTGCTTTTGTAAACATATCCCTCTCTTCAGTTTCGAATCCTCAATCTCAACGAAGGTAATATAAAGTTCAATCCCTTTCTTTTTCTATAAAGTACTTTTATATTTAATTCAGCTAGCTAGCGTAGCAGTAAATCAATTTCTTCTTCTTCTTTTTTTCTTAATTTACAGTTTCAATAAACTCATTGCGGATGCTTGTCCTGCTAACATTATAAATTAATATTAATGATGACCAGCGGTAACTTGAGAAGAATACCGCTAATATATTACTTACTGGTAAAAATAATGAAGGACGGAAATTTAGGATTATTGGATTTTAGGCTCGTGGTTTGACTAATACTCCTAGTTGGGTTTGGGTATGTCAAGTTTCATATATTTTTTCTTTTTCCCAAATATCAAGTTGCATATTAATGTACCTTTTTTATTAGAAAGTTATCAAAACTACCAAGTTAGATAATTTGATAAGATAATTCAAACTCGTTACATTTAATAAATCGCGGAGATCTTCTCACCTATTGTGGTGGGGTGGTGTTATGTTCCACATGCTGGCTCATTGAATTCCTTTTGAAAAGTGGCGAAGCATGTGGGCAGGACACATAAACATGGACCTTGTTGACAATTTTGTCCATTTGGAGCCAAAAGTCGGTGCACCGCACCCAATCGCAATGCTTGTCCCTCTCATCTTCCACTAATCCCTTATTACTAGATTTACTCCAATTACACAAAATGGCAAAAAAATACGCGAATTTTATTATATTATTATGTCTTTAATTGATGCTTTAACATATACTAATATGTCATACGTTTTATTACAAATCTAATTGATTTACCAGTATATTATGTAATATTTTTCCTTCTGATATTCCTTCGGTCCATTCATAGGAATCAAACAAAGAAATCAAAATTCCCATAATATTCTAGGCGACGGTTTCTCCTAATTTATAGTTGTTCATATTCTTAATCAATTCCTCTAGTGAATCAAACGTGTCTAGAATCTAAATCCACGCAATACAAACACAATTAAATCCCTTATGTCTGGAATCATATTAATGAAATGTGGCACATATGGTTGGTGCATTTGAGTGAGAAGGATTGTCCATTCTTTATGGTGAGCGTTGCGATTTTCGTGGGCACAAGCGAGTCGGCTTCAAAACTAGGATTTGCAATACTAAGGGAACCCTCAACCATGTTCATTGGAATCTTTAGAGCCTGTCGTTTGTTTCCTTTAAGGAAAGTTATAGGTAATTTCCCATTTTGATAGATGATAATTCCATAAAGCTTCGGTGTGTTTCCTCAAAAACAAGGATCGGATGAGGTGCTTGAGACGTGCATGCACTAGAAGGTTATGTCTGAGAAACAAACCAGAAATCAAGTTGAAAAGTTGTCAGGAGATTACGGCCTGAAATTTGTGGAGATGATCTCGATGAATTGTCAAAGAAATGGCATTATCCGACCACTCACATTAGTGAGGATCCCTAAACCGAATGGTGTTGGAGAGCGGATAAACAAAATGTTTCTTAAGAAGGTCTAGTCGACATGTAGAATTTGGAAAAGAATTTTTTAGCGAAAGTTGTAAGTATGGCTTGTCATGCGGTGAATTGGTCTCCTAAACTAAATCAACCCTTTGGTTGTAAAATCCCATAAGATCTGTTGGTTAGGTAAGTCTTCTGATTACACGTTTCAAGAGGTGTTTAGCTGTCATGTTTATGCACGTGTTAGCTATAAGAAGGCAGATCCTATGCATCTTTTTTGGGATGTTAAAAAGGTGTCAAAGCTATAGATTCTACTGTCCTCTGCTGTCCTCAAATATATGTATATATTGTAATTAGCATTATTGTCAAACCCGACCCAAGGGTTTCACCTGAACGTACTAGAGGATCAAAGGTTGATGAATCGAATCGGGGTTAATTAATTGAACTGGGATCAATTAAAAATAAAAAAAAATATTATATTTTAATTATAAGAGAAAGTAAATATAATATTATATAATTAAATTCATCAATTATCTATTGAATAAATACAAAACATGAACTTTATATGAAGTTATATATATATTTTTCTAGTTCTTGTTCTGCTTAGTGTTTATCTTGTGACAATTGACAAACAAAAGTAAAGATAGGTAATATACTAATAAATACTATATAATGGGCTAAGTGAAATATATTAATATAATATTACTTTGCTATGTTGTTGCTTGCTCTTATTTGGTTGGCATTGGACATTGGATCACTTCCTCTTTTTTTTTTGGTTGCATTTTGATTCGTTAGACACAACCAAATCTACTGGTCAAGTTGGTTCAATCATAAAACAAGCTTTTTAAAAGGATCGATTTGTTCTATAGCTCGGTTTTAGTCCAACCTTGTTGAATCGGCCGAATTGATCTAGTTCTATCATTTTTTATAACTAGTAGAGATGTTATATTTGATAAAATGCTTTTTCACATTCTAGAAATGAGTGGCCTATTACTTTATTGATAAATGATAAAGAGAATATTAAAAAAAAAATGGAGTTTGAAGTTGGTGGTTCCTCTATGAGTTAGACAAAGGAAGTTGTTTTTGATACACTTTTGAGCTAACCATTAGCTTTTTATAACCAGAGATAGATGAGGTGACAGGTCGTATTGCCTTAAAAGAATCATGATTACAACAATGCCCTTAATGTTGTTGATAACTGGAGTTAAAATATCCTATTTTATCTCTAAAGGCGTTATCTAACCATGATGCAAATAAATGACTTATTACTATGGAGGAATAGATAGAGTCTCTTTACAAGATCGGTGCTTGGGAGCTTGTCGACAAACTCAATGGTGAAAGAGCAACTAATTGAAAATGGGTCTTTAGGGAAAAAAGAAAAAGCTATTTGAAAACATTTAGTAGCCAAGATGATGGGAATCTAGTATCCATTGGTTGGATTAAAGCCTAAGGATTAGCTAATCTAGTCTAGAGTATACTATCCAGGTCATTATTAGAGGAAGATTGAGCTAGCTTGCCTACCAATTCATCAAACTTATTTCTTGCTATTGGGAAATGGGAGTATCACAATAGCAAGCTAAGACAATTTTCTTAACAATTGAGAAAAGTGCATTAGAGGCACTTTGTTCGAATGTCTACCCTATGGCAATGGCATTGGAATGAAGTTTGAATGATGGGTCCATAGTGCCTTCGGAGCATTTTGCTTAAATGCACATTTGGGGGCAATCCAACAAAGCAGTTTAATATTTGTATATGTCAGCTATTGACTAACTTCATTCAAATGCCTTTTTGTGTAATTCAAACGAAATTGCTTTAAAGCTAAGACTTTAAGCTAATGTATTATTTAAAATGGCTTTCTATTCTATTCAAACAAATCACGTCTCATTAAAACATCCTAATAAGGTATTCAACGAAACGTCTAAAATTTATAACTTTTATTTCGATTAATTATTTTAATGATTCTTTAGTATTTTATTTTGTATCTCTTCTATTTTTATATTATTTATAGTGCTAAAGTTACACTATTTTCAAGAGGGTTATTCTCATGATCTCTTTTCGAATATTATTGAATTTGCCCCCTCTTTTTCCTGTGTTTCCCCTCACCCCCTCTCCCCCGCCCCCTAAATTGCTGTTTTCTATATGAATTAATTATGCAATATTCTCTTTATCTCACTTACACAATTCTATTGTTGTTTTATTCATACATCTCTCGCATATTACGCAACAAAACCCTTTTATATATACTAATATAAACGCGTTTATGTATCTATATCATAAGAGCACGTGAAGGAGGGCAGATATCTAGGATGAATAGCACTGAAAGAGAGTTGAAAACCACATCCCTGAAGAAAATACGGAACAAATTTCCCGTATAAGATGGAACATGCCAACGTTGCCATGCGCATGTATGGCTCGTAACGAGGGCCGGAGTGGGGCCACATGCACGCGAATTTCGACAACAAATTGAATCCTACGAGGGCATTGCACCCTCCTCCCTGTTCGCCTTTACGCCGACAGTTTGTAAATTGGATCTTCTCAGGAAAGAAAATAAGTCTTGCCACAGTTTATGGATAGTAAAAAGTGATTTGGAACAGACGTGAGATCACGCTTTTCTTCGTCTTATTTGAAGCAGGTATTCATAATAGGCTGTCAAACTCAAAACCACCGCCACATTGTTTAAATTGTTGCGAATGCATCGTACTGAAAAGGCAACTTGTGTGACAACAACAAATCTTACTGTGAAGGTCTGCTGCGGCGGTAGTCAAGAAATAATTTAGAATTTAATCTTTATAAAAAAAACGTAATAAGAACTATCTTTTCCTCTTATAAGTAAATCTCTTAAGCGTACATAAACCTATTATTTTTTACTACTTTAACACATCTCAATGACTATATATTTTGAACCTAATTAAAAAACTATATCTAACTCTAAACAACTCTCCTTTTATCTCGTATTATAAATTAAAGGGAAGTTCTTAATCAATTATATTCGTCATACATACTCTTACCTTAGAAGAGTGGGTTATTTTGTTCATATTTATATTTTTTTAACAAAATGCCCCAGTCCCACATTCAGTAGGGGAGTAAACTTATTGACGAAAACCATGCGCATGTGTCCGCAGTTTTTGCCTTCCTTGGTAGCCTCCTCGTCTCTATATTTTCGCCCATCCCAAAATTGGACTGAATCATGTAAGATTATGAATTCAACTCTCATTTGTGTTATATGTAAATATTAAGGGATATGTTAAGTTAAGTCGTCCTCGGCATATCAACAACCCTGACCTGCAAGAAAGGTTGTAGAGAAACGAGGACTAGGCAAGAGCAAGGAGCCTTGCATCATACTATATTACACAATATCAACCAGGGTTGTTAATGTTTACAATTGTATATCATTCACTCAGCTCGATGCGACATTAAAGAAAATAACATCACTCTATCGTCTACTTTTGGAGCTACTATTTCGCCGTCAAACTCATTAATTTCATGTTTTCTCTCCACTTATCATCCCTGTCTACTTCGACTATAGTTTTACACTCTTAAATTTTTATAGGCTTCACTACGGTATACAAACCTAAGGAATATCTTATTTAAGTCCCAACCTTGTTAATAAAACTACTCGGTATAGTTGATGAAAACGGTTTTTGTTTAAGTTAACCACGTCATATTATGCATTAATCTTATAAAATAATCATGTCATAAAATTTTTATTCAAGTTAGTTACCTAGCACTCAAAGTCTAAACTAATGGTTAGATTCTTGATTCATTATAAGTCTTTATTGGACTTGTCCATACATTTAGCCTAAAGATAGATTTTTTTTGTCAACATTTCTATAGTTTCAATGTAGTTCACATATTTAACAAATTAAAGACAATATAGAACACATTGTTTTTATATAAATACTTGATAGCTATAATATGTTTATATTAGTTTTTTTTAATTAATAAATAAGTTCAATTGGAAGACCGTATATACTTATTAAGTGGTCGAATGACAAATTTTATGTGTTACAAACATGGTTAATAAACAATTCATATTGTGAGTTGGTTTTTATAGACGGGCGATATATTATATGACCTGTTAATCCAATTGACTTGTAAAAGACTCCATTTTAGCTTAATATATACAGGAGTTCGATTTAAAATCATGATTATTAGTTGATAAATCAAAGTCAAACTACCTTGGTCACTTGTGGACTCATACTTCTTACTATCTAAATGGGCGATTTTATAAGCTTAATCAAACTCTATTCGAGCCAAAATGTAAAAGGAATTTAATCATTTCTAGTTGGAATTCTGTCATTAGAGGACCCATATGTGAAAACCATCTATACATGGTCAAGGTCGAATTTTTAAATTTCTGGACCCGGTTCGGCATTGTCAACCCATCTAGATTGGGCCCATTTATCCAACTAGTCTAGACTTGCCAAGGTGCTGTCAAGCCCAAATGTAGATGTGAAAATTTTATGTTGTAGTAATATATCGTGACTCAGAACAACATAATCTTGCATGCTTAAAGAAGTTTGAGAACCTTTAATTTAATAATGTAGATATATATATATATATATATAAGACGAGCTTATGTGCATTTTTCATGACAAGTGAACACATGTGCAAGCTACTTGTAGAGCTTATGAATTTTTTTTATTCATTTTTATAATGAAAATCTGCATACTCTTTGAGTTGGAAAAAAAAAAAAAAATTTAATGGCAACGTAACAATGTTAATAATAATTTCTAACAATAATGAGGTTAACAAAAAAGAAAATAAGAGGAAACTAGCTCAATATTTGAACCCCATCAAGAAGCTATTTTAAGCCTATTAATGCCCAGCTCTCGAAGTTATTCTATATTGAGCCCACTTCTCTTGAGCAATCAAGTAATCCAGAGGATTGGGGTCACACATGGCTTGACTAATGTTGAGCTCGATCTGATGCCTTATGTATTAAGTTTGAGGTTACATTAAACTGTGGTGCTGAATTCTATTCAATGCTTGATCTGTATTTTATTTATTTATTTTTTAAATAAGGTGCTTTGAAAATTATCAAATCTGTATCGTATTTGTCTTTGTTTTATAATTATATATTTGTACCTTTTTTTTTTGTTAAAATCTTATCTTGTAGAAACAAGTACCAAAAAGGATTCTAAATATATTTACATATTTGGCCTCCTCACACCTTGAGGGTGTCCTAAGGACTAAGGAGGATGATAATGATTCAATATAAACATCTGTGTCCTAAAACTTTTGGATAATCGGGATTAAATTATAGAACTTCCATTTAAGGCAATAAGTCCTTAAATGTCATGTGTAATATAATAATATATCGATACTAAATGCTGGTTTGGCATGCCAACTCAACAATGACAAGTTCTTATCAAAATTTAGATTATTGTAAAAAAAAAAACCTTACCCTCCACTGACGGATGTGACCAAATCACTGCTGAGAACAAGGCTGCCGCCATGAAAGAAAGTGGATTGCGGTCCTTCTTAAAGTGTAGATGTTTGGGCCCATATTTTAGACTTTAGAGCTACGTATCAATTTTTTATAAATATTTCTCACATTGAATTAAGATCAGTTCCTACAACCTACAATGTGAAATAATGTTTTACATTTTTTTCTTAAAAAATGGTAGGTGATTCTTAGCAATCTATCATTATTTTTAAACTCAGGCGGGTAAAATAACTCGCTAGGGTAATTTTTTGTTTTTCTTATAATTTTTTATTTTTTATTTCGGTAATAAACAGATCATGATAATTAGGGACGGGTTAGGTTCGATTTAGTATGATTCATTTTTTAAAATCTAACTGAATTATATATTATAGTTATTTTTTATTATAATTATTCTTAAATCGAATTGATTTATAATTTTTTTGAATATATATATAACAATTCGATCCCTAATAATAACACCGGGTATGCCATGGGTAGCTTCACGTCAGGGACATAGAGAGGGTAATAATATATCAAAACACAAAGCACACAAGCACCACGTGGCCATTTAATGAAGACTCAACTGCACAAAACACAATACATTAAAATTTTCAAACTATTTGATGAAACTAAAAGCTCGAATGCTGAGTTGGAAATATCCTAATGTTTATATTGTATACCTTCCAGCTCCCGGGCATTTCGTACTGTTAAAATCTCCCCCATTTTGCAGAGGCATTGACCAAAAAATTCTTAATTAATCACTACATCTCCATGCACTTGAATTCTTTTCTTCCAGTACAACAAAATTATCTCCTCCTTTTGTTGCGGAAAAAATCAACATGAACCATATTTAATTTTGTAACTGTTCGTGACAAGTTAAAAAAAAATTAAAAATGACATCCTTATTTATTTATTTATTTAGAGAATTCACATAACAAATAATCTCCCATTGTCTTGCTTTTCATAAAATTTAAGTCTAATGCTCGGATAGAGTTGACATCGAGGATATATACTTGGGAAATTATTAGACTAAGTTGCTCCCGGATAACTTAAAATACATGTACTATTTGTTGCGTTGGATAAAGGAATATTAAATAATAACCATTAGATTATTTTTATATTTATCACAATTTAAAACTCTCACTATAAAGAGTTATTTGCATATTTATTTTTTACTCTTTATACGAGGGCTTATTCCAATACAATCTGGTGTGTATAGTTCCATTGAGCCACACAAACGGTGAAAGATATTCCGACATCGATTTGACACTTAATCCTGCATGGTGTTAAACCTGGCTAAAGAGCCAATGCTTTGTTTGACACACAAACATCAACTAGATGTTAAATTAGCGTAAGTGTATTTTGTCTTAAGTATCTGTGTTACCCTTGAGCTTTTGTATAGATTCATCCGCATGGCAACGACAGTTTCATATGCATGCTTTCTAATTAAGTGATGGTAGTGATATATTTCCAGCGACAAGAAGACAGGTCGGTAGAATCCACAACCTTTTTTTTCTGTGTCCTTTTATAATAAGAACAACCAGAGTAGTTCTAACTGATGAAACCTGGTTAATTCAGATTGTTGGGGGGGGGGGGTGGGGTTAGAAAAGTCCGATCTTATAGCTTGATGTCGCCTAACAAGTAATGTTCTCTTGTATTCAACAACAACTTCTCCTAATTAGCATAAACTAAAATATGCAGCCGAACAGACAGCTCAAGTTTGCCTCCCCTAACTTTGCATATTGGACTAGGATGTCTTCTTTAGTGTACTTTACGCCTAGTGTATTCCATTCTATGCACACACATACACTAAGAGATATCAATGATTGAAACCAAACAGCTGGGGCACCAAGTTATTATACCCCAAGTAGCAAGATCTACTAAGGCCTTGGTTTGGTTAAAATTCTAGGATCTCATCCAATCTAATTTCTTTATCTGTAAAGAACATAGTAAGATATAATAAGGGTAAGGGTAAAAATGATGATAAAGAATACAAGAAGACTTCAAATAACTAGAAATCAAATTCCTTAAATTTGTAAGCCATAAAACTATTCGATCCTTATAAAATAATATATGTGTAATTTCTTAGTTTTACCTTGCATGAAGGTAAAATTTGCAAGCATACTCCATTAGGGCTATAACCAAACCGAGCTAAGCTAAGCATTTACGGTTCAAGTTTGACTTACTAGAAAAATTATCAAGTTTGAATCCAATTAAGCTTTTATCAAGCCTGAAAATCATAGGCTCAAGCTTGAGTTTATTTAGGAATTTGAGACTTGAGTTCAACTTATTTAGTAAACAAAGTTGAGCTCGTTTATCTAAACAAGCATGAATTCAAGCTCGTTCAAATAAACAAGCCTAAACTCAAGTTCTTTTAAATAAATGAGTTTGACTTTGAGTTCATTTAAATAAACAAGTTGAAGTTTAAGTTCGTTTAAATAAACAAAGCGTATTTACAAACTTATTTTGCAAGCTAACTTGTTTACAATATAAACAAGAACTTACTCATGGGCCTATTCGCAAATTGATTTGTTAATAATATCAATGAATGCTTACTCACGAACTTGTTTACAATCTTGCACGTGAGCCTATTTGTGAACTTACTTGCTATCTAATTTGTTAACAATATAAATAAGTCTACTCTCTATTTAACTCACATGTAGTCTTATATTCCATGTTATTGGCTTTGATTTTATAAAAACGTGATTACTAAAAGTTACCACAATTAACTCCACTCTTTTCATAGCAAACCCACTTTACCTCTCACTTAAAAGTTATATATTTTGCATTAGATATATAGTGTTTATTGAAAATGTTGACTTAATGATGTGCCTAAAACCAAGATTAAGCACATATAAAAGACTTAAGAAAAACAATCTCAAGTCAAGGCAAAATCAAATAAAAAAATAAGGGCAAAATGACGCGAACCAAGTGAAGATATGATGAATTCCAAATGTCCAATGATATAATTAGAATACCACACTGATAATACCTTCTAACAACCTCTTAATTTCATATAATCCACGTAAATAAACCTCAAATGACAAAAGAAAAACCGTAACAAAAATAATCCCTCTCAAATAGTGAAGAACACGTTTCTTAGGGAAATTTTCAATGATGAACCAAATATAATTGATAAATATAATTTTAACTTCTTGGGATTGAAATTGATAAGAGAATTTGGAATTAGGAAAACCCTAAGCCCTCTCACGAAATGTGAAGTGTTTATTATGCAAAAATAAGCCTTCTCAAACTCTCTCTTAAGCAAGTATTTATACTTGCTGCTCCTAGGGTTAAAAAGTGCTCAAAATTACAAGTTTGCCACTTTTAAGGTGGCTAGCCCTAAATGAAAATTACAAGGAAATAAAAGTTTCCCAAAACCAAAATACAACCAAAATAGTTCAATAAAAGAAGAAATATATAAAATAAATGGTCTTCATGATGCCGATCTTCTATAGGATCCATCGGCTCAGCTCATCGCCGGTTCAGGTCGGTCCATGGATAACCCACAAGCCGAGTCTGAGGGAGTTTGTCCATTGCCTTATAGAATATGATAAGTGTGCCTGTTGGAAAACACAATACAAGAATAATAGAAAATAGGTTAATATATAAATAATTCCGGGGTCGATCTGCTCAAAATGGGCCCTCAACACTAAGATTTGAATTCCTTTGGTTCTTGCCCTAATGATAGGTCTTGTCGGATTTTTATTCCTATCACTTAATAATACAAATAACTCAAGAATGTGATATTTACATACTTAAACATCATATTTACACATCAATAAATGTTTATTTTTCTTTATCATTTGATGTGCAAGTTTGGAGACATTGTTTTCTTATAATATGCCATATAGATTCTTTCCGACCTAGGTGTCATGGCACATCACCACATATTCTTGCCTATAAATAAGGCCATGTAAGGCAATGATTGTTTGCAACACTTGAATTCCACAATATCCTAATATTAAGATACCTAAAAAGTGAAATGGACCCTCAAAGATAAGCAAATAGCCTAACAATGCCATTGGTTACATATTGATGTAATTAAATAAATGCACAAGACAACTAGTCCATAAATAAGCTCTATTTTCACATCTCCATCTACTCTTATTCATTTACAATTTAACAAACACAAGTTATTTAATTCCAATTTCTCAACCTGGTCCTGTTAGTGGTAGCCAATTCGTGACCTTATAGCCTACTTTACATTAGGTAACAAGCATATAAAGATACCACTTCTTTTTGAGTTCCTATCATATAACTTGCTACCTATAGTTAGTTTGCATCAAACCTATATAGGTTTCAACTCTAGATCCATAATCTTAGTTGCTTCCTTCTAACTTCATGGTTCAATTAAAAGGCCACCATTATTCAATTGTCACAACCAATGATCAACCAATAACTTAGCATACATTATCAAAAGCTAAGTGTAGTTTTATTTTGAAAAACACGGACGTGTAAAAAATTAATTCTTAGCCCAAAGCAAGCAATAAACAGTAGTGGACGGCATCAGTGAATCATTTGAATTTCTCTTATTACCTAGAACTAATTTGACAAATTAAAAACTTATTTCAAAATCAGAGTGTTTGGTTGATCTCTCTTAAATTCAGTTAATTAAACTTTCGTAAAAGGTTAGATTTTGACTTTCACCTAACTCATTGATAAAACCTAAGGTTTGGTCAAATTGAATCAACTTAGAAGGTTATAGCTTGTATCTAATTAGTTCAAGGAATTGAACAACCATAAAGTCTACTTTTCTACTTTTATTTGTTTAGACTAGACAATTGAGCTAGTGATTAGTTAGCCGAAATTTAGATTTTTTAGAAGATCTTATGTATGTTAATCCTTTCTAACCCCATATTTAGCATGTGTTCCTGGTTAAACATTTATGATTGATTATCCTTATGAAGAATCGCATTTTATTTGTTAAAAGATCATTTAAGTAAGCATCGTTTAACCTAGGCTAAATCTCACTCTAATCCATTACTAATTAAGTTACTATTGTGGTTGCCATATTTTATTGATACATGACTAAACAAATTTTTTAATCTATTATTTGGTTTGCGTATTAGTCAAAGTTATTGTACAAAAAAAAACTCTTATTGTAGTAGACTAAAACAAGAAAAATTGTATTACATATTTGATGGTATAAAAATTAATTTCACAAAACAACTATATTGGTGAAATTTAAAAAATTAATCCCACATCATATTCATAAATTATCAATAAACTCCATTTTTTTTATTATTCTCTTTATATAGTACAAATTAAACATATCTAAAAACTTCATATTTAATATTATATATATCAAATATAGTATAAGAAAATTATATTATTTTATTCTCATTATATTATATTGTCAAATTATATATATATATATATATTCTATCAATCAAACACTAAAAATTTCAATCACTTTTTGGTGTATATGTTTTTTTTTAAGAGATTGGGAATACCATTAAATTATCACAACAAAGGACATCCACTTCTTTGCCCACGATGAGAGACTAAGATAAAAAAAGTAATGGTCCCAAAGAGCTGATTCTGATTGCATTTCTTTTCTCATCTGTGTGTACGAAGCCACAAGACTACATGTTAATTCCCTCGGGCTGCTTCACGTGCAGTCCCAGATTGTTCATAATTAGCCATTTCTCACAGACAAAGAAAAGGACAATATTGCTCTTACTGATTAAAACTATCTCGAATTTTGATCGACATTTTAACATTTTCAGTGTCCTATGTTTTGGAAAAGAAGAATAAGGTTGCTCATATTTCCCATTTCTCGCAATAAAAGGTTTTTTCTATTTCTAATTTAATATTTAGTTTGTATAAATTTTTATTATAAAAAATAGTTCTTTACATTATTAATTGTAGTATTAAATTAAAAATATTAATTTATTCTTATTTGGTTATTATAAAATATAACTAATAGTTATATATTGAAGATATAATTATTCATTACTTAAAACTTTTTATTTTCCATGAAAAAAAAATTAAAAAAATCACCTTAAAACCTATAAAAAAATAGAGAAGATATCTACAATAAAAATTTAAAAAAAAATTATTATATTTTCTCATAATATCTCCAACTAAATAAGCAATAAATGTATCAATAGTTATCATTAGTATTTTTTTTATATATAAAATTTATCATATATCACTTAGTTTATGATTGAGATATAAAAACTTAATATATATATATATTTCTTTATAAAAGGAGCATAAATCATATGATGTGATTAGTGATTATGTATTTTTCTCTTTATAAAAAAGAGTGATAAATCATGTGATGTGATTAGTGATGTATAATAATAGTAATAATTATATATATTAAAAAAAAAAGAGGTGCGTGATGAGAGTTTTCCGAAACAACATCCAGGTTTCACATTGTAATTGGTTTCGTTATTCCAAATGGCAATTCACAGTCCATGAATCTTTTTTCCTTGATGCCAAGCTCTTTCTAATTAGTCGTAATATCTCCATGAAGTTGAACATGTGGATGATAAATATGAAAACGGTTCAAAATGAATTTGAGTAGATCATACCCGCATCATTCTCAAAGCGTATCACCCACACACGAACATCAGTATATTGGACACTATGAGGAAGTTTATGATCCCGCTTTTAATTTTATTATTAATTTATATATTAATAGTAAGATTTAATATATGTAATTAAATAATAAAATTAAAAATTAAATCAATTTTATTAAAATAATGAATGAGATTATTGTTAAAATAGTAAACAAGATCATAAAAAATTTCATATTTATTAGAAATATATAAATTTTATTAAATTGTAACAAAAAAAGATCTTCAAAATAATTCAACTAAACGTGACTTCCTCTAATACCATCCTCTTAAAATTCGACCAACTAAATCTAACTTTATTTAGATTGATTCAACTTTTAATATCACCAATTAATTATAAACAATAAATTTTTATTATTGATCATCATTAAATTTTTACTATTAATATATAAATTAATAATAAAATAAAAACTTCATGAATTCCACCAAAAACGCAGATATACCATAAAAAATTCACTTTATTTACCATTTTAGATGTTCAAAACCAAAGTCCGCCTTGAAACCCGCTCAGGTGTCGCCACAGAAATTCCACGATTTGAGAACCGAAATTCCGTGAATTAAGGAACCATGAGGCAACAGTTTCTTAAGCACTTAATGAAATCCTTCCATTATCATTAAAAAATTTTACAGTACGAAAAACTATAAAAGACCCTTATAATTTAATAATATTAATATTGATCTTTCAATAAAAAAAATTAGATTAAATTCAAATTTATCTCTCTCATTTTAAGGTAAATAAATCATTGAACTTATTTAACATTTTCCATTCTTTTTATCCCTTATCAATAAGAAAATTACAAATGAAAATAATTAATATTTCCAATCAAATTTAAATAAAAAATCAAACTTTCAAGTTATTAAAATAAAAAATTAATTTATACTAATCTATTAAAAAGATGATTAAAATTTTAAATAATTAAAATAAATAAGAATCAAACTAAAAATTTATTATTATTCTGTAAATATATTAAATAATTAAATAAAAGGTTTTTATCAACAACATTCTAAGATTTTTTATTTTAATTATTTAGTATAATGTTAATTTTTTATTTAAATCATTTAAAAATTCAATTTTTTTATTCCTTTAAGATTGAATTTTTTACTTACTAATTCTTTATATGACTAGATTTTTTAGTTTATAACTATGTTGTTGGCATGCCAAATCGGATATATATGGGGTCTCAACGATTTTGACATCCGGAAAGGAAACTACGATGAAATAACTTACTTGAACTCAAATGATTTAAATAATTTACTTAAAATACTAAGAATTTATCGAATTTTTGCATAGATCTTTACTGTATTTTGTTTTGACTTTATTACTGAAAAAATCAATATTTTAAAATAACATATTCCTTTCTTTTTTCTTTTTCTTTTTTTGAAGGAGATAATCAAATATATTCAAACATAAAAACATTGAGAGTACGATATGGATTTTGTTCTGGACAATATCATTGCCGTGATGGCCCTGACCGGTCGAAGTTGAATGCACTTTGAAACATCATAATCATCCCCGTGCATGCAAATAATGAGCATTTTCTAAAATGACACAACCATCCACACTATTACAAATAGAACATTATTCTTAAAATTCTTTCCAAAAAATATGAAACAAACTCAAAAAATAAATAAATAATTAAAAAATAAATTGAAAACATATTCTTTATATACACTTAACCTTTTATTTTAAAATTATACATTTAAACTCACAAATAAAAAAAAAAAGAGTACATTTTAATCTTATTTTACAAATTTATATGTATTTTCTGTTCTTTTCTTTTCTTTTTTCTTTTAATTTGATTGTCTTAATCGGATATTTTCAAAGATAAGCAAATCAAGCCACACAAAGCAAGTTCAAGAAGGATTTTTACAATTTATCCATAAATAAATAAACAACTTACTCAAGAATGGGTTACTCTATAATTTATCGATGAATCCATTAATCTATTATTTGATTGTGAAAATTTCATTATATCAATTTTTATGGCTATTTTAACGGTTAAATGATTGGCGAAGAAAAGTTGTGTAAATTGTTGCTGTTGAAATTTAATAGCCTAATCATGTTACAATATTCCAAATAGATTCCTATTTCCTTCTATGCAATTACATAAAGCTCTTGATTACCTTTCTATAATTATACATGTAAAATTGATAGGGATTTTGTAACCCAATACACAATTACATAGAAAGAAAAAAAAGAAAAAAGCACCAAGTAATCACCGGCTTCTCACCGGCGTACTCACCGGAGACAAGTAAACTTGGCATTGTACCACAGTTTTTCCAATCTTGAATCCGGGTACAACCGTAAAGGCGACCCGAAGGTCCGGATCCGAATGGACACTAGACGATGACGATGATTCCTCGCTAGTAGTAGTACTGCACAAAACATCATCGGTCACAGATTCCATGAAGACTTCATTGAATCTGCAGTTTCCCTTGACTTGAAAGATGGACACTTCTTGGTTGTATGAAAATGCAAGACAGTGCAGGACCCAAACCCTTTTGGACATCTCAAGGAAGGAGGAGAAAAAAGGCGAATCAGGACACCCACCAGAGTTAACTAGCTTCCTTTGGTTCAAATTCCCAAAAAACGAACATTCCATTTTGGCATGAACTAGCTGGATGTACTTGGATTTGGTGAGTCTAGCGAAAGTGGAATTTGGATTTTGTGTAAGATAGTATTTCGGGTTCAAAGATTTGAACTTTTTAAAGTGATCAAAGAAAAACTGGGACTTCGAGTGAGTTGGAGCTTCATCTGGTAATAACATGAAATTTGGATGGTTGAAACCTTCAAACATTGTCCTGGAAACATATGACTCAAAAACAAAGGTCTTGTGATCTGGTTTAGCAAACAATGCGTCTGGCTCAATGAACTTTATGGCTAAATCAAAATCCCATTTAGCACCCTCCATTTCCTTTACCATTACCTTAACAAAACTCCTGATAGACCTCAAAGCATAGTGAAGTACTTGAACAAAATGCGTTGTGTTCAATCCATTAAGCTTGAAGTTATCAAAAGTTGATAAACACCCACTTGCATTTAGCTTCTTCTCCAATGATTTGTTTTCCGAAACAGTTTCCTCAAGCTTTTTCCTGAGTGAATTGATCTCCAAATCCTTGGAATCAACTTCTGCTTCCAGTTTCTTCACTGCAATCTCATACGTCTTCATGAGAGCTTGCTGTTCATGGATTTCTGCCAACATGAGAGTGACTTGAGGTGACAGATCACCAAGCTGTTTCCTCATGAACTTTCTCTTTAATTCTGAAATCGCTTTGAGTTCCTCCACTATTTCTTGGTCTGCCTCTTGAATTGCATCACTGTTGTAAGGATGTTGTGCCATTTGAAGCTCTGCGTAAGATGCTTTTATTGCTGTAATGTTTGCAAAAAGCTTGGCTATAAGAGCTTCAAGAACTGCTCTTTCACCACCATTTTTCGTTCTGAAACTTTGTGATTTGTGATCACCAAGTCCTGACGATGAATCTTCCTTGACTTTATCTTGAGATGTGAGGATACAAATTCCAATTCCTCCATTGTTAGAACCGGTTTTGGTACTACTAGGCTTGAGATTGATGACTTTATGAAATGTTCTTGCTAGTCTGCTCTTGTTGCTCTTGGCTGTTTCCATGTAAAAATTCAAAAAAAAAAAAAAAAGAAAGAACAAGAAAAAGGAAAAAAAGCAAGAACCTCAAGGAAATCAAATCAGATTATGAAAATGAAACTTGTTAGTAATATAAAATTTGTATTACAAACATGGGTCATGATTCACATAACATTTATATCTTGAAAATGGAAAAAGAGGGGGATTGTCAAGAAAGTAACTATTTCTGATGGAAAAGGAAGCAGAAAACTTTGACTTTATCAGGATTAAGTATGTAGATTGGATTCAAAGCGCGGGAAAACAAAAGCACGAATAGTTATATCAATATGTGATTTTGTTCTTTAAGATAGAGATGAGATATGGAGATGGAGTAGGACCGGCAAGTAAGTGGAGTTAAGATAGAGATGGTGGCAGGACAGGAAGGACTGACAGGACAGGGTTTCCATTCATGGGCGCGTTAAGAGCGAAATTTCGTAGCTTTTACTGAAGTTGCCAATTCTTCCTTTAGAGGTAATTTTTGAATCTTCCTCGCCATGTTATGGAGTAAATCATGGTGCAGTGATTCCAAAGGTAAAAAATACATAGAGGTAGGAAAAGGGGCTGTATCGGGCCAATAGGACTTTAATTCACCGGATTGTTATAGATATTCAATTAGTTCAACTTGACCTTTTTTTTTATGGGTCGGGTTTTGGTAATAATAATAACAAAAAAAAATTATAAGGTTTTTTATAAGATTTTATGAAGAAAAAGAGTTAAGAGTTCCATGAAACTCATTTCAAATCTGTCTTATCGCATCCTTACAGACTAATACATCCCAGCCTGTTACACGTTCAGACTTAAACAGGCCAATTTCGTTGAACCCGATTACCAACAAACCTTTAGAAACTGACAAAAGAAAGATTAACTAGAGAGGATTAAACCATCTTACACCTTCATTTTACGCAAAGTGAAAGGATCCAATAGTATAAGATACGTAGCCAGAGGAAGAATCAAATTCGTAAGCTCAAAAATTAGGAGAAATTATACATAAAAGAATTAATATTTTAAATCAAATTTAAATAGAAATTAGATTTTTAAGAGATTAAGATAGAAAATTAAAATTATATTAAATGATCTAAATATAAGATCCTGTTACTACTTCATGAAAGCTTCATTAATAGTATCTCTCAAGTAACACTATGTTTAGATTGATGAAAATGATAGAAATCAATGGAGGAAAAAATGTATGTATTTGGATATCTTAATAGGTTGTGGAAAATGGGATGAATTTAGTAGAAAAAGGTGGAAATATTTCCACTAAAGAACCACTTTTTATTTCCAAATTTGAAAGGAAACCAATGCAAATGTTATAAGGTTATAAAAATGACCTTGAAAAGAGAGAAAATGAGCAAAGATGATAAGAATAATTTAGTGAAACTATCATGCTATTTCTCTTCTTTTTGTATCTTATTTATTAATTAAATAAATAAAAGAAATATTTTTACCTATTTTCTTTTAATTTTTATTCGTATGAAGAATAAATAGAACGTAAAATTCTATAAATTCCCTAAGATTTTACTCAAATTAAATCTTCTACTTTAGATGTAATTAAGTTCCCTCTATATAATTCTGATCATTTATACTTTTATTATTTTGCAAATGCATAAGTGCCTTAATTTTGTCGTGTATTATATCCAATTGAAATTTTAACATGGGAGTTACCAAGTCAGCGATGGCCTAAAATTGAGGCATCATCTGTGTGTACATATTTCAATTTTTATACTATTACAAGATTCCAATGTACTTAAATCTTTTATTTTCACCCACGATACTCATCAAAGGTCTAAAATAAATAAATAAATTATTATTAGACTTCTAAATTTACGTACTATTAGAATCCACTAAAATTTCTTTAATTGGCCTTGGGGAATTTTAGTTACTCTTTGTTAAGATTTTTTTACTTGCTCTATCACAAAATATAGCCAGGGCCGTCATTATAATTTAGTAGCATAAAAGATAGTATTTTAATAAAATGGATTAAGTTTAATCCTTCCCAATAATTAAAATATATATAGTATTTAGTGAAATAAAAATCACAAAATACATAGTTGCTAAGGCATTAGGTATGCATTCTACAAAAGGAATTACAGAATGTAAAATTTCTGTAGTCCTTTAATGAATAGTTGATGGAAACTCAGAGGCAAATCTAATAATAAAAGGAAAATGAAGCTTAGACTTCTATTTATAATATTTGTGCAACCAATGTTAAAGAAAATATGCCCAAGATGTGCAAGTGCATTTACGATATTCCTAATAAATTATAATAGAAAAATGCTAACAGGTGTTTTATAGATATTTATCAATAAAAAAAAAGAGAAAAAAATGTTTATATTTTTTTATATACTTATTTCTTAAGTATGTAATTAATTTTAAGAAAGTAAGAATTTTTTTTTTTTCCAAACTTGTTTATTGATGCCCCTAAGGCCCAGGCATACATTATTGGGATCAATGGATCTTTGAGGCTCCATAGGAGTAGGAGCTGAAACTAGGAAGGAAGTGTGGTACTGGTACATCTTAGCTTCACACACACACAGGGTAATTTTATTATCTAGATCTTTTGGGGCTCAAGATTCAAGATAAACTGTCCATGTCCAAAACTTAGGCGTAAACCGTCCAATTCGAACATATTTGATAAATATTAACCTCTCGGAAAAAATCGGCATGGGGATATATTAAGGTATATTAAAGATAAAGGTGTAAATTTGGCATCACTTGATATTACAATTTAGTAAGATAAGCAAAACTTTTTTTTCTTTTTTCAAATCAAACTTTCCACGTTTTTTAGAAAGATAAGCAAAAATTCCACAAGGTTTACAAAACCCTAGAGCGCAAAGAATCTTTTGTAAGAGGTGTCTTCCACATTTTTTATATACAACTTACTTTAAAATTTAATCATTTGAATTGGTATTAAATGAGTTTGAATTTAATTTAATGTAACTCAACTAAATATAATTCATAATAAGAGGGGTTTTTTTAATTAAAATAATATTAATATTTAATTTTAATTTTAATTTAATTAATATATAAAATTAACTCAAATTTATTTAAATTTAAAAACTAATTAAACTAAACATTATAAAGCTCAATCTTAATTTAATATATTAATCGAGTTACTCAAACTCAACCATAATTTGATTCAAATAAATATCGATTTGAATTTGCAATGGGAGTTCCAAGGAAGGACCACTAATTAAACAATTCTTTGGACATTAATTATATTGTTGAAGGCTTTCATTGGGATCTAGGAATTCGGATTTATTTATTTATTTTTTAATTCTATCTTCTGAGTTAGCTTTCACAGCAATTATGCACAGTTTGGAGGAAGATGGACCCTACAAGTTGATGTGATTGATGCTTGGTGGTAGGCTAATAATCAATGGGAGGGTCCCATCGAATGCAACCTTGGCATGCCAAAATTACATGTGTTTGACTACTTGACTACATAATTAATGGCCACAAAGCACAAGGCTTACCCTTGTATCAGTCCCCTGGCAACTAGTGGAAGAGACAAGACAAGCTTCCAAGTTAATGACAGCACTACTAATAAAGGACATTATTAACAACTATGCATATGAATAAAGTATAGTAAATGATTCACCCAAGAATTAAAAAAAAATGTATCCTTGTCTGAATTATAAAAAGAATTGGCCCCCTCGTTTCTTGCTGATAGTTTATCTTCTGTTATTGATTTTTTATTCAAATAGATTGAAATGTTGTGATTGGAAACTGCTTTTATATCCAGTTAATATTAAACTACACAACTCTAGAATATTATTATCCAATTCCATTTCGGAAAGTTTCGAAGCTTGGAGCCGAGCGGCCATTGAGTATATTAACTGAGGATGTTAATAAGATGGAGTCAAATTGAATTGAACTAACCGGACTATAAAGTGTGATTTTTTTAGTAGTATTATTTGCTACTCATACAAATGTTTACCATTTAAATTGAATTGTATTGCTTTTTCTCTTCTTTTTTAAAAAAGTGGATGAGTCTTTTTTCCATCCTCTTTCTTATAAATGTTATTTGATTAATTTATTTCATTACGTTGTCATTGAATCTAATATTTTAACCTCAAAGATCATAATATATATACTTCTCAATATATAATCGTTTATCAAATGAATAAAAAATACTTGTACTTCTTCGTAAAGCACATGTATGCTTAAGAATAAAATCAAGTTAAATGCAAATAAAAATAAGATATATAATAATATAACTATAGAAGAGAATTGAAAAGAAAACAAGTAATTTTAAATCAAAGCTAGATCGAACTGAATAATCTTGAAGTGGTTTTGTACGTAAAAGGATTGGAACAAAACCATAAAACGTGATTCCATTTTATTTTAAGCCTTACATCCAGTCAAACCACATTTCATCCGTTCCAAGTCTATGCATCCCTTGAGTCCGACCCCAACACGGTGTAACATGTCCAAATAAGAAGTATTTTTCATCTTAATTTCCACTCTTTATTTATGAAATGTGTAATTAATCTTTAAAAGAACAAAAGGATATTTTTGTTAACCTCTCAATAGCCGGAAGCTAGCCTTAGGACATCCTCTACTGCACGAGGAATGATAAACGTTTCAAATAGAAATATAATCGGGATGGATTTGGATGGGTTCAATGAAC
This sequence comes from Laguncularia racemosa, assembly GCA_037954665.1. Lineage (NCBI taxonomy): Eukaryota > Viridiplantae > Streptophyta > Magnoliopsida > Myrtales > Combretaceae > Laguncularia > Laguncularia racemosa. The sequence continues at coordinate 734,931 of JBBMOL010000213.1, forward strand.
TTGATATCCGTCTTATTATTTTATAAAATTATTTATATCAAGTACCAAAAACCCATTTAATAAGCAATTTGATTCATAACTTGCTATTTGTTAGCTTTTTTTTAATATTTTATTATTAATTTTAAGTTCTTACTTATTTATTATGACTATAGTTTTTGTAAAATATAACTTATTCTTGCAAATAAATAAAATTTGTATTTTCAACATATCTAAACATATATATTTTAATATGATAATATTTATTTACTTAACTGTAAAAAAAAAAAATTGAGTTTCAGATAAGTTTAATGTTTATTCTATTACTTGACTCAATAAAAAAAAACATATCTCAAACTTAAACCCTATAAAATAGTATCCTATAGGGTTTTAAACGAGTCGGATAACTTAAAAACTAGATAGTGATCTATCCAATTACATCCCTAATTTCAAAAGATAGTCTTCAAATATGTGTCCAACCACTAAGATGAAAATTACATAATACGCAAGGATTTATGAGTTGTCAAGAGAATCTGAATTACTCTTGCGTACACTTCTCTTGTTTGTGATAGTGAATTTATCCTCTTTCTCGTGGATCTTTCTTCACGATGGGCTTCTCATATGAAATCTTGATGTCAACATTTTAGGACTTTGTGACACCCTTTAAGGATGACGCCCACAGGATATCTAATCGCAACCCCTATTTCCACACTCACCACCGATCCACATGGAATGAATTCCATTCAAAACCAATCCGACCATATCCTAAGGAACTAAATCAAAGTATGTTTTGGTACTTGAATCGCACTAGCGTGATCCGTAAGACCCATGAGAAACTAATGTTCATAGTCGGAAACTTAGAACTATTAAAATAGATCACCTAGCCGCCATATTCTCCACAGCCTTGGAACTCAAGTAGACTAATTGGTTGCATCTCATAGGATCTTAAGCATCGGATAGAGCAAATAGCCAATCACTTCACTCTAGTTTACCACAAAAAAAAAAAAAAGAAATGAAAGAAAAAGATTTGATAATATTAATAGGCTACATATTTGAATGTTTGAATAAATGGTGTGTAAATACTTATAATATTTAAATATATTATAATGATAATATATATCTTTTGAAAAATATTATAATATTTAAATATATTACTAATTCATTTACATGATATGTTATTATCACTAAAACTTTTTTGGGTTTACACATTTTTTGACCTAACTAGTTCTGGCGAGTATAGAGTATTGTAATTTATAAGAAAATTCCCATAATGAGCAAGAGTGAAGGATTAAAAAGCTGGCAAAATGAAAATTGGGATCTTTGGTACCATCGAGCGCCTAACTGGTTTTGTTGGACTAGTGGGGTCAAGCTCGGTTTGAGTTTGAAATAATTTGCCTTATCAACATTACATCAGGTATAACATTCTTTTACATTGACACTCCCATTTTCAAAGAATTTTCTTCTTCCATGTTGTGTTGTCAAGAGTTTTACTTTCTATATCTACTAATACTAATTTGGTCTAAGTATTTGCTCAATTTAAAGGTCTAGGGGTAATTAATATTCGAGCCTATACATGCAAATGAAGAACACAAACTCCGCTGTAGCTTGGCTTTATACCTAACAGCACCACATTCAACATCGACAACAGGGTTACAAATTGTAGTTTCAAATTTTTTATACATTTGACGCTTCATTTAGATGTTTCAGATGGTGTATGTTTGCCATTTCTGAAGCAAACGACACTCCATCTAATCATTGAGGGTCTTTCTTTGCTTGACAATAAAAGTCAAGTGTCTTTTGTGTAGGTTAAGTGTTGTGATACCCCTTTTTTTTTCGACAATGTCAAATGAGACGCTACCTAAGAGCTATATAAATCATTGTTTTTTCATGTTCCAGAAACAGGGATCGTCCACGCCATTAAAGTTGCAAACATATATATTTATATAAACAACTTCTACGTGCTTCTTCTAGGGCAAGTAAGATATTTCCTGTTGATATCAATATATTATACTTATTTGATGTAAACAAAAATCAATTTTGAACGAATCATTTAAGTTTTTTATATTTATATTAATATTCCATTTGTATTCCCTTCAATAACAAGATGAATATCTGTAGTTTGCTCCATTTCTTAACATTGAATATAACTGACCACACCTTCAATATCCATCCTCATAAGCATTCATGAATCATGTAGATAAGAATGAAACTCTTAGTAGTAAGTACGATGATTTGGATTTTCTTTATTTACATTCTCTACAATTATAATTGACTAATATATATTAGTAATTATCGTTATATATTTTATTCTACAGAATTGGAAACCACTTTATAATTAATAGTAAGGGGTTATTTAAGCCTCTTTAGACATTAACGTAGAAGAACATTTGAAGTTAATCTTTGAATTTCCTATAATGAACCGAGAAAAAAAATAATAAAATAAAATAACTGAGAGAAAAATCTGTTGACTTGCATGGTGGTGAGTACTGAGTGATACCAAGGAGATCATTTCTTTGGCATTCATTATAAAATAATCATCCACAACAGTACTCCTTTTTGGGTCCTGCCTCTTAAGTTCTTTTCCAAATATGTTCTTTTTTGGCATGCAAATATAAAATAGAACAGATAAGTTAGGCATAGGATGATCCAATGTTTTAATAATACATTTTACATTGTTTAGATTACCTATAGATAATGATGATGGTAGAGGCCAAGAAACCAGGGGCAACACATAGAATATTGATAAGAGCAGCTGCAGTATGATCCATCTGTCTGCTTTCATCAACCATGTCGACAAAAAGATACGATGAAAATTGGGTTTGTTTTCTTGCTCTCCTTCCAGGCAAAATGCCAAAACCAAGTAAGTCGAGAAAGATGACCCATCATCTCTATCCGTAGTTGGGAAATTTTAGAATGCAGTCATTAGTATATAGATTTGTTGTCAAAAGAAAAATAAATAAATAAATAAATAATTTGTAAGTTTTTCAAAGAAAAAAAAAATACTAACTACTCATTAAAATTGTAATAGCAACTTTATAAGAAAACCTATTTAAAAAAATATTAAACACCAATTTATTACTTAAATCTATTAATAATAATTTAATGTGAGTTTTCTTTCTTTTTTCCCCCTAAGAATGCCCTCATTAAAATCAAAATAAAAAAATAACAATCTTATATTATAACTAGGGTTGCAAATAAGCTAAGCTACTCAATGTCAATTAGTAATTGAACTGGATTTAAACTCAAAATAAAGCATATTTATTTAAAGCAAGCAAGCTTGCTTATAGTGTTAACAAGCTATTTGCAAATAATCTCATGGGCAGACTCATAAACAAGTTTATTTGTAAACTCTTGTTTATATTATTAACAAACTAATTTGCTAATAACTTATAAATAGATTGTTATTTGTATAATTAACAAATCGACTCATGATCAGGATGATGAGTAGACATCATTGATATTAGTAATAAGTAAGTTCACAAACATACTCATAAGCAATCTTGTTTAAAAAAACAAATTTAGGCTTGAGCTTCAAATTACTTAACTAGTTCAAACTTGAGCTTATAATTTTTAAGTTCAGCTCGATAATTTTTCTAATAAGCCAAGCTCGTACCTTAAAAAACTTAGCTCGACTTGACTCATTTGTAATTCTAATTATAACTCCATTCCATTCTTTAGCAATAGTTATTATATTGTAACCTCATCCATTCAGTAAAGTAAATAGACTATAATAATTAAATAAGTTTATAACCATTCTTAAAAGTTATTGGTTCGATTTAAATATTCATATTCTCTACGGTAGGTAAAATTTCTTATGTTCATAAAATGACTTAAAACTTCTAATGTTCATTGCTTTTCTAGTAAATTTGTAACAATATATATTGTCCATAATTCTCTATGGCTACTCTAATTATCCTTAAAAACGAAATTTAATTGTAAGTTCATAATTTTCTTTTCTTTTCATAATTTTATATTAGGATCCGCACATTGGCTTATATTCGCAATTCACCTTCGTAATTTTTTTTTTAAACATGTAAGTAGACTTCATAAGCAACCTTATGTTTATAGTTTTCCTTTCCACTTTGTAAAACACCTCAGATAAAAGTGTTAGGTCTAAAAAATTCTCAACATCAAAATTTCCGCAAACAATTATTTAATAAGTTCAATTTACTTCATAATAATATTGAGAGCTTCGTAATTTTGCTTATGCTGATGATTTTATTATAAGTTCTAACTACTCATATGACATTATAATATATTATAACAACAAATAAACTGCGTAAGGATCGTAAATTATCACCAATACCATACAACATCACAAAATTTTATATATACCTAGTTTTAGTTTGTAATTTGTATCAATTTTTTTACCTTTACCATACGTGCTTGGGCATTGAGTTTAAAGTTTTTAATTTTCGATTGTATGCATAGTCGAAAATTAAGGTATATACTGAATATCTTTTATTGACTACACTAGCAAAATATACGTATAGACCCTTCCATAGAGTGTGCACCTAACAAAAAAAGAAAAAATTTAAGTGGTTTAAAAAAAAAATTGGCTTACTAAAACGGTTTAGGACTAATTGGCAAAATTTAAAAGTGTTCGATAGTTGCAAATAGGCACTAAAACTATTAGTTTTGTAGGGATAAATTATATAAATTTTTAAAAGGTAACTTTATATTTCTATAACTTTTAAAAATATGAATCTAATTATTAAAATCCTAAAATTATCCTTAAAAGAACTATACATAGAGATGTGACCAAGCCTTTAGGGATGAATTTGGGCACTTGTTTGCACGCTTTCAAGAATTATGAACAGATAGAAGTATAACTTGAGGAAGTTTATCCACACTTAATTAATAATTTTGGATTAGCATTTGGAAACAACACAAGCTTACTAGTTTAGGACTTCTTATAGCATTTTTCCCTTTATTTATTTGCATGATATCTCTGTAAATTCTTGGCCCAGAAAAAAGCTTTATTTTCCCCGTTGCGTAGAAAAGGAGGAGACAGTTTGATTACTTTGTATAGATAATGAAATATATTATTTATAGCATGCGTCTGCCCTAAGGAATTAGAGAGAGTAACATTCACTTTGTGTAGATTAGGGGATGCACAAATCATTAGCCTAGACGATGATGATGTTATTTGATAGCTGAACGACGAGGAAAATGTAGAGACTAGACAGGATAATTATAGTATTTTCATGTGGCAGGAGTGGTGTTTTAAGCTCCCACTAAAGGCAATTATTAGAAAGCCACGCATAAGCAATTAATTCCTTGGAATCTTCAAATTAAATACTTCTTGCATGAATGTGTGGGCGTACAATATTGTCCTGAGTTGCCGTGTGTGCCGTGGGAATAGAAATGGAAAAAGGTGACATATACGTATTACCCGGTGAAGGATCTAAACGGTGTGTCATTATACGTAGCTTGCGCTGTGAAGAATTGGTTGCTAAAAGGCAAATTTCAATAAAAAAAAACCCCCATAACATAAATTTACCAGTCCCATTGTATTGGTAGGGAACAAGTACATATGAATTAGGGATATAGAATAGATAAAAAGCAAAATCTATAAATTCAATCAAACTTCTCCCCTATGCAACAACAAAACAATCGAACATGACCAAACATACAAAGATTTGATTTTTGTTGGATTTTACATTCTCCAAAAGAATCCCGGGTAAGCTTTTGATCGACACAAGTCTCCACCTTAACTTGAACTTATTTTCGAAACCAAATCGTCATAATGCTTAACCTTAACGAAGGGACCACATCTGCACAGCATTCACTAAATCCAAAATCGCCAGTTAAACTTGTCTATTGCTAATACTTTTGCTCATCATGTCTTAGCAATGCTTGAACTTGGTAGAAATCTTATGCACCAAGAACTCACCACCCACAATAACATTGACAATGAAGTAATATGTAACATGTATAGCTTCAATATAATTATGCATAGGATCTCTGATCAAATGAGTACTATTTTGGCTATCGCAATAGACAGTGATATCACGCTATGATCCACTGTGAGTTATTATTAAAAAAATAAAAAATAAAAAATCATTGCAATCAATAGCTCATTTCGCTACTTCAATACATGTTTACACTTAGCCTCTCTAGTAGGCAATTTAACAGTGAGCTAAAGAGAAGCCTTTGCAGCTGATAATATAACTACCTATGGTGAAAACATAACTCATCAGAGAATGTCTCCAGCTCAGGACTCCATAATTGGCATTACCAATGAGGTCAAGACCAAGTTCTTGAAAAATCAAAGCAGTGCCCCCTCAAATATCTTAAAATACATTTCACTATTCACCTATGACATTTTCCCAATGATGCCATACACTGGATCAACACTGACTGCATCCACTATGTCATGTATGAGCATTTCTAGGATCCTCTCCATATTACTTCTACTTATATCACATAAACAAACGCATTTATATCCATTACTCTAAACCTCCATCCTAAGAAAATTATCCATCACAAACCTTCCATCAATTGGTTTGAGCTAAATCTTTTGTTGCTATTAACATACTATCAAACACATTAAAATATTTCAATTATATTGAGACATATGCATAATGCGTGTTCCTTTAGTTTTTATAACTTAAATAGATCTACAAAACAGAAATTCTCCCTTAAAAGATGTACCCTTTTGTATATATATGCCTAAAAGAAAAATAATTTCAATGTTTTTTTCATGTGCTCTTCTTATGTAGTTTAAAAGCTTATTTCACCAAATCACCACTCTAAAATCTCATGCTAGTAAAATGCGGTTGCGTTGATAACTCGAGGAAGGAAGTAATCATATAAGATTAAACACATAAGCATATGTGTCATAAAATTCATATTAGCACACCTAGGAATAAAGGGAAAAAAAGTTACCTTAGGTATTATTTGGTTACCATTATTTTATAATACTAAACTAGACAAAAATTTTAATCATTTATTTTTTTTTTGGATAAGGTGAATTTTATTGATATCCAAAACGTATACAATCATGAACCGGGAAATTTACAATATAGTCATAGGACGTAACAAAGTGAAAGCGAAACTAAAGAGCTACATGGAAGCATTACAATACAGAGGTGTAAGCAATAATTTGGTTTACAACTGAACCCCAGTTGGGGATGTGATTCCCTAGACGTGCATTGTTACGCACTCTCCATATGCAATACACCGAAGCAGCCAGTGCGGCGCATCTTCTATTGTGGTCGATAGAGGAGGAACCATTTGAGGCCAATAGTAGCGAAGTGGCCCCTTTCCAATGGTGAAAGTGTGGTGGGCAGTGAAGGTGGTCACAAACTGCTGTCCATATGGAGCAAGAGTAACTGCAATTAAAGAAGAGGTGAGGATGATCTTCCGGGCTCTGATGACATAGGAAGCACGTGGTGGAAGTAGTCAAGCCCCATAATTCCAATTTGTCAAGGGTGGTTAGCTTGTGGAGCCAGGCCAGCCACAAGATAAACGAGTGTCTAGGGATAGAGTATTTATTCCATATAACCTTCGCCCAAGGGACTGGTCTAGGTGAAGGGGAGAGGAATGCATACCCACTCTTGGTTGTGTAGTCACCCGTGTTGGAATGGACCCATCGGAGGTGGTCATTGGCAGTTGCATTGGGATGAAGGGAGTCAGGTATCTGGATGTTCATATTGAGTACTGCGTCTGGGATGCACCAGTTATTACCTTCCATGAGGGAACAAAGCTTAGTGGTAGGTGGGAGGCCAGTATTGCCCATTGCCCGAGCACTGAAGACCTGATCCAAGGGTCCTTGTGGGAGCCAGAAGTCAGTCCAGAGGGAGATGGTGAGACCGTTGTTGGGGATCCATTGGAAACAAGGCCGGACTAATTGTCTGAGCTTCAGTAGTTTCTTCCAAGTCCAAGAGCATGTTGTTGGCGGCTTTTGAGTCCAGAAGCTTCGCCCCTTGAGGAGAGTGGAATGTACCCATTCAGGCCAAAGGGTTTTAGGTCCTTCCTTGCAGAGGTGCCAAATGTGCTTTATCTGGATGGCTTTGTTCCAAAGATGGAGGTCAGGGATGCCGAGGCCCCCACACTTAAGCGGTTTGCAAACATCGTTCCATCTGACCTTAGCTTTAGTGTTCATGTGGGGGTTTCCACTCCAGAGAAAGTTCCTGAGCAAGCTGTCCATCTTCTTTATGACATATTTGGGGATCATGAATGTGTTGCTCCAATGTAGTTGAATGGAGACAAGTACTGATTTGATGAGTTGCAGTCGCCCTGCATAAGAGAGGTGTCTAGATGTCCAGGAAGAGACTCGAGATAGTATACGCTCTATCAAGGCATCATAATCTTCTTTGCGAAGTTTGGAGGAGGAGAGGGGTATTCCCAGGTAGCGTACTGGCAGTGAGCTTTCCTGGTATTGGGTGAGGGAGAGGATGGCCTCCTTAACTGCAGCGGGAACATGGAGAAGAAGATATTGCTCTTGTTGTTGTTAACGTCCAAGCCTGACATGGAATGAAATTGTTGGAGGGTTAACTTAATCAGGGAGACTGACTGGATGTTACCTTTTGAGAAGATGAGAAGGTCATCAGCAAAGCATAAATGGGTGATTTTCTCTTTCCTGCATCTCCAGTGTAGGGAGAATTGAGGGTGCGCAGCTAGTCTTCTCAGTTGGGAGGATAGGATTTCCATTCCCAACACAAATAGATAGAGTGATAGTGGATCACCTTGTCTGAGTCCCCTCATACTAGGGAAGTAACCCGTAAGTTCACCGTTGATGTTGATGGAAAACATCGGGGTGGAGATGCATTGGTAGATCAGGGATCTCAGGTGGGGAGGGAAGCCCATAGCATGTAATGTAGACATAAAAAAATCCCATTTGATTGTGTCAAAGGCTTTTTGGAGGTCTACCTTGAGGGTACATCTGGGTGAGGTGGTTTGAGTACGGTAACCTGCAAGTAGTTCTTGTGCGAGGAAAATGTTGTCCGAGATACGTCTATCAGGGATGAACGCCGCTTGCTCGCTACCTACTAAGGATGGAAGGACTCGTTTGATGCGCTCAGCTATGACTTTGGATATGGCTTTGTAGATGACGTTACAGCAGGCTATAGGACGGAACTCTCCAAGTGTTGATGGGTTGGCAATCTTAGGAACCAAGGAGATGATGGAAGAATTTATCTCCTTGAGTAGGTGTCCCGATACCAAGAATTCTTTTGAAGCTTCCAAGAGGTCTTTACCAATAATTCCCCAGGTGGCTTTGAAGAATTTGGCGGTGTAGCCATCCGGCCCCGGTGCTTTGTCATTTGCTTGGGAGAAGAACCCCCATTTGATTTCGTCATCTGTGAAAGGGAGAGATAGCTCCGCACATTGTTGGTGACTTAGCTTGCGTGAAACCATTTCGCTGACACCTTCAAAGGTGGGAGAGGAAGGGGGACACTCATAGAGCTTTTGAAAGTGTTGCACCGCAAGTTCCTTGATCTCCGTGTCACCAATGACTTCGCTCCCGTCACTTCCAAATAGGTGGCGTATGTGGCTACGGTTGTGTAGGTTCTTCATAGATTTATGGAAGAATGAGGTGTTCCTATCTCCAAGTTTTAACCAGAGTGCCCTGGACTTCTGTTTGTAGAGGCTTTCCTCGGCTGCACGTAGGAGGTAGTAGGTTTTGTAGGCTTCTTTTTCCTGTTCCATCAAGGAAGTGTCTCCATTGCCATGGACAGCACCTTGGAGTGCTTGTAGCTCGGAGTGTGCTAGCTCAACCTGTAGTGGGAGGTGACCGAATTCATTCCTGTTGAGTTTACGGAGTTCGTGTTTGAGTATTTTGAGTTTGCGAGTGACCTGGAACATTTTGCATCCAGCTATGTCTAACCCCCATGTGTTGCTCACTATGTGGGAGAAGTTCTTGTGGTCGATCCAGAAGTTGAAGAATTTGAAGGGGGACTTCTTGGTGGCAGGTGAAGTGTCAATGTGGGAAATGGCAAGGGAGTGGTCCGAAAGGGTTGGGGGAGCAAATTGAGCATGAGTTCTCGGTAGTAGGTGAAGCCATTGTTGGTTTACCATGACTCTATCCAATTTGCGTAAGATGGGGTTGCTCATTTGGCGGTTGGACCAAGTGTAGAAGTCACCCACGTAGCTCAAGTCTTCCAATTCCGCTTGCGAGATGCAATTTTGCAAATCAACCATTTCTTCCGAGAGGTGTGCTCTCCCACCTAATTTCTCATTGAGGGAAAGTGTGGTGTTGAAGTCCCCTAGTACTATCCATGGAAGGGGGTGAGTAGTGGGGGCTATATTTACAATGTTGCTCCATAGGCCTCGTCGCTCTCTACTGTTATTGGAGGCATAGATGAAGGTAGCGAAGGAAATGAAGCTTGATCTTCTGTTTACTAATTTGCAATGCATGAATTGGGAGCTCTCGGATTCAACGCTAACGGTCCATTCAGTATGCCTCCATGCTAACCACAATCTTTTGCCGTTTGATGTGTTTATTCTAACTTGCCATGATGTGCCCAATGCATTCTTGATAGATGCTTCGTTCCGCGGATTAACCTTTGTCTCAAGTAAGCCAATGCAGCTTATCTTGTGAGCATTGCAAATCCGTTTGATGTCAGAAACCTTGATGGGATCATTGAAGCCTCTAACGTTCCAAGCGGCAATATGCATTGGGGAGTGTATGGAGGCGACTAAGTGAAGGATCTTCTCCTCTTTCGTGCCTTCTTCTTGCGTCTATTGGAAGAGGAGGAACCTTTCTGACTACTGTGGGCGATGAGTTTGCAAAGTGGGGTGTGATCGAGGTCGTCCGCTGCAAGGTCAGCCAACGTGGGAGCGTTGTCCATGGGGGCCAGGTTAGGAGGGTTGTCTGTGTGCTCCATTTCATTCAGTTTGTCCCGTCCAGGTAATACCACACATGAAGCAGGCGCCTCCTTGGTGATTTGTGAGTTTGAGGGATCTGAGATAGGTTTCCCCGACCCCACTGGCTCCGGCGGGATGGTAGTTTCCTCCTTGGAACTGGCCGCTGCCTTGATTTGCTGTCCTGGCAGTTTCTTGTTCTCTTCATACCCCTGCTTGTTAGCTCTTGGCACACCTGAATCCACTACTCCAATTACTTGATCACCCCGCGTCTTATTCCCCACAAAGGTTTCCCTATCCTGCTGGGCTTTCACCTCACTGCTTGCTTCTCCCTCCGTAGGCTCCTTCCCTTTCCGCTTATCCTTACCAGACCGTCTGTATTGCTGCCATTCTTCGCTGTTAGCTGTATGTTGGGGAGCTGGGTCTGACCGATGTTGTTGCGGCTGCTGCTGGTTCTGTTGCGGTTGCTTTTGTTGCTGCTGTGGTGGAGGTGCTTGGCCACATTTATGTCCAAAGACGAGGCACTCACCGCAAAGAGGGGGTAACCATTGATAGACAACATGGACCAGCGCAATGCCTCCTTCCACGTTTTCCACCTCGACGGTGGATACTAAGGGGTCCCTCGCATCGATTTCCACAAGGACTCGGGCATGGTTTGCCCGTTGGCGCGCCATGGTGAGGGTATCGGCTTTGAGGGGGACACCCACTGCGCTAGCAATATAGTTGATCCCATCCGGACTGAGGTATTCACATGGGATGCCATTGAGCTGTACCCAGACCGGCAGCTTGGTTGGTTGTGGCTTGTCAAGTGGCAGCCCCCTCCTCCATTTGTGAAGTAAGAGGAATCTTTGAGCAAAATGCCAATGCTTTTCCATAATGGGAGTGAGGTCTGCCTCGTGACGGAAGCGGAAGTAGTAGACTCCCTCCTTGTTTCCGAGGACCTCTAGAAGGCCTAAGTCCTTCTATAGCCTAAATGCGATCGTCTTGACTAGTTGAAAAGGCAACCGACGGCCTAGGAAAAAGCTAACGAGGGTGGCCTCCCAATAGTTAGCACCCTGTTTCTCTACAACAAGAGGGATGGCGACTCTAGTGGTAGCACCTTTGTTCGCCGGAGGGATGAACCTGAGGGGAAAGGCGTTGTCGTCGGAAGGGGAGCCAGAAGGGGTGGGCTTAGGCTGGCCGGCGGCGCAAGCAGCAGCGTATGACTTCGGGGGGCTAGCAGGGGGCACGGGCGAGGTGGCCGGCGCGCGGTTGTTTCCAGTTGCTGGGTGGCTAATGGTGGTATTGGTTTCCCTCGAGGTGGTTTGGTTAGCAGTCGTGGCAGAGGGTGGCAGGTTGGAGAAGGCCTCTGACGCGTGGAGCTGACCATACTGCAAAGTGGGGCAGGTAGGCTTGGCACAAGGCTCAAGATTACCATTTCCGTCATAGTTTGCCAGGTGGATGGGAGAGGAAATAAAAGCTTCATTTGTTTTTTCCTCATAAAGGCAGGTTGGGTAATCTACCTTGGGAGATGGGCAGTGGGGTCTGGTTTGTGGGTTTTGGGGTATTTCCATTTTTGGTGATTACTTGGCCAGAGGTTGGGCGTAGTGGGGTAGTGTGTTGGGGAAATTTAGGCTCCTAAAGGAAGTGGTCCTTTAGGGGGAGTGGGCCGAGGTCAGGGGAGGGGAGGAGGGAGGAGAGAGGAGAGAGCATTTTTTTTGAATCTCCAAAGGAATATTTTCTGTTTTTAATCATTTATTTGGTATACATGATAAATCATTTATAAAACAAGTACATTCTTGAAACCCAAAAAATAAGTCATATCATCATTATTTTTTTTACTATTATATCTATACAAGAATTTTTCCGATGAATCCTCACTTTAATGAAAAAATAACCCTATATCATTATAAAAAAATTTATCTTGTGTAGGACAAACCAAAGGTCAATCACCACCCTTGTTCAAAGCATTTTAAATGCTAACTTCAACCACCATGTGTACTTCCTCTTCACAATGGCAATGTTCGTGGGTCTCTCTCTCATAACTTCAGGACAACACAACCTTCAAAACTCATCCTCCTACAACACCAACATAGATGTCGATAAGAAACTCCTACTCGTTGAAGTGGTGTCGTTTAGTTTCTTTATGTTCTCATCATTGGTAGCTCAAGAGTTAAACTTACAATCAATCTGTTGAACGGTAAGGACATGGATGAGGCATTTAAGGCACATATAAGAAGGATCAAAGAGGGAAGAAGAGAGAGGGATCGAAAATGGAGGTTAGGGTTAAGGTTACAATTAAGCTAAGGAAGAAGATGGATCGAGATTGATGAGGGCAATTTAGTCATTTTATTATGAATCTATTGCATAATTTTTTTTTTACATAACTGAACAATGTAATAGCTATTACATTTTTATTCTATTCCTCCTTAATTTCATTCAACGAAGTAAATAGGCAATTAGCATTAATCTTATTCTTTCACAATATGAAAAGAAAGAAAAAGAAAAAAATGCTAAGTTTAAACTTATTAATTTACACATGATTCGATGCATTATTTAACCATTTAGCCCCACTTGCGAGAAAGGAGAATTAAAAGATACTGTAACTGAATTCTTGTGGATAACTATGAAGTGCTTCAAGAGGTCAAAATTTTTTAGGAGAAAAATTTCAATGCGAGAAAAGTTTGGAAAGTTATCATGGGTGTAGCTAAAAGTATACATTTGTACTGGCACCTATATCAAGACCAAGATCGAAATGCATGTTGACCGTAGGCTGTCACAACTCATAACACAATGATGTTCTTATCAATACAAAAGGAAAGGGATAGTTGATGAGACTGGTCCAGTTACTTAGATCAGGTAATACTTAAAGTCCTTTTTAGCTAAGCAGCTCACATAGCGATTCGTCTTTAGTACACATCAAGGGACCAGTGGGCATGTTGACATGAGAGATCTCTACTTCAACGCAGATGGATGTACCCAAATTGATCATAACTCATCACCACGTTATTTGTTAGTTGCAATCGGTGAGTCAATGAATCTGCGGTTCAGACCTAACATTCTAACGATACATGAAGAGGAGAAGATTTCTATTTGAACGTATTTCCATAACGGTAATTATGAAAGAGAATAGTCGCGCTTAATGTTTGGACAACACTTTGAAGGGGGCCGCTCGGTCGCATCGATGGCTCTGGGAGAGTGTCTTCGGATGGGTAGGGCTTGGTTAACCTTGCAGGGAGTGTGGTTTAGAGTTTGAGAAAGGTTTTTGGAATAGTAAGCAGATAGGAAGGTGAGAGTGAGAAGAACGAATCAGAGTGCTCTGACAGATAAAAAAAGACTATCCATACGCTTAACTGTTATTATTATTTATCTGGACATACATTTGATTGTGAACAAAACCTAGAACTTATCCCAGAAAACCATATTCTCGTGCTATTGCCTTGACTGTTGCCCATCCTACATAAAAACCAGTGGAAAATCCGAGTGCAGAACGAAGAATGAATTACTTAGAGAATGTATGTTTCCAGTCGACTAGAATACTCTCAACAAAGTCAACAAGTCAACAGTCCTTTTTTATCTGGAAAACATAAGTCTGCATTTCCAAGAGACCATAAATTGTCAAGAGCTCAACCTAGTGTGTGATCAGAACATAGGAAACAAACGTCAAAATGGAAAACTTCCGTTACCTGTTGATGGAGACCAGCCCCAAAAATCCACCGACAGTAAATGAAAGAAAAATATCATGGACTGTTCATATGAGCTTTCAATCGATCGATGAAGAGAGGGGGGTTGCTGTGAATTTATGAGAAAGCTTCACAAACAGGGATGATAGAATTTACATACACGATATATTGATATCTTTACAAGTGGTGGAAAAAAGAGACCCAAAACCATCACAGCTCCTATTGATGGTCCTCCTTGCCAACTCAAGAAAGAAAATTAAAGAATAAACTAAATATAGTGAATATCCTACTTTTACACCACCCAAAGGGCAAAAAAATTGAATTAGCTCGTATTTGAGCAGGTCTCGATCTTCATTGTTTCTTCCAGTTTTAAGAGAATCCTACCACCGTATGAACAGCGAAACTATATCCTTCTTAATCTCAAGGACAGTCTTGGATGTGATCAAAGAGATCAGTATCAATATGGAACAACAGTGTTTAGCTCCCCAAGAGTATTCACGCTTATTAGTCCAATATTCAGATGCTTTTGTGCCCAGATTAAGCTGGAAGTTGAAGCTTGGCATTGTTTTTCCAACTGCAGAAAGAAAATAATCAAGTCAATGATAGAAAAACACTCTTCCGACCCTTTCCAAGCTGGTCCTGCTTTTAGTACCTGATAAAATAGTAGTAGAAGAAATCTGCGTACAGTGCTGTCTGGACAAGCCCAGAGATGCAAGCTGATAGTAGGAAAAAGAAAAGGAAAATAGAAAAGAAAAAAAGGGTAAGAATTATTGATTGTAAATAATAGCAGCAACCCCACACATCAGGCTAGGACCTTACCTATCCACCGACTAAAATGCGGCTCAGTGAAATAGCGGTAGATCCAGTTGAGAATGTAAAATGCACGATAAGCCCTAAGAAGAAATAAATGGCTCATCAGTACATCAAAAACTATATAATGGAAAGTCATTGTTTAAATAAAAGTAGGAAGTTCACAAATTGAGCAGTGTCAGTTCCACTCATCATTTGCTGGTAGTCCTAGCACTCGCTTTGCACCCTCAATCTAACTTGAGACTCACCAATCATGCTAGTAGTCTTCATATGTGTGCCCATGCATGATGTGCATAAAAGATGGTAATTCTATTCTTTGATCCACCCATATACCTGAGCATTCTAGACTTAGTATGAGATGATTTTCATCCCTGACAACTTATGTCACGAGGTTATTAACATAACTTGGAAAAGCATATGAAATGATCTAGCTTGACCTTATTCTGGTCTCTCCAAAAAGAAAAGCAAATTCCCAAAAATAATTTTGCAGGGGAAAAATTAAAGTACAAAAGCTAAAATGTTGGGTTAAGCTGAGAGTAAAAGAGGGACTGATGAGATGGAAATAATAGCAAACAAATATATGGCTAAATTTGGAAAAAACGGACTAGTCACGATTTTTTAATTTCTAAACCTTATTTCGAAGGAAACTAGCTAACTCGAAAAAGTCAATACCTTCAGTACTGAGCTACGCAGTTTTTTGGGTAAATTCTATCGTTTAGTATTTCGAATAGATAATTTTACTAGTTTTGGTAATTTTTAGATTTCTTATAATTTTTTATAGACATTACTGTTTTAGATACCGTTTGTGGTGTTGTCTCTATCGTCTAAGATATGCCGTGTCCTTAAGTTTTAGGGGTTTCTTTTGAAGAGGCAAAAGATGAGTCCTCTTCTCTTGAGGAAGATGAGTAGTATGATGTAGTACCGTGTAGGCGTGTTAGGCCTCATGTAGAGGAAGACCAAAGGCGTTGGGAACTAGGTATGAGAATGGAGATATTGAAGTTAAATGGAAGCCTCCAACTAGAAGAATTCTTAGATTGGTTGACCACGGTTGAAGAGATTTTGGATTTTAAAGGAGTTCCTAAGGATAAATGGGTGCAATTGGTAGCAACCAAATTGCGTGGTAGGGCCACAGCATGGTGGCAGCAATTAAAACTGACTCAAAATAGGCTGGGAAAATAAAAAATTGCATCATGGGAAAAGATGAAGAAGCATTTGCGAACAACGTTTTTACCTTATAATATTCAGTGCTTTATGTACCAGAGACTACAAAATCTTAAACAGGGTAACAGGTCAATAGATGATTACACTTTTGAATTTTACCAATTGATAGTTAGGAATGAACTTCAAAAAACAGATTATTAGTTGGTTACTAGATACATTAGGGGTTTGAGGATGCAGATTCAGGATACAGTCAATTTATTTGACCCTGTTAGTATATTAACAGCACACCAGAGAGCGTTGATTGTTGAAAAACAGTAGAAGCAATCTGATTACACTTTTGAATTTTACCAATTGATAGTTAGGAATGAACTTCAAGAAACAGATTATTAGTTGGTTACTAGATACATTAGAGGTTTGAGGATGCAGATTCAAGATACAGTCAATTTATTTGACCCTGTTAGTATATCAACAGCACACCAGAGAGCGTTGATTGTTGAAAAACAGTAGAAGCAATCTGGGAGTAGTGGTGCAATGGGTAGTGGAGGTGGCATTAGCAGTAGTGGTGTGAATCGTACTAAAGGTGGAACCTCAAGTAGTAACACTGTTGGGCATTTTAGTAGACCTAACACGAGTGGCCCTAGCACTAGTAGGGTGAAGTGCTTTAAATGTGGTGAGGCTAGTCATCGACAGTTTGAATGTAGGAGAATGGAAAAGATGGCACTTTTTGTCAAAAATGAAGAGGAAGATGATGAATTTGTGTGTGAAGCGATGGGTGATGAACCTGTCTTTGATACTAAATATACTGAGGAGAAGCTTGTGATAGGCAATGGTAAGGAAAATTTAGTGGTTAGGAGATCCTGTATGACCCCTAGAGTAGTAGAGGAAGAGTTGCTCAGAAACAATATTTTCCAATCCACTTGTACTATTATGGGCAAAGTTTGTCGGTTAATGATCGACTCAAGGAGCTGTGAGACATTATGTCCACAGAAGCTGTGCAAAAGCTGAGAATTAAGCCAGAACAACATCCTAAACCTTACAAGTTAGCTTGGCTAAAGAAGAGTGGCGAGGTAAGTGTCTCTAAACGAGCAATATTCTCTATTGGTTCTAAATATAGAGACTTTGTCTGGTATAATGTTGTGACAATGGATGCTTGTCATTTGTTGTTGGGGAGGCCTTGGCAATTTGATAAGGGTGTGACTCATGATGGTAAAGCTAACACTTACAATTTTGTATGTAAGGGCGTGAAGATTGTGTTGGTTCCTAATAGAAGCACTACTGAGTCCAAAATTGTTAAACAGGGAAATAGTTCCAACATGTTGTCTTTAGCTAGGTTTGAGGAAGAATTACAGGACTCTGAAGTGGTCTTTGCTCTAGTGGGTAAAGAGGTTAAAAGGAAAGTCGAAGTACTTGAGGTGGCAATTTCGGTGGTGATTGAGTTCCAAGATGTATTTCCTAATGAGTTGCCGGATAGGTTACCACCATTACATGATATCCAGCACCAGATTGATCTTGAGCCCGGTGCAGCCCTTTCTAACAGACCACATTATCGAATGAGCCCTACAAAACATGAGGAGTTGAGGAGGCAGGTTGAAGAATTGCTTGCGAAGGGTTTTATTCAGGAAAGTTTGAGTCCATGCACAGTTCCCGCTCTTTTGACTCCCAAGAAAGATGGCACCTGGCGTATGTGTGTGGATAGCTAAGCCATTAATAAGATTATTGTCAAGTATCATTTTCCTATTCCCCGCTGAAATGATTTACTTGACCAGTTGAGTGGAGCTAAGGTATTCTCAAAGTCAGACTTGAAGAGTGGGCATCACCAGATTCGCATTCGAGTGGGTGATGAGTGGAAGACAGCCTTCAAGACAAGAGAGGGGTTATATGAGTGGTTAGTTATGCCGTTTGGATTTTCTAATGCACCTAGTACCTTTATGAGAGTAATGAATCAACTTTTGAGGCCATTCATTAACAAGTGTATTGTCGTATATTTTGATGACATACTAATTTACAGTATTAATCGAGAGCAGCATCTCCAACACTTGCGGGATGTTCTTAATGTGTTGTGTAGGAAAAATTTCTATGCTGCCTTGAAAAAGTGTGTATTCATGACCATAGAAGTACTTTTTCTTGGCTACATAATTTCTGCTGATGGTTTGCAAGTTGATAAGTCTAAAGTGGAAGCCATTAGACAGTAGCCTAAACCTACTATACTAACTGAAATTCGAAGCTTCCATGGCTTGGCATCATTTTACAGACGATTCATACCCTATTTCAGCAGTATTATGGCTCCTATAACTGACTATATGAAGGGCGGTAAGTTTTTGTAGACTGATGAAGTAGGGATGGCTTTTGAGCAAATTAAAGTGCGTCTTACAACAACCCCGATTCTAGTGTTACTGGATTTTCATCAACCTTTTGAGCTACATGCAGATGCCTCTAAAGTGGGAATTGGAACTGTTTTGAGTCAGAATAGTAGACCGATAGCTTACTTTAGTGAGAAGCTAATAGGAGCAAAGTTGCGATATAGTACCTATGATGTGGAATTCTATGTCGTGGTGCAAACTGTGAAGCATTGGCGTCATTATCTGTTTCATAGATAATTCATATTATATATTGACCATAAAGTTATGAAGCATTTACACAATCAGGAAAAAGTGTAATCTCGACATGCTTCATGGGTAGCTTATTTGCAGCGTTTCACTTTTGTTGTGAAACACAAGAGTGGTGTCACAAAGTGGGTTGCTGATGCACTAAGTAGGTGTAGGAGTCTTCTGAGCCGAATGCAAGTAGAGGTACCTGGTTTTAATTCGTTTGCTGAGTTACTTGAATGTGATCCCTATTTTTCTGTTATTCTAGCAAAAGTTAGAATTAGTGACAGAATAGAATACTAGTTGCAAGATGGGTTTTTGTTTAGAGGTAATTAGCTATGCATTCCATATTGTAGTTTAAGGGATCAAATTATTCAAGAGCTGCATGGTGAAGGTCATGTGAGACTAGACAAGACTTTGCATCTAGTGCATGCATCCTATTTTTGGTCAACTATTCATAAGGAAGTGAATAAATATGTACAGAAATGTAAAGTCTGCCAAGTATCCAAGGGGACAGCTACGAATACAGGATTGTATATGCCGCTTCCAATTCCTTCTCAACCTTGAATTGATGTGAGCGTGGATTTTGTTCTAGAGTTGCCACGAACTCAGCGAGGTAATGGCTCCATCTTTGTGGTAGTTGACAAATTTTCTAAAATAGTGCATTTTATTCCTTGTAAGAAGATCACAGATGCTGTCCGTGTTGCACAGTTATACTTTAGGGAAGTATATAGGTTGCATGGGTTGCCTGGAACCATTGTGTCTAATAGAGATACAAGGTTTCTTAGCCATTTTTGGCGAAGTTTGTGGAAGATGGTCAATACTCAAGTGAATTTTAGTAGTGCCTATCACCCACAAACAGATGGGCAAACTAAGGTAGTCAATAGATCCCTAGGAAATCTATTGAGGAGCTTAGTAGGGGCACATGTGAAGAGCTGGGATCAAAAGTTAAGTCAGGCAGAGTTCGCACATAATCATGTAGTCAATCGCAATACAAGGTTTAGTCCATTCCAAGTTGTTTACTCTGTTGTTTCTAGGAGTTCACTTGATTTGCTACCACTACCCGATAAGACCCGGATTCATGGAAAGGCAAAAGACTTTGTCCATAACCTACAGGAAATCCACAAGACTGTTTAGAATAATTTACAAAAAACTACAAGTAAATATAAGGAAATTGCTGATCGAAAAAGGCGGCATATGGAGTTTGATGTGGAAGATTATATTTAGGCTGTCCTTACTAAAAACAGATTTTCTGTTGGGGAGTATAACAAATTATCACCCAAGAAAATTGGATCAGTAGAGATCATAGAGAAAATCAACCCAAATGCATATAAGTTAAACCTACCTAGCCACATTCGAACTGCCGATGTATTTAACGTGAAGCATCTTATTCCCTACACCAGTGATAGTTCAGACGATGATAACTCGAGAGCGAATTCTGTCCACCCTAGAGAGGATGATGAGGTGAAAATAATAGCTAACAAATACATGGCTAAATTTGGCAAAAATAGGTCAGTCGCGACTTTTTAATTTATGAACCTTATTTTGAAGGAAACAAGCTAACTTGAAGAAATCAGTACCTTTGATGCTGAGCTACGCCGTTTTTTGGGCAAATTTTGTCGTTTAGTCTTTCGAATAAACAATATTACTAATTTTGGTAATTTTTAAATTTCTTATAACTTTTTATGGACATTTCTGTTTTAGATGTTATGTGTGGCATTGTCTTTGTTGTCTAAGATATGTCGTGTCCTTAAGTTTTAAGGATTTTTATTTTTGGTTATTTTTAAACGTTTCTTTTTTTGGAAAATTTTTTATATCTATTTTTGCCAGTTTGCACTTACTATTACTTGTGTGTCCTAGGGCAAAGAGACAGATTATTATTAATTATGAAAAATTGTTGTGAGCATTCCCTAGGAATTCTTAGAATCAATAGGTATTGAAGATTACACTCCAAATATTCGCAGAATCAACGATTTGTGATAATCTCAATACAATTCACACGTGTTACACTGCGTCAGGGACACAATGCAAAGAGAGAGAAAATGGAGTTAAAGAAAGAGAGAAGTGTAATTTTATTGAAGAGGAAAGATGATTTGTAGAAATTGGAATCTTAAGATTAGGGCAATAATTAGAATGTGATTCCATGGATTCTAAAGAATAATATTCCTTATGGAATCACATTCCAAACTTGTTTTCATCGCCAAACAATGGAATTAGAACGCAAAGTAACTGGGATCCTATTCCTAGTAAGCTAAACAAGGCCTTCTAAGGGGAAGATTAATCACTTTTAGCTTGTTCACCTCACTGTATAAAATAGAGAGAGAATTGAATTATAATTCATTAAAAATGAAATAGAAGTGTAATCATTATTACATACTTATTACATTATTCAATTGACATAAACAATATAAGAAATTACAGTGTATCAATTATACCCTTACCATGGAGTAATGGAATTAGGAGGGTGTAATCGAGTGATGTTTTCAAGAATAGGGTATTTATAGTAAGGATGATAAATGTATCATTGAATATCAATTCATGAGTTGAACACATGAATTGTTATTCAATATTTGGGTAATTGCAATTAATTGGAAATGGCTATTCAGTATCTAAAATTCAATTGAATACTATAATAGCAATTTTATATGAAATAAAGGGAAAATTGAATAATTATTCCCTTCAAGTGAACATGCAGTTTATGTTTTATTATTACTCAGCTCTTAGAGCTGAAAGGTTAGCTTATCTAATCTCAGGTAATGAAAATGGAGAACAAAGAAATGGCTCAAAGTTTAGAATGGGAAATAAGAGCAGCTAGTATAAGACAATGAATAAAGTTTCAAGGCAACTCTGACATAATAAATCATCATGTACATTGTGCTAAGTATATTAGATTCCAGGTATAAGAAGTATAAAGCGCATTTTGATGTATATAGCTTAACAATATTAATTCGTATTACCATTTTCACTGTGATATTTGGTGATGATAAATAAAATTTTAAAAAGGCTCAATATTTTGTAATTTTAGTTACATGCTTGGTACAATAAAGCTTAACAATATAAAGCATACTCGAATGGCATACTACACCATTTCCCAAGCACCATGGTCTCAGTCATGGTAAGGGCCTTAGGAGACAAGGCACTACAGAGTGCTCTAACTTAACAAGGTCCAAATATCTTTATATAGCAGGTATGTAAGAAAAATCACAATTGACTAAGCCTTTGTTCTAAACAAAAGTTGATGCTTTAGAACAAGAAAAAAGGTCAATAGTTGACTGCTCACTTCTGCCTGCAAAACTTCAATATACTAAGTTACAGCTCAAACTTCGTGTCAATCACACCGATGGAGTTATTGTAATATGCACATGATATCTAGTCATAGACTAGTAAATGGATTTTAATCTCGAAAAACCAAGTTACCATTCTGCACAACAACTAGCCCCATCTTTCTGTGGCTTCATTTTTCTTTTCTTTATTCTTCCATTTTCTAAATATATATTTTTTAAATTTTTGGGTTTGATTGGGTTGAGGAAAAAAAAATGGTTTTGGGGTTTTGGTTGGTAGGTCATCTGGTAATAAGAGGAACACGACATTTGTTTTGCTGGATTTACCAGTTGGACATCTGACACCTTCCTTAATGTCTGTATAGCAGCTGGAGTTCAAAGAGAAGTATGTCATCTACAGATGCTGGTAGAGCATTGCTCTTTGTCACACCTCCACAAATATTTATCCATTTATCCAGCTGAATTAGCAATCCTCCTAAGTATCTTGGAGTTTAACATTGTAAGAAGACATTGGGTTGCTGTGACGGATCCTCTTAAACTTCCAAAAGAAACCCGCCAATTCACCATTCAAAATGATATTGAATCTTGGTGATGTAACAAATCCATGAAGATATTAGGGAATACCATTTCCAGCTAATGAACTTCTAACCAAACATGTCATAAGCTTTGACTGGCTGTTCCTCTCTTCCATTTTTTCTAAAATATAGATGCACTTTAACATTAGGGCCTCCACACAACCAAATAAGGCTATAAGATAATTTACTATGCAGATATAAGATAAATTGCACTAACAGACCTAGCAACTTTAGGAAAATATACTCACTCCAGACAATTGATAATCCTACAGAAAATGAAACTGAATTTACAAATCAATTTTCTCAACATAAATCAACCTGAATTTACTCATGTTCATGACCCAGAACCATGGTTAGGAGAGAGTAAATCAGAGTTGCAATCAACTCAATTACCAACAGGGGTGTGTATGTAATTCAACAGTTATCAAACAACTTTTATTACTTTATGCTCCATGTTACAAAGAAAATGGCCAATCACAAAGTAACATTAAAGTGGAGAACATGATGTAAAGAAGATCAAAGAGCTGTTTTTCAAATTATAGAGTTATCAATAAAATTCATGAAGAAATACAGTATACATACCCAAGGAAGAAAACATATTGCCCAGTCAAATTGTCAACATTTCCACCTCTTTGAAGCAAAACTAACTGAGGAAGAATTGCAACAGCCTCCAGATATATTGAAAATGCCCATAGTATCTGCATACATATTCAGCTTTTATTGATTAAGATGCTATAATAAATGATATGGTTAAGCAGAAAAAGAACCTGCAATAGTGATATCCATAAAAACCAGGGCAACAAGTATATCCAGATAATGGGGGAAAAAGTCCCTTGAGAAGATGTGAAGGAAACCTAAAGAAAATAACACGTTCAATTATGTTTTTCACTCTTTTCACACTTTCCTTCATAAGCTATTATCAACCAGCCCAGTCAGGATGACATCTAGAATAAAAACCAGCAGGTGACCAGTCAATACAACTTTATTCACAAGATTCAGTAATCATCAGATTGTGATGACTCTTAAGATCTGGCAGCTGAATTTGGACACATACACCTCATGCTGAAGAAGAATATTATGCCCCAGCACAAGCAACATGAACTTGTGTGGATTCTTAGTACGTCAGATTGCATTTAAGAGTCCATTTGTGGATTCTTATTACATGAGATTGGATTTAAGAGTCCATTCCCAATAAGATGAACAATAGATATTTCCTAAAAAATCATCTATATATATTCAAGCTGCCATCCATTTTCATCCATACCAATTTTCAATAAGAGAACAAAACAATTGGATAAGAATGACAATCTCTTTTAGAGTATCTGCCAAATGTCTCTCAACTTCATATGTTTGCACAAAAAAGCAGCCAGACAGGACAGCTTCACAAGAATTCTAAGTGAATGCACCAGTTAATTTGTCTGTTTCAGATGGGGCAACAACTAATATACATGCCCAGGCTTTAGCTGGAGTATTGAGAGTACTTAAGTGTTAGCTATGGTTAGGCACACAAGGTCCAAGCTTTTTGCATTACTAGCTCAGGTTTTGATTGATCAAAAGGTTGGACCTTAAGATAGTGTTCGGTTGCCATTATTTTATAATACTAAACTGGATAAAATTCATAGTCCTCTATTTAGTTTGCATATTGGACTATGTCACTGGACAAAAGGACCTAAAGGTATTGGACAAAACCAAAAAACTTTGTACCATATATTTGATGGTATAAATATTTATTTCACATAATAAAATAAATATATTCTTAAAACTCGAAAAATAACCCTATGATATCATTGTTCCTTTTGTTACTGTATTTATGCTAAAACTCTTTTTATTAGTTCTCACATTAAGGCAAAAAATAACCATATATCATCATTAAAATCCATGTCTTGTACTACACATTCCAAATGTAGAACAAGAAAATTATATTATACTATTTTCTTTATACAGTACTGTCCAATTATCTTTATCATGTCTAGTTTTGCTAATAAAAAACTACCTAAGTCTAGTAAATACATATTCTGTGGGTAATCCAACTTCAACTACAAATACATATCTTCAGGACTAGGGCCACAAAAAAATTTTTTGGAAGAAGCAACAACTGCAAGTGGCATGAGGACTATCAATATTCCATTAGTGAAGATGTATTCCATTGATATATATAAGAATCTATATCAAAAAATGTATAAAGAGAAACATGATTCTAATAGAGATTTGCCTAAAAAATTCCAACAGAGATTGCAATTAGTGTATGTGCATCATGTTTTGTCTCTGCTTTTCTATCAAGTCGTATCAGGGTTTTTCCATAGGTGAAAGATGCATTTCATCTTTGGCCAAAAGATGATGTAATTCACCAAAAGATCTTAAAAGTGCATAAGTGTAATGAGAAATAACATAAATCTAATAGGGTGGCAATCTGCATTTGTGCATTGCTTTTGTGTTTGTGGCAAGTCATATCGGTATTACAAATATACTATAAATCAATTAAACGCCAAAAATAATTTGTAGTTTCTATATGGTGCCAAAGCTTGTCATATTTGGTTCATAGTATCGTGTCAACTATTAAATTTTGTCTCTAGAGTAGTGTTCAAAATCAAGTCCATTTCAAGCTGTGTTACAAAATCAGAAGGGGCCACCTCTAAATCCTAATAGTGACACTATAGAGGAAAAATCTATAAAAATTATCTTCTCCTGTGACTTCCATATTACAATATTTCACTTTCATTAGTCTGTTTTCATTGGTCAAAACATATGTATCTACTCTAAGATTAAGTCATATCAAGTTTCATGAGTTTTATAGAAGTGATTTACCTTTTTTTTTTGGATAGTTAAGAAGTGATTTACTCGAATTAATTACATCAATATTTAGTTGCCTTAAAATTTGTATGACAACAAAATATGGTATAATTTATTTGACTACATTAATATGGTCCATCCCAAAATTTCTTTCAATTTAATATAACAAGCAAACAATCAATAGCACTCTAGTTTAATGTGAAATTCTCTTCAAGAAAATGGTCCAAAGATCTTGTATAGGAAAACATTGAAAAACAAGTAACATTGAACCCACTTTCATTCTTTATCCAAGAGAGGGCCCCATGAAAACTTTTCTAATCATAGAGAAACCTCATATATTTTAATTGATTCATTCTTCATTCTGCACTTGAATTTTCCACAGGCTTTTATGCAGGATGGGCAACAATCAAGGCAATAATAGAAGAATAAAGTTTCTTTTATTATTGCTTGCTTACTGTTTGTTTTGCAGGGTTAGTTAAATAGTATAGTTGTTAGTAGATATTAGAATTCTCTAGAGCTTTCAAGAGAGTTTACAGCTGTAGTACAGCTGTACTTGTAATCTCTAGCAGCTCATAAATAGCAGACTTGTAATAGGATAAGGTTAGGAAGTGAATTGCAAGAAATAATTTCTGGCAGAGCCGCTAACGATTCATAGCTGGATTGAATATACAAATTTTTAGTTGATATCAATAAAACTATCTATTTTCATGTAGGTTGATTCATGCCCCTATCACAAATACTCCTTAAGTTTCATAAACACACAAATAAAATGGAGTTACCATTCTGACAGAGGTGCAATGTCTCATTGAAAAAAATTTCAGGTCTCTCCAATTATGAAACTTTGCAAGAGGGTGTTAATATGATTCATCAATAACAAAACAAGCTTTAATAAGTGATCTTTACCTGATCAATGCAGCTCTATGTATCATTATCAATCAACAAACAAATATTGCAAGTCCACACATAGTTTATGTAAAGATACAGAGAGATAGATACAAAGGTCACCTCCCCAATTGTGAATTTTTCATGCACAAAGAGCGCCAAAACAAAGGCTGCCAACGCGAGGAAAAAATGTCGAAACGTGTCAAGATGCTTGTCATATGTATGCCTAACTGCGCGATGCATACGCATGCACCAAACAATTGCCAGAGAACTCCCTATGAACACCAGCTTCATAAAAGTGTTGTACACCGAATAAAATTCGGCGAACAGGTCCAAGTAGCGAGACACAAAGACGAGTGCATATAGCTCCTGAGTTTTAAGTGAAATCCCTGTCAAGCAGTAGCTTCACATCTTATCAATTTATTAAAAAAGACAAATAAAAGAAAACCAAAAGTGCCTTTCCAAATTGCACAGCATTCAAAACTAGAACTCACAAAATCGAATCCATTTCGAAAAAGAGTTGAAACATTAAGATTCAAATCCAACTCTATGCAGCAAAACCCTAGTTTCAACTGAATTGCATTATACAAAATGTATTCTCATTTCTACCACGATTTCGATGCTCACTAAATCTCGAAGTCACATAATTTTTTCCCCCTCAAAGTTACAATTTCTGGTTAATTTCAGCTTCATGCAACCAAATACGACCATATGATCTAAATCCTTTCCAATTAACCTGAAAGTAAAAAAGTATACTTGCAACTAAAACCCTAATTTCCGAAACTGAACATTCAAATCCAAATTCCAGCACACATAAGTTGTTAAAAACGAGAAACGAACTATTTTAACCAGCAATTAAGAGCGAAATTAGCGAATAGCTTAAGTTAATACTTAGAGAGAGGATATGGAGTTGTACCAGAACAAGACTTGGTAGCATAAATCTTGAGTAAGAGAACTAAAATGCTGAGCAAATGAGTCATATCACCTGCAAATCTGAATATATTCATCTTTTCTGTTTGTACTTCGATTTTCCACAACCGCCACTTCAATTCAATTTCATGCCCTAATATTCTCACACGCATACACACATGAAGACTCTCAAAGAAGAGAGAGAGAGAATGGAAAATAAAAAATGTGGTTTGTGTGTGCCCTGGCTTGGTTGTGTTGCCGTGGAAGTTTGGAAGGAGGTGGCGAACGAAGGAAGGAAGGAAGAAAGGACGACGACGTGGCACTGGAAAACGGTTCTTGGACCCACGCAAGTGGAAATGATAAATGGAGAAGTGTCTTTTTCTTTTTTTCTTTTTTCTTTTTCCATATTTCTTTCTTTCATCTTTTTCTCTTTTTTTTTTTAATATAAAAATCAACCACTTCTCTATTTTCTTCTTTTAATTTAGTTTAGTCATGGCTTCTTGATAAGAATGATACACAATACTTTTTTTTTTTTTTTCCTTACGAAAGCTACCCATTCTAATCTACATATGGAAATTTCTTGATGTTAAGGTGTTAATCACCAAACTATCACCTATAAATGGTAATTACTAACACTATGTTTGAAATGAATGATTGGAAAAGGAATAGATGGAAGGGAATGGTAACTACTAACAGTATGTTTGGAATGAGAGAATGGGAAAGGAATGGATAGGAGGGAAAGCATTAAAGGGTAAATGTTTTTATTCCATTGTTTGGTTTGTGATGAAATGTAAGAAAGAGAGGAAAATGGCAGTAAATATTTGTCCGGGCCCAAGCAATTTTTGTCCTCTCCAAATCCAACTAAAAGTGAAGGAAATGAGAAAAAAAAACTTGTAATTAGTAATTTTCCTTCACTTTATACATGTATTTTTTTTAAACTTTCCTATATTGGTAATTTTACCTTATTTGCCTTTCGTTTAGCATCCAAACATATTGAAGGAATCAAATACTTTATTAATTCTTCTCTTCATATTCTTTCCTTTTCTTTTTTTTTTTTTTGTGAGAATTGTTTACAATAAGAAAGGGCAAATCCAAACTTGATTCATCTATGAAGATTAATATCCATATGAGCATTCATACCATTAAATTATAATAACCTTGACTTAATGTTTCTTTCCTCTTAATTTTTCTCCTTATGCCAAAGAGGCAAACGTAAGGTAAATAGCATGTGGATGTGACGATTATTGATTTGGCTTCCATCTATGAGCATACTCGAAACAATTTGAGAAGGAGTATTTTCGTCTTCATTGTATGCCTGGTTCATTAATGTTGTGTGGTGTGCTGCATTGCAAGAAAATATTAAATTTATTAACATAGTATCACATAAATACAGAGGGATTGATTGTGTGATATTGATAGTTTTAGAACTTAATTACAATTCAATACTATTCATACAATTTTACTAAATATATTCGAACGTATAAGAAAAATGAATAAATTAGTACGGGTGTTTATTATTTTTATTACCTAAATGTTCCATTTTGATTTGTAGGGCACAATTGAGACGGTAAATTTAGGAACTTGAATATAATTCCTTAATGTATTATTTAATGCAACCATATAGTTACATATGTTCAAATATAGTTTTTCACTAATAATTGTTATGTTCCAATAATTTGAAATTTAGGATGAGAAAAATAATACTATAATAACATCCTTTGGCTGCAACAATAGTTTTCTTTGTAGTTTTTCTAACAATCTTTTTTCTTCTTGATAAAAGGAATAAATGAACTGTCAAAACCATTTATATTTTTATGCATTATTTTCTTTTATTTTTTCTTGTTTGAGAATTTTCTATTTTTCATATATTTAAAAAAAAATTGCATGCAACAATCGAGTAATAAGCGGCCGCTTGATTGTATGAAATGAAGTATTTCAATATAATAACGTATGATTTAGGCATTTTTGCGATTTTTTTTTAAACGATCTTAGTAGTGCAATATAGGTTAAGCAAGCGCCACTTGGAGCAATTTATTAGTGAAACACCAAATGAAAATAGTCAAATTTTGGATTAGAGAAATTGCAAGTACTACTTTTTACTTTTTTAAGTGAATGCAATATGTTATTGTGCATTAATATATATATATATCACACTACCTTCCTCACTTTCACTAGTAAAATTATATATACATTAATTTCACTTGGAACACTAAAAGTGAAAGGTAATAAAGGGATGGTATTACGATAAGTCACTTATTACATCAAAAGAACACTTCAAAAAAAATAATTAGAGTAATGCAATGGACCTGTTTGACATAATTCGTTCACAACTCACTGGCGATACGTGAACAATAACAATAAATAGCAGTTACAGGATATGATAGTCGTTTTGGATTGCAACTTATGGTCCATCCTAAGTGGAGGTGGTCGATTTGACAGTGGTTTATGCGTTGGTGCTTTAATTTTGCTACTGAAAATTAACGTGAAACTTTCAGTTAGTTTTGTAGGTCTACTCAGTTTCTAATGGGACCAAAAGTTTCCAGGAACATTCGCAATTGGTTTTATGGATTGTCATTGCCGTCAAGCTGCAACTTGCAACTACATTAGTGTGTTCCTGCAAAGGACCTAGGTTTCCTAGACAGTGGGAAAGATGCCCTACCAAGGAATGGGGATTTCTTTTTCCATGACGCAAAATGTCAATTCCATTCTCCCTCTATCCAGCCAACAAGATGTTCATTTGATGGCTTAAAAATTCCAAAAGATGGTATCAAACCACACTAATCCAAACATATATTGATCCATACTGAGCTTGATCTCTCATGCATGTTATGAATTTGACTCATCTACAACCACATAAATTGTTAGGTAAATCTTGTCATCCTCCAAAGTGCATCAATTACCTAACCATCAATGTATTATCTAATCTTGCTGATACCAAATACCAATCACTGCAGCCGCAATGTATTTACCACAATATAATTTGGCTACCCGTTTAGAAACAGGATGCTCAAGGACTTTGGAACCTAAGCAACCTACGGGGCTTCCATTGCAACCTTATTTTCATCAACTTTCCAAAACTGTTTGATGGCCATCACCAGTTATCTATACACCACATAACAAGTACACACCAAATGCTAACCCCGAAGTCCAAGGTTCATCACCACTAGACTGCTCCTCTTCCTCACAAATATACATCCCGATAATAAGACATGAAGAGAAAATGCTTATTCTACCTCCAAAATTATTTGAACTTCTTCCACTCTGATCTTAGATGGAGAAGGAAATCTCCATTGTTAAGAATTTCAGGAAAATCCTAATGACATTGCAATCAAAAGGAAATCATGAAGCAAACTCTTAAACAACACATCATATAGTAAAAATATATTAAGAAATAAAATTATCAAGGAAAACAGATACGACGCAGCTATAACACCAAAATCAAAATCCACAAACTTTCCAATTCTTTATTATTATAACATCAAGCTGTTAATGCCAAAATTTATTATGTAACACTACTACCAATCAAAATATGGATCAGAAAATTACCATACTATGTTCTTTCAGCAGGGGTTAGATGCCCCATCTGTTCAGCTAGGCTATTTACATTTCCAACATTCCACCACATCCTGTTACTATCAGTAGCTTCAGTCTCATTTCTTCCTCCTTCAGGATCCTTTCTTTCTGATTGCACTTCCTGAATGTCAGAAGAACCAGGATTCTCAGTCAAGAACTGTTCCCAAAATACATCATTTGCCCCAGTTGGCACAGCAGGGGCCTTCACAGCTGATTCTTTATTAGAGGGAGGAGGTTCTGGGGTCACAGCTACAGATGGCTCACAGTTCATGTCTATTGTCGGGGATTTTGGCCGCACATCTACGTTAAGCTGTTTGCAAGATAAGGCTGGGCTCTCCACACAGCTAGTGGTCTCATCAATATCCAGGGATGAAGCACGTTGATCAAGAGCTTGACGAACATCTTGCACAATGTGCTCCCATATAGTCAAAGATGATTCCATCTGATCATACAATTCCAGGACTGAAGCTAGTGAAGAAGATGCATCAACATTTTCTCTCAACAACGTTTCTGAGTTCCCTGGTTGATCATCTTCATCATTTCTCTCATCACAGAAATATCCAATTCGAGGTAATCTTCTTTTCTTATCATTGAAGTCTGATTCAAGTAATAGATTCAAGGCAAGGCCCGGTTTCTGCAGAATGCCAGCCAGCTTCGATAACATTTTCTTTTGTCGCCCATCCATTCTCTGGAACCGCTCCTTCAAGTTTTGCACGTTCATTTCAAATTCCTGCCGCACCTGTACATGTTTTTCCAACCTTGAATGCAGTGATTCCTTCTCACTTTTAAGCCGCTCAATTTCTTCTTTTAAACCTTGTTTTTCGGACTCAGTTAATGGATTACTATTACCTTGATTTTGCAGATTTTGCAGAGAGTGGCTATGGACTGGCTTCCGCCTATGAATATTTCTCAAAAGGAGTGGCTGACCTCTTATAAAATCCTCATTGGAAAATTCCCATTTTTCTGGGTCACTCTTTCTAAAACCCTGTAAAAAATCAAGAGACTGTCATACACAAGCTACCCACGATGAAACATAAATAGAAAATAATCCACTGAAGATGTGTCAAACTTAACTTACATATGTATTTAGCTGTCTGATAAAGCTCGAAAAATTACTGTGTTTAAAGTATCTTGGAAGCAAAATGCGAGAAAATTCTGGTGGATTCCACACAACAAAACTTTTACCGGTTTGACTCCAGGAAACAATAGAATCCGTCGAAGGGTCATCAACCATCTCATATGTCTTTGATAAGAACGGCGGGAGAGAATTCATCCCGCCAACAACATCATCCATTCCAAATATGAACTCACAAACACACAAAACTCAGGCAAAAAATCACCACCACCTTCAATACACAAAAGACTTCACAGATCTCTTAGTTATGCCAACACACTGCAAATCCCAATCCCAAGACACCTAACCTAAAATCCCCAGAACTTGGGTTTCCGATTCAATCAGAAAATCTACGCAAATCTCTCAATGATAGACACACGACATGCACCATTATGCTGATTCAGTAAACTGCATGTCTCCAACAAGTACACTCGATAAGCCTTCCACAGAACATGCAATTACCGACACATGACAAAGGATATAATTCCAAACTTGAGAAACCACAAGTCTCCAATCACTCCAACCCACAAGCCCACCACAACAAAATTCAATCATCAATGCACAACAGCAAACACAATTTCGATTAGACCAACCACAACTGTCCAACAATTACAATCGACAGACCCTCCATAAAAAATTCAATCATCCACACACGATGTTGAACAAAATTTCGATTCGGCAAACCAGAGTGTCCAACGATCAAATTACAGATTCCAACCTACACATCCCCACAAACACTACACAAAATTTTGTCCAGTTGCACTACACAACGAAAAAACCCCCAAAACCCTAAATTCAGTACCCGTCCAGCCCACAATTCAATCAAGTCGAAATCCAGCTTCCTGTGTTTAAAATCAAAAGACGAGAGCGAAAAAACAGTTTAATTCCGTTATAAGTTGAAAAGATCGGAACTTTGACGAAAAAGCACCGAAATTCAACAAGAAGCCGTAACCATACACAACTAAATTATTAAAAAAATCGAAACTTGAACAGAAAGCAACAACGAAAGACGAATTACAATAAAAATTACTATAATTTTGAGGGCATCACAAGTTTTTTACCTGACGAATGACGGAGAAGTGGAGATAAGCACGAAAGCAATGCGAGATGAGGAGAGAGACTGACAAAAGCAGGGAGGTTTTTCTTTCTTTTTTTTCTTTTTGGAAATTGGAGATTAAGCTGTGGCGAAGACTTTTCTAGGTTTTCCTTGCATGTGCACAGACAAGGGAATATTAGAAAATTGGAGTCTATGCATCCCTTTGAATTAAATACAAAAATTGGTGAAAATGGTAGACGGTGTTCATTAATTGGACGTTAGAGTTGAAAAAAAAATACTTTGGGATTTTGAAGCTAAAACTTGGGGTTGTTAAATATTATATTTTATTAAAATTATACATATCAAATTTACTTTCTTATATCTAATTTATATTTTTTTTATTAGCAAATATTTATTAGATGATCTTATAAAAATAGTAAATTTAATAAATAATAATTTAATTATATATAAAATTTACTTTGATAAATAAAAGTTACATTGAATATAGCATTTAATAATTTTAAATTTTAAATATAAAATTGAACTCTCATTTTCTATTTGTACTACTACACATCTTTATATACTTTTACTTACCTTTTCATTCGGATCATTTGGTAATATATCATACTGAATAAAAAAAATTTATATCTGATCATTAAACTCTTATTTTGTTAACCATTATTTGATTTGAAGGTCAATTACATGTCATCATATTAACTATTATAATTATTTCAATAACTAGACAATACACTAAAAAATCTCATGTAGAAAATATACAAACCCTCTTGATATAATACCTTGTTTTAAAATAATTAGAAGATGGTGATGGAATTTCGCTTAAACTTTCGTGCTAAAAATTCTTCTAAAGGTATGAACATTGCTTTAGTTCAATTTTACCCAAATTCCTATGTTATTGGTTCTTTAATGAAGTAATATTATGGAATTATGGTGTTTGAGGAATGGATCAAGATTTGAAGACATTTTATCACCCAGAAATTAGATCATGTGGAAATTTCTATAGCACATTGAGTCGATTCGCAAAGGCAATCTATTATTTCTAATCAAATTGGTGGATTAGAAAATTTTGCTTATTAAAGTAGTTAGAAACAAGGTATGTCCAATTTGATCACTTTATAGTCATCTTTCCTCTAACCATCTTAAACTAGATTGTAATGCTAGAAATAGTTAATATTCAAATCAATAGATGATTAATAGAGTTTTTCAATAGTTGGCCTAAACATGCAACATCCTTGTTGAGAAAAGTTATAGTTGGGCCTAATTCTTCCCCCCTTTATAGTATGTGATTTTATTTTTTTACACCACTCTCTACCATAGGTAATTCTTGAAACCTATCAGAAGTTGTATCTTCACAACACTCTCCACCCTTTTTGAATCTCTTTTCTAAATCAACTCGAAACATTGCCACCAACTTCTACCTTGGTTCATCCTCAATTAACCTACCTACCGGTAGGGGGTCAATTCTAATATCATTTGTAGTCTCCTAACTTCAAAGTAGTAAATAGTTAAGTCAATAATTTAATACCTTCTTTCAATTACTAAGCTAAATTTTTTTTAATTAGTGTTGACTTATATTCACTATTATGATCTTATAAATCAATATAGATTATCTTACATAATCCATGTTGAACTATATTCATATGAGATTTCACATAAACACTGATAGAAATTATTCTAGTGAAAAGCAGTGGCATTAGGGATGAGAATTGCGGGGTGGGTCCGCGGGCTGACCCGACTCGCCCCTCTAGCAAAAAAATGCGGGGCGGGCCATTTTAACCCGCGCTCGCGTGACCGGCGGGGCGAGGCGGGCAAGTTCCCGCTGGCGCGGGTTGGCCCGCGAACCCGCGATCAGAAAAAACTATCATGGTGCAAACGGCCGTATTAGCACTGATGAACCCCGCCGGCACTCAAGCACATGTTTACGGTATTATCACTGAAGATCGGCGGTTCATCAAAGTGCACGGGTGCGCGGGTGCGGGTTGGCCGTATTAGAATTGAAGATCGGTGGGAAGGATAAGAGGTCCGGCGGGGTTCATCAGTGCTAATACGACCACCATTTTGTCAACGGCCGCCTTTTCGCCGGCGCAGGGTACGTCTGGACATGGAAAGAGGATTGTCATCTTCGGTTTGTGACTGAGTGTGGAGGGACGAGGGAGGAGTCGAGGGCCTTGTCGAGGACTGTCGACTCGAGATGAGGACGACAGTTGACAGACAAGGGAGGACGGAGGAGTCGAGGTGACGACGGTCGATGGACGAGCGAGGAGATTGAAACTGGGAACCTGTGTTGCGGTTGACGGACGCTGCGGATGAGGATGACACAGGTGCGGGTCGTCGTGGGCCAGCCCACGGGGGCGGGGCGAGCTGATTTTGCTGACCCACGGGCCGGCCCATTTGGCTCGCATTATCGGCCCTAAGTGGCATTCATTAGATGGAAAGGAGAAGATGAAAAGTAGCCAACAACCATTAATTCAACTATGGAATAGCTTCCATCAACCCCAAGTGCTTTACCCCTCTCTCTCTCTCTCTCCCCTCCCTCAAGTTGCAAATAACCCAAATTTTGTATCATGACCAAAGAAGAAAAAGAAGAAGAATGTTGATAAGCCTCTTGACCATGGGCCTCCAAGCCCAATTTAGTCAACCCATCTCATAGGTCAAACAAATCTTGGTGGGAACAAGCCTATGAAATCCCTTAATCCTCTCCATTGCATCCTCTATGCTTGGCAAGGATATTTGGGAGAAAGGTGCACTTATCATATCCACTTGTCATACTTCTCACCTATAAATACATGACTAAGGCTCTAAAGTAAGGAATCAAAACCCTAACATCAACTACTCTATGCTCTTCATTGACTTGAGCATTGGAGTCCATACGTGAGGGCAAGTTCATATGTTCTCTCTTGTAGGCATATCTCCTTTGTAGTTCACATCCTTGCTAAGTCTAAGCTTGCCTATGGTGGAGCTAAGGTTTGGAGGGAAGTTAGAAAATACACTAATGAGTAGAACTGTAATAGTCATTGAGTTTTATTATTGAATAGCCATTCATAAATTAATAGAATTTTCTTATCTCCACCAAATAACTATTTATTCCAAGTAAATATCATAATGAATATGTTTAAGTAATTAAGAGAAAATAGAGTTGCTATTCTTATCTATTCAGTAAAATAAATGAATTATTAGTGATTTTAAAGTTCAGGTGTTTATTCATATTGTGATTTTGACGTTTTCCAAAATTGAGAATAGTTAGGGTATATAACAGAAACTTCTCTGGTTTCCCTAATAAAGCAACTTGAAATATCTATTTCCTACTTTGTGTTTCTTTTCCTTTACGAAGATTGCCCTTGTATTCCAGTCGGTAGAAACATCCAGCAAAGCATCACGTCATGCTCTCGATAATTTCAACTTTCACGCAAACATTGTGAGCTCCCAAGCTAGTCCTCTTCTTGAGCTTGAACATCATCAATACATCGTACTTTGATTGTTTTATTTATAATCCCACAGCACCAACTGTTTAACTTCTGTTAAAAGTGGCGGTCTCGGTTATGAAATGATGACGGGACCGGCTAACTCAACCCTATATGAAGGATAACTAAAGAGACAAATCACAAAAATCATGACAGTACCAAACATGATTAGAATATAAGAAGAATCGACGGATAATAATGAGTAGGACAAATTATATATGATGTTTAATCCATCTATAGTTTTTCCGTACTAATCGAAAATTCAATACGTAAAGCAATAGAAACGTGATCTGTTTGCATCTACCTGTCATGATCATTAGACCAATGTGTCGTCAAAGTTAGACTTGTCAATTAAGGTATGAACGGGCCTCTCGTACGAGGAAACTACATGCCAAAATTTCCTCACAGAATCTTTGCATAATCTTTTGGATACAAGTCCAGAGTTTTCTCGCATTATACTTTTCTTCTCACGTGGAGGTATGGAATCATAAAATATGAAATTAAACACCCGATTGAGGAGCAATAGACCACTCAATTCTAGGTGGTCTTTTCCTAGAGGTTTCCTCAGGAAATCTTAAAGACTTTATGTTCTCGACATTGGTATTTCAACTCAAAGAAATCATATTACATGAAACACTAGTAATATATTTCTCTTCCTACAAACTCAATTGCCTGCAAGAAAACAAATACTTGAATTTTAAAGAGAAAAGTGCTAATCGGTGGCTTGATGAACTTCTTAAGTCGCCAAATGAAAAACTTATTTGCTTTTTCGTAAACTATATAATCAATAATGAAAATAAGTAAATTCTTTTTTCTTTTCACGCTCTTAACAAATATCCCAAAGTATTTGTTACAGTATATTTTGTAGTCCAATCCTCAAGCGATTTCCCGTAAAATCCCGAGTAGCAATACTCTTGCCTTCATTCATTTTTCTACTGAACTTACCTATTTTATTCAAGTATTTAGGGATACATAAAGAGTACCCTAGATGTTATAAAATTATCCATAATCGATAATTAAGGCTACCTTTGAGAAAACCCTATATCTCAATCAAAACAACAATTTTTTTTTTTAGTAAAATAGGATCTACCCCTTTTCATTCCAATTCTCTCTTTTTTATACGGGTACATTGGCAGTTGAATAACTGCTATTTTTTTTCCTACTTTTACCCATAACATGACAACAAAACATAACTACCTATTTTCTAATAACTGACGCTTACATGACTAGCACCTGTACTACTCATGTCCTTACTGTCCTTAAAATGAGACATGACTAACACCTGTTTTTAACATGTGTCCTTATTACCCTTTCACCTGTCCTACTCACAAATGTAAAGAAACACAAACATGCAACTCATATCACATACAAGACACAATGACATCAAGCAGCCACACATCCAGCGTCTTTTTCCTTCGATCATAACAGCATTATATTTGAGAGCCCATAACAGTACACAAGGCAATACCGTTCCAGACTTCCTATTTCGATTCCGTCCAGAATATGGATTGATTCTAGATTTTGCACAGTAAAATATATAAATAAGGAAACATATCATGTCACTACTCAAAGACAGCTAATTGATGAAATAGAAAATTTGTGAACATCAACTGTGAGTACAGAAATAATTCATTAGAAGAATAAATTTTGAATACCTAGGCATCTCTAATTCAAAAAACATTGGTCATCTTCCGCTTCCGACTGTGTTCACGTGGCTTTTGCACATTCATGAATTCGAATTTGCACGGGATTCTTTGAGGCTCTGCAGAAGATCAAAGGGGATCATATAATTCAGTCTTATTACCCTAGGACATACCAAATGTGAAAAAAGAAAACATTAAATCACGACAAACCAGCTTCTTGAAAGATCTGTTCGAGAATTTCTTGGATCTTTCTGCATCAGGTTTGGCACGGTCCAAGGCCTGGGACACAGTTGACTATGTTTCAGCAACTATTTCCTTAAAATAGTGACATGATAAGAATTTTCATAAAAGCTGAAATCACTTTATTAGGAGCATGTTGATCCCAGGAATAGCAACAATAGGCATATGATCTAAGAAACAAGCATCAGGCACCAAAACAAAAACTCTAACCAATTTCCATAGTCAACACTGCTCATTCGTCTTATCCACATCATTGCAAGAAGTATTCGGTATTTTACCCAAAATCTATTAAGACATATGTTCTCTTCACCATAAGGTGGTGTTGTTCCAAATGCTTCTTTTGATTCACCAAATTTGGACTTTGCTTTTTCTTCCTTCATAGATTAGGCTGACAAAATAAGGTGGAAATAGCAAGTGATTTAAAGACAATATTAGTCTTATTTGATTCAACTTATGATATATGTTTAATTTACTTGTAGCAGTAACACTTACCATGTAAAGTTAATTAATATTCAGGCAAGAAGGCATGATGTCTAAATACCTAAAAGGTGAGCCCTCAATAATCTTAATCAAGCATTTTTTATCCAGTCAGTAGCACTTCTCCAAAGGCAAGATCAAAAGTGCAGCTTCTAAAAGCTACCAATTCGACTAAAGATGGAATTAAACTGTAAAGTAAAAACGGCCAATAATTTCAGTGCTAAGATAAACCACAAATATCACCTCTATCAAAGATTCCACACGCCTTCGCATCCGGGTATGCATGAAACCTTCGGAGCACTGCAATGTAATTTAACAGACAGAAAAGAAGTCAAATGAAAAGCTAATCGTACAGGAGGTACAATAGTATGTATATACTACACAGATTTATCTAAAATTTCAACATGTATTCCATTACTTCGTGGAATTAGGATACACAATTTCCAGAAAAATGAAAAATGCAGTCGAGGGAAAAAACCTGTGCTGTAAGAAGCAGCATCTTTACTGTAAGCTAAATTCAGTAGATATTTTAAAATACCAGGAAGAAAGGTCCTTATAGAAAACAGAAACTTGGTGCATCAACATTATATAATGGTTCATATAATCATAATACTCAGAAGGTTTTTCTTAAAAAACCATGGGACAAGATCAAGATTCCCAACACTTTCTATCCTCTTTAGTCATCTTGGAAAAGAAATTGCCATTAATCTAAGAAAAAACAGAGGTTCAAAATAATTGACATGTCAAAGGTTGCTTAGAAATTTAAAAGAAGACAAGTAATACACTAGACCAATGCAAAGAAAATTTGATGAGACTGCTCCTTTCTTCAGGCAAGAAAAAAGAAGGTACAGCTTCAGGAACAAATGAGCTGAAGCCACCATATAGCATCAACTTCATGAATAGTGTTCATCACGTCCTGGATAATAATCAATATTGCAGGAAAGAAGAAAACTGAGATTTGTGGGATGTACATTTCCTATCCGCTATATTCAATCTTGGAATCTTTGAAATATTCAGTTTGAATGGAATGACAGCACCGTATATTATATATACTAAGACCAGTTTCATGAATTGGTAACATGGTACGTGAATAATGTAAATGTCTCTATTCAAGATAAGGTGATCTCCAAGAAAATCAGGAATTTAAAAGATAATAGAATTGTAGAATCTTTTTTTTTTGGTTAGTTAGAATTGTAGAATCTTGATTGTATTCCCATGGAAGAACTACTAACTTTCTAACAATCTAACAAATTTAGCAAAGGACATAACTTACTTTCCAACTAGAAATTAATGAGGCTAACAATCAACTAACATCATCTTAACAAAAAAAAAAAATTCCAATTTTTCTAACTGACCATCAAAAATTAAAAAAACACATACTCCAGAGACTGACATAAAACAACCTACACTTTAGCTAAAAGAAAACTCAAAATATACTCACAGGAAAGGAAACAATTCCTGCTTTTCTCACCAAGCCATTACATTAATTGAGTATCAATGTGAAAAGATAAGAAATGCAGCAGATGGAGTAGAAGGGCATCGAAAAGGTAAAATAACTTACCTTAACATGATAGCTAACATATGCACGAAAAGTAGATAGACTCCAAACAGTACGGTCTAACTTCCTGCCCTCTATATGACGCGGGAAAATGACTGCATAATAGGAGATTACAATGAGTAACAAACATAAATGAACTTGACAGGGGGAAATAGTTAGTCTCATTA
The DNA here is from genome assembly GCA_037954665.1 of Laguncularia racemosa. Taxonomy (NCBI): domain Eukaryota; kingdom Viridiplantae; phylum Streptophyta; class Magnoliopsida; order Myrtales; family Combretaceae; genus Laguncularia; species Laguncularia racemosa. The sequence goes on from JBBMOL010000213.1 coordinate 775,658, forward strand.
AGAATACCGAAAGACACAAATCCTGCATTTGCTTGTAATGCCTTGGCTGGAGCATTCTTCAGCTCTAGAGGAGGAGAAGATGACCAAGAACAAGGAGGAGCATTATTGAGTCCACTCATTCGCCTTGCTTCCACAAATTCCTTCAGTATTTTTATGAGCAAATATCAATATCAAACACAATGGATGTTTGTTGGTAATTGATAATAGTTTCCTACTCTAAACTGAAATACTAAACATACAGCATATGAAATGCAGCAAGAAGACTTGAATGGACTCACCTGAAGGAAAGAAGTTGCAAGAATTATATCTATGGAGTCATTAAATCTCATGGGAAACACAACAATTGCCTTATCTACCTGGTACAGCATAGCAAATGGTTAGAATTACATTTGAAAAGGGAAGATGAAACCGCTAGCAACTTTGATGATGTTATCACATTAGATGCTACAGGAACAATAATATCTCAATAGAAAATCACGAAACAAAATCAAGGAAGAAGGCAAGTGAAGGTGCAAATAGGAGATAGACAAGCTAGATAAGGATATAGAGAGCAAGCAGAGAATGACAAAATTTGAGAATCATAGGAACGAAGCACTTGATAAAAATTATAAGGTTTAGGTCAGGTTTACCAACATCATACCTGAGGAACAACAAAAAATGATTCATTTGGCCGATGCACAACTGCTAGAAGCCCAGAGATGTCAGGACCCATGGTCCTAGAAGCAAGATGTTTAAATACCGTTCTCAATGGGGCACCCAGTACAATTACTCTTACAGATGCAACTTTAGTTAGAAGAGAGTGTCTTCGGTCTGCACAGTATCCAGAACACAGGTGTCAGTATGGAACATAAAAGTGTCTCATGTGAGGGAAATCATATTACCTAGAGTTTTTTTTTTTTTTTGATGAATTAAAATAAACCATGAAAAAAATAATCTAACTTTAGTTGATAAAAATAAAGGCATATATTTACCTGATATGAAACACTTAGGAAAAAATGGTTTAGGTTTATTATCATTTTACTAAGGTAGCTAAGCTATAGGTCATAAAAAGTCATAAGATGGTTCCAAAAATGATTTTGGTAAATTATACAAGCATATAAGCACATTACGTCCATTCTAGGTTATACAGCTGATATATCATTAAAGCAAAATCCAGTAAAGTGGAAACCTATATATTATGCTTTCTGTGATAGATAAGGAATCCAAGATATTCATGTTCACCATAGGAAGGCATTTTCCAGTCCATATCATTTTTATCAACCACTTCAAGATGCAATAAGTTTTCTTTAAACCGCAAACAGTCTTAAGAATTTGTATTGCAGATGCTAATGCGGCTTTTTCAAAAAGTATAATTTGCCACTTCATACTTGTTGATGCTGCACAGATACATCTTCATTGCTTTCAACTCCCAAAACTTCTGTAAGCCTATCTAAATTTGTAGCAAGAAACTTTCCAAAAGGCAATATGACATGAAGAAGAAATTAGATTACGGGCCTATTTAGATTGTCTTTTCCTTTTTTTTTTTTCCTATGTCTTATCTATATTTAACCCGAATCTATTTAAAATTTAGCGTTTGAGAAGTTATTTTATCTGCATCTTATCTTTATAATTATGATGAAAATGATGATCGAGAAATGAGAATTGGGAAGTAAAAGTTTGTGTACTTTTATTTAAAAAACATATTTTATACATTGGAAAAGGAAATATTAATTAGTATTTTTGTAAAAATGAATAAAATAATGGACAAATAAGTTCAAATTTTTAGAGATATGTTAGATATTTAATTTTATAAGAGGGGTATATATATATATACATTTTTATTTTCATCTTTTTGATATCTTATTCTTGGCAAACGTATATAATCGAATGGATACTAAATGGACACTGAATAGACGAAAAAAAGATGAACCAAACGAGCCCTAAAAAACATGTGCTTTATTCTTATTTCATCCAAAGAAGACATCTTCAATCCCATAGAAGAAAACCACAGCAAGCCTTTTATCTTTCAGGGGATAAATACAAGAATGATACATAACTTGTTGCACTTTTCATTTCAATACATAATCCCCACATTGGTTCATTTTAGTTACCTCAACAAGTTAACAAATTTGGTATCTATAGCTTCGTCAATGGTTCCTACCCATCTCATGCAGACACAATCACACTAAGAAACAGACTGCTGATATCGATCATACCAATGAGATTTTAGTGAAGGAAGTTCTTGGGAAGAAAAATGTTTGTGGAAGAGTTTTTCGTGACTTGTGAATGAGCTTGAGAAACTTCAGTTTGAGGACTTCGGCAGAGGAAGTATTTAGAAGGGAGACAAAAAAGGTGCACAGGATCTAAGTGAATGGCTGGGACAATACTTGGTTGCTGTTGTACAGCACTCTCCTTCATGGTGAACTCATTGTTAGTGTAGGTTTCACTCAATTCATCCAGAGGATTCACTTCTGAAGATAGGGCTTTAAACTGGGTCAGTAAAGGTAAAGAAATCAGGATGTTATATTTTGTAAATTCAATATTTGGAGCTGCAATTTGATTAGACCAAATGTATCTGCAAGCAGCATTATTTTGGAATATGCCAATGGTAGCAATCTAAATTGACATTTATTATGGTTAGTACCACAACCATCTAATTTAAAAGCTTAAACTTGTAAATATGGTGTGGATTTTATATTTATTACTTAATATGCCCCCTCACATGTGGACTACAACTTGATTAAAGCCTATTAAGTAGACAACTCAATTAAATGGGGGTGAAATAAAAACATAGAGGTTCAAACCCAAGACCTTATGCTCTAATACCATGTCAAGGTTAGCACCAAAACCACTTAATTTAAAAGTTTAAACTTATAGATATAGTGTGAACTTAATAATATTAATAACATTACTTAAAAACATCATTCAAATAAACATCAAAAACTCCAGGTCTCACTCAATTCATAGAAATTGAACAACCCACTTCCTGACCCACACAAACAGACATGCGTGAATCAACTTAACCAACTGAAAGGTTAAGACAAGATATGTGTTAACTGAAGCAAATATGATGGCAAAACATAGCAAGATATGATAACCTTAAGTAAAAAACTTCTTGAACCTTCATCTGGAGGAAGTTTTGACAGGTTAAGTTTTAATGTTAGATTATAGCCATCCCTTGGAGGATCGAGGATTTGCACACCAACAGTATATGTGGCTTTTATAGCTTCAATGGCTCCAGAAGGAAGTCCACCAGCAAAAGGAGTCTCTGGGGGCGGAGTAGGTAATGAGAGTGATAACAGTAAGATATGTGGATTCTTCATTGATACCTACATTATGCTTCAACCATTAGAGAAATTCCAGGTTGCTTCATATATTCAAATTATAAATCATGAAAAGATACTAATGTATTCTACCAATATGTCATTGCTCAAAATAACTCCCCCACCAAAGAAAGCAACTCAATGCTAATGGCAGGAGCATTCGTTACCTGTACATGATACCTCACATCACCAAACTCTATCCATTGGTAGTCAAGTTCCACTCCTTTCTCAAGGCTGCATATCAAATGAGTTTAGACATTAGAGAATGGCATGGAAACCAAGAAAAAGCTAAATATATCATCACATGTTGTGTGATTCATCTAACAAAGGGAAGAAAAAAGTATGATATGTCTAATGGTCCTCCTCTTAATGGTTTAAGAGATTATCCATGTCATTCTTCCAAATGGCATCTCCTCTCACCCAAACTAAAAGGAATACAATACAAGTCATTCAAAAGCCAACCTATAGAGAGTGACAGAGACATCTTTAGATGCGAAATAAATTCTTCACCAAGACATAAGTCAAAAACATCCCTTTAGAAAGCCTAATACAAGGGAAAAAAACGCATTAAAGATATTAGCTAGACTAATTACATCAAACTAAGTAGATCTATCTTCAGTGGGTTACATGAGCAACTCAAATCAGTACTATCACAGACTAATCCATGCAGCAGCTGGACTATATGCCTCAGCAGTCAGCACAATCAAACTAAGGTGCAACTCACCTCATAACATGCTCTAATATGGTAATTAAATACAAACTAAAAACACTATCCTGGAAAAAGAAAGATATTCACAATCTTTTCTCCTTTCCTATAACTTGCTTTGGATACAGGTAAACAGATAGTTTAGTGGATATACTACTTAAGAAAAACATCAACTATGACATAAAAGAAACTCCTTTATATTGCAACCAACAAGACAAAAACTACAAAAGGCACGTTGACCATTCACAACACCAAAGGATACTATGACAGTCAAAGTAGATCCATCCCAACTGTGAATTTAAATATTTGGTCAACATCTTTGGTTCATTACTTAAGAAACTATTTATCCTATCACATCCTTTTGAGTGGACAAGTAATCAATAGCTATCAAAAGCTAGATCTCAGTCATAGCACATCAAAGTCCTACCACTTAAAGCCAACACCAAACACCATTAAGCTTTATAAATCCTGTTTAATGCAACCAACCAAGAGGATCCTCGCAATCTTACCAATTCACAATAACAAGTAGATTTGGCAGATTACACAGATTTTACACATCCTAACTTAAAAAAGAAAAGTTCACTAATTATTTGAAAAAATATAGGAAATTCAAATGATGGATTTTCCTTACCATAAGTTAAAGCTACTATAGCTCATTTGTTATTTTTTTTCTTCAATACACGTGATGCTCTATAAACATCTAATTGATAATAAAAAATTTATAAACCTAATTACAAATAAATTCTGAAAGTTCATACCTACATCATTTTATAATCCTGTATCGAATTTCAATTACTCCCGAAGAACCAATGATCTCTGCTCAATTATTTCAATTTATCAGAACGATTTTGCTCCAATCACAGTGTGAATCAATCAATGAATCGAACGTAATCGCGTATTTATAATTCAAACTGGATAAAATGTTCTTCCCTCATCAATCAAGAAACTAGAGATGAATATACATATAATGTAAATGTAATTCGCAAATAAACCCTAGGAGACGGAATGCGGAGAGAGAGAGAGAGAAGGAGAAGAAGAAGAAGTTGTTTACTTTTGAACTCGATTCAACAATGTCTGGAGAAGAAACTTGGAGTGAGATTGAAGGAGTATCATCGAATCGAAGATTGAGTCTCCACTGTCACTCAATTCTCTCTCTCTCTTCAGTTTTGTTTTGTTTCAAACGAGTTTCGATTTGGGTTCGGTATGGCTCTGAGAGCTGTGCCATTCACGTTTCCACGATTAGACTTGTTTAGTGTCGTGTTCTTCGAAATTTGAGTTTTCCACGTCAAAAGGACATTCTGGCCCCATTCCTTTTAAGTTTTATGCATGGTAAATTTCGATGCAACGCCACTGTTGACGGTCTGGCCTATTCTTTAATTTTAATACTAATTTATTTAACCATCCTTAAATTTTATTATTAATATATAAAATAATAATAAAATTAAATATTATATCAATTTCAAAAAATATATATATATATTTATAAAAATATCCGATAAATATAAGACTGTTTGGTTATCTACTTTTTACTCTATTTTTTTGTTAATTAAAAAATATGTTTATCTCGAGATAGGTAAAAAAATATTTAAAAAATAATTTAAATGAGCCCATAATCTTGTTTGGACTTTTAAACATGAGTAGTTATATTTTATAAACCTGCCTAGATGAAACCATTTTTTTTAATATATGAGTGAAATTGAATTAATGGATGGAGAGAAAATTGGAATATGACCATCATCTCTTATGAGAACTAAAAAGGTTATTTTTTTTATTATATTTAACTTTTTAAAAGTTATATAGTTAATAAAATAGATTACTTTATCTATAACTTTTAAAGAAAAGACTGTAATGCTTTAATAATATAGATATTTAAAGACCATAACATGTGATTATTCATTTATTTAAACATGAATAATAGCATTATACTAAAATGCACCGGTTTACTTGTAAATTGTTATGTAAGATCTGGTTTTGTTTGTGTACAAGCGTGATTGTCTTTTATCGGAAGGAAAAAAAACGTGTAAAAGAAAATATTATGAATATGCCAAGCTATATAACTTTTGGTGCAGTCCAATTTAATGTATGATGTTAACGAATTTAATAAATTCATTAAGCCCAAAATGAATACTAAGATTAGCCTAGAAATTCTCGTATATTAATTTGGCCTTATACACATTGACAGTACTGAATTGAACTTAAGCTCTCAAGATCAAGGTAAGACTATTTAAATATTTTATTAAGTTGAACTAAATAATTTAGTTTATTTTATTCGTAAATCTAATAGAGCTCAAATCAAGCTTACATGTTGTTGAATTTGATTTGACTTTGGGAATTCATTTTATTTTTTATTAGAGAAATTGTTTTTTGACATAAATCGAATACTAAATTTGATTAAAATTGAGCTATTAAATTTCTTATTAAGTTCGAATTTGAGCTTAATACTACACTGTATAAGCTCAACTTGTTTATAGATCTTACTAGTACATTTGGTATTCTATGTTGTTGCAAGTCTATAGTGGCATGATATAGCTAGCGTATCAACTTTTTGGAAATGCAAGCAAAGCCTTAATGAAATTAAAGTCTATTTTAGTTTTATGAGATTTTCAAATCATGTACTATTTCCATTTTACAATGGTTCTATCCTTATAGGTTATTACTTAATAGGAGGGTTTATTTTACTGTCTATATGCCCCTGGAGACAGATGAATGAAACCCCAGTTAGAGTTTGTTTCTCCCTAACTTCCTTCTGTTCTTATCAAGGCTTGCATCTGTCTAACTAGGGTTTTAATTGTGATTCATATGGTACGTAATTGCAAATTAATAGATAGTCCTCTTGTCCGCAACATGAAGTCCAAATTTTGTTAACTAGAAACCTATAAGGAAGATTATTTAACCAAAAAAGATAATGTACTGGAGAAAAAGAGAAATATCAACCGATCCTATAGATCTTGATCTATATGTATGTGATACAATCACAAACTTACAATGAAACCGAAGAAAGAACAAGGATGAAAGTGTAAAATTAGGAGCAATCTCCCTTCCTTAGTTGCCGTAAGAGATCCAAGTATCCAAATTCCTCTGGTTTAATGTACCTGAAAGGACCAAAAATTGCAGTGCTTATAATAAGCTGAAAGATGCTAATGTTTTACTGCAAATGTTAAATGCAGCATTTGAAATGTCCAACAATAACGAAAGAGAAGACTGAAGGCCACTACGGTTGAAGGAATACAAGAACATCACGAAGTTAACTAAAACGCTCAAGTTAATGCAGAAGCTCGTAGGGAGTAACATTGAGCGTCTAAGATAATTTCACTTCCGACCCTCCAATATGGACTGTACTTTCATTTGTTCTTACCACCTTAATCTTCCATAGTAATGTGCATTGTGGATACTGCATTGAACATTTGGAGACACATAGCGTGTACAGATAAATCAGGTTACATGGAACTTATTCAGAGTCACTTATTCAAGGATAAATCACTAAACAATAAAATAGTAAGTCCAGAGAAGGGTTACCAAGGCGCACAACACTTATCTCAGACGAGAGACAGCAACATAAAGAAACGGGCTTCAATTCTTAGGACAGCTGCAGAACCAGAAGATTAAGGCGGCCGATGCAAGGCTATGTAACTGGTGGAAGACCCTTTTGTTTTGTTTTTGTTTTTGTTTTTCAAAATCCGTGTTAAGAGTTTCACTTAAGATGTTTTTATAATCGAAGCTCATATTATAGACAAATTTTTCGAACAGCCATGGCCCATGCTTGCCATAAACTTTTGCTCCTTCTCCCTCCTTTCCTTGCTTTGTTGATGATGTGCATTTCTAAGTTAATCTAGAGATTCTACTGTCCTTGATACCTTCATTGTGATCAAGGAACCCCACATATGGCCAAAAGAAAAAGAAACAATGCTGAGAAAACACAATTCCGTTGGCTAAACATTCACTTACGATCCTTCTTTCTCCTATCCATTCACTTTCAATTTATTCATCTAAACATACAAAGTAAATGGATATATCAGACTATCAGCTTTAGTGTACTTCCCCTTTTTTCCTTTGGGTAATTTGCTTCTGTGTCATTAAAGTCAGCTTATTTTTATATAATAGAGCTGGCGGTACTTTGTTACCTGAAAGAATAACATTAGTCAATTGGCAAATTTGTAAATAAATGAAAAGAACTCTTACCCATGTCGAAAGAGAAAATCAATGATGACAAGCGAGCAGTTGGGCTTGAAAAACTGAGTTCTTTGTATGACATTTGCAACCTGTTGTACAGGTATTAACTTAAAGCTCTCCACTTCTCCATCTGTGGCATTTCATAAATAACATGATAAGAATGCAGCCATTTTAGCAAAGAGATAGATGACAACATTTTTAAAGAGTGTATATCATCAGTCTCACCCTGATTAATGGGTATAAAACCGTCAGGCATTTTTAAATCATAACAAAAGAGAACATCTCTCTTAAATCGATATCCATGAATGTCCATGTATGAAACAACTCCAACTGGTAATGCTCTGCATACAAGGATGTAAGAACTATTGGCATAAGAAGGAAGGAGATGTATGACAAATTCCATGTAACAAGTATGAAATCTCACCTGCTAGAAATGGTTCTGGGAATTCCTGCCTCCTCTTCACATTCCTTCACTATATTCTCACCACAATTAATACCATGAGGCTGTAGTCCAGATCACATTATAAGACCCTTACCCTTAAGGCGGTGCAAGGCAGGTTATAGATTACGCAGTCAATTCTCTTTTTTGGTAGCTATTTCTTAGAAGTATGATATAAGGGGAAAAATCCAATTTCTATAGTTAGAAGAGAAATCAAGTCAATATCTCTAATCGCCATCTTATGCTAGATTAATAAGTCCAATATCTCTCCCAGGAAAGCAAAAGGCAAGATCCAGATGGTATAATGCACAGTCAATCAGTGCTTCTCAAAAATAATATTATCCCATAACTCAGGACAACCTAAATCCACATTAAATGTCATTGAACTCCTATGATAGACTTGAAATTCTGAAGCATACCAGCAGTCCATACTGTGGATGCATCAATTCAGATAAATAATGGCATTGAGTACTAACAATCTCTTCATAGAAAAAATATGAGCATGATATGTATTACCAAAAAAGCATACTATGAACTTTAGATAATTAGACCATTGTAGAATATTAATGTGGTGTATGTGTGTCTAATATGAGAGAGAATCTGAGTGCTAAAGAGAGAAAAACATTGTCGTCACAGCATACCAATCCTCCAGCAACTAGATGATCAAGCATTCCTGGAAATGTGGATTTATGTGGACTTCTCTTTCCAATCCATAAAAATTCTTCACCATCTCTTTCAACATAGCCATTCATATGAACTCCATAGGCCTACTATCAGAAAGAAACCCAAATCACAACACAACAAAATGTGCATGATGCCACACTACAGAAAATTCGCTGTTCAGTGTCAGACATTTTAAATCTCCATTTGAGGTTTAGAAGTAAAATGTACTACAAATAATGGCAAGCAGCTACCAATATGCAATGTGATGCTAGGCATTCTATTTTCAACATCTATCTTGGCAGAATTTATCTAACCTAAGCTATATTTACTAAATATGAATAAAGCTTGTCTATATAGCTTTAAGCATCTGGACCAAAAAGAACCCTTCGTTGGATGAACATCAACCTAGCCATGAAAAATGTTGATCTCCAGCCTATATAAGTACTTAAAACATAAATTTTGGGTGCGTTTGATTCATGTGTATCTCCAAACTTTTTTTTTTAATAATTTGTTATGTTATTATATACATCATGATCAAATGTTGCTGTATCAACAAAGATAGAACGGTAATAGTTTTTTCACATATGGTGGTAGGAAGCAACTAGGCAGCCAGAGGTGGTGATTAATTAACCTGGAAAAGTGCTTGTTGAAATAAGAAAAATAATTTCCCCTTCCAAAAGTGGAAATCATTTTCACATATTTGACATATGTTTTTGGCCTACCACCCAACTGGGCACTAGCCACTCCCGTCATTTTCCACCGTGCCCCCTTGTCAAGCTCTCCTAGTTAATTTAATGACTTTCAGTCGGCACTGAAATATTTAACAAATATAAACTATATGTTTAAGAAATAATAGAAAATAGCTTGGAAAACGTTTTTGTAAGATAAACACAACCAAGGACAGAGAAACAGCAACTGTAAGAAAGATCCTTTTGCTAGTAGTTTATAACTCCAGTTTTAATAAGAACTGCCTGCAAAAGCACAAAAAATATTGCCAAAGATAAAATTTTGCTATCCATACTATTAAGAAACACCATACATTGAGCCTCTGTCTCTTTAAATTGACATATTAGTCAATTTGACTAGAAACTAGGAGAAAGAAAGTTATCAGAAGCTACATAAAAAAGAGTCAAAGGACCTTTATTCCAAAATAAGGAGCTGCAGCACGCTCAAGTGATAAATATGTTCGAGCCCCAAAGGATGATGTCACTGGGTAGAGCTGACAAAGATGAAGAGAACCATACTCAGCCAAGTGAATCTTGGACACATGATCATCATCCCAATCAAATTAGAGGATACCATTGGGCATTAAAATCAAAGCATGCCAAATCATGGAAAAGAAAAGTTTTAAGTTCTCTTATAGGAGTTGCACAAGAGGAATGAAGCACGCAACAACACATTTTTTGCAGAGAATACCTCATTCCGTATACCTGGAATCACTTCTTCACCTAGGCATTTCACCACATTCTCCAATGCTTCTGTTCGATCCTCTGGTGTTTCAAGAAATGGACGTAAACTGACATGGTACCCAAACTGGCTATGATAAGAACTATTTTGGGGAAAAACAAACACATCATCAAAATCTCTCAAGTGTGAGGCAAATCTGCATCAAATTTGCAAAGAAGGATAAACAAAACTATTAGCAGTATCATTATTTTCCTGAGGACTTCCCAGATGATTACAGAAATAAAGTGCACGAGTCCAAAAGATGAATAAATAAGGGGACAGGTTCAAAGCTTTCGACTGATTTTGAATTTGGAAAAGACTCAATAATCAAACCCATAATTCAGTACCCCTGGAAAATAACACCAACTTCAAGTAACGATATTTTTTGTAATATATGAAACTAGGGCCTGTGGAACCATACGAAAATAAGTTTCAGGATTAATCCACCACATCTTTAAACAACAAAAAGTAAATCGATAGAATCTTAAACCTGTTGATTTGGATGATACTACATGATAATTGAATCCAATTCAAATTCAAAGTAAAGCATTTAGCAAAATTAAAACGACAGAAGATAGAGAGAAAATGCAAGTGCTTTTTGTAAAACGATAAGACATGCAAAATTTCATAGCAAATGCTAAAAGTTAGTTGGAAGTGGCCTTTTCATTTTATTTTTGTCCAGTTTTCTAATCACTTTAAGTACCTACTATAAGAAAGCTTATAACTTATCAATGTATATAGGCTATGCTAAGGTTCATGTACTAATGGTAACATTTCAAACATTTATCATTCAGAGAGCTTAGATAGCAAGAGAGCAAAATGTGAGTAAATATGAACCCAGGAGTTGGCCTATAAGGTCCTAAAAAGACTCATGGTTTAAATCCAACTAAAGGCACCAGGAACTACCTTTGTAGTTTAAACTATATTTAATCGGTGCATAAGTCTTATAAGATATCAATGGAGCAGCATTTTAGGTAATCTTGGGATAATGGCCCTTTCCACAGTGTATGATTTTCTCCTCTTATCTCCTTGAACCCCTAAATTATGAGCATTTAAAAATGCAACATTTTTCATTTCTAATCAAACCTAATTTATTGGCCAAGACGGATTCTGCCAATGACGCTTATTGGGACTGACTGCATAGCGCAAGCTATACTGCACTTGTAGTTGTAGGATGGTCCATGCACCTCGAGGTAGCTGATAATAGCTTGCCCCTCCGCTACCCAGAAAAAAAATGATGATAATAATTTACCCAGAAAAAGAAAAAAAAAAAACCTACTATCAAAATTCCACTTCAAAACTACAAACCCAAATTTTCACAAATTCTGCATTATAACTTTCATTTATCCATTCTAATTTTTCTTTTTTTTCTTCCAACTGCTACTATATAATACAAATGCTAAGAAGGAAATCGAAACTAGCCTAGCCGTGGAAGTGCAGTGTTCATGCCAACTGGTTACTAAAGCATAGGCAAAACAAACCCATTCTAAATTTCATTGCAAGACAAATCCAAGTAGAGCAACAAACTAGAATTATAACTTAAACTAAAATGGAAAGTACAGACGAAGGGAATGATTAAAAAAAAAACCCTCGTTACCTGTTGTGTATATAACCTATGACTTGGTCTTTGACGACAAATGGGACAAATTCAGATTGCATTTCCTGCGAGAAACCCAGAAAACATAAATTAAGCCAAAAACAAAGCTTAAGGGAAAAAGAAAAAAGAAAAAAGAAATGGGAAGATGGGTAGCATATCACTAGTTAATGGAGATATATACCGAGTTACGGTTGCATAGTTGGATCTTGTCAAAGTATCCATTAAGATTGGAGATGTCGTCAGGAGGGGAATATTCAGGGTGAGAGACTCTAACGACGTCGTCCCAAGTGAAAGTGATTGAAGAGAACGAGTTGCATTTGATGGAAAAATAGGGTTTTGATGGCTGGTGGGGAAGTGGGAAGGAGGTAAAGACTCTCCTTGCGGATGGGGTGGTGGGTTTTAGAGAAGAGAGAGGAGCGAGTCTACGAGGAAAACAGTTGCAAGAGGAAGCCATGACGCTCAGAGAGAAAATGCAAATAATGGGGATTCTTCAATGGGAAAGGGGCTCCCTTTTCACCAAGTCCTAGGCACCAAAACAGGAAAAATGCTTCAAATTGTCTCTAAATTTAGTCGATTTAGCAAATCTTTCCATCCACGGGATCAATTTAATTTTTAATATTACAATTAATTTATATGTATTAAATCTTTATAATTAATTATAATTAAGTATTCATTATTAATATAAAAATCAATGATAAAATTAAAGATTATATGTAATTTAAAAATCCGATTTCAAATTCGCTTGAAAAACTTACCTTGAGTTAATGGTTTTATTCCTAAGCAATTGAAATCCTATCTTCATGACACTACCATTTCAATTAAACTAAAAATTCTTGGTGTTATTCCCTTATTTACACAGATATCCTTCCTCTCTAAAAATACAAACCCTAGCTTTTTCCCTCATCAATCCTTTGGAGCTAGTCGAAATTAAAATTGACATTACCGATAGAACACAATAACACAAATATGACAAAGACACTATATACACTATGAATATGACAAGATTAGATATACAATTATAAAAAAGAAAACTTGATATACGGTATGAAAACATTAATTACAACATAAATAAAAATAATTATATAGTAAACTAATTAATTATTTATGATATCTATTCAATTTAATACAGTTTTTAGCACTGATATAAATTGGGCATCGCAAATATGAACTGTCACCCCTATTCATGATCCCATTTCCATTTCTGCCTATGTCTTTTGTTGTTATTGATAGTTGTTTCCTCTGTTTGAGTATCATTTTATGGATATTTATGCATTTTTTGTATCTGGTATGAGTTGAGTGGCGTCCAGAATAAGTAAATTTTCTTTTTTTTTTTTTCTCGCTACTTTGCTATTTTTGATACCGACTATGTTATTACATTGTCATTTGCATCTACTTCAAAAGTTTTTTTTTATTTGAATCTTGTAACGATTTTTATTGTTATTTTTAGTTAGAAAGGTACATATATATAAATATACCCCTACCAGATGTTTGTTTCTTTGTACGCAATACTTCAAATGTCCAAGTAAAGTTGTTTTGATAGATCCTTTAGTCTGCGGTGATATAGAGGACTAACAATGTCTAATAAAAGTTACAGTCTGTTATGCGAATAGAGATACAGTGCATGGAGGCAATAGGGTATGTTATGACAGCATATATCGGATAAGAGTAGTTGGAGCTGTTATTGATGCAAGGTATGGAGGATCTCTAGCTACTATTTGTAGGATTTCTTAAATTAACACTGAAGTCCAATGAATTGAGTTTATTCACAGGTACCTAATCGGTGAAGGTGGTGGGGTTCGTTACTTTGCCGTTTCATTGATGATAATGTTGTCGTAGAGCAGACGCTAGCCCGTGCGCGACGCAGTTAACAAATACTTGAAATCAAACTTATTTCCATCTAAAAATTGACTTTGCACCTGTATCTAACTATGGGAGATATGTATGAGTTCACTGGTTGGGTGAAAATAATTTTCTAAATAAAAGTTTTGAAGAAAGTATTTTTAAAATGTAAAGAAATCATATATTTTCTCATTTTGAAATTGTATATCTACCATACGATTTCTTTAATTACTTTTTCTTTCATTGAGCTTGTAGTCCTCTTTTAAACTAGACCAGGCCCCATCTCACTTTAAGGTTTTTCCTTTCGCTGGAGTCAAAGAATCATAGAGGAGAGCCCAAGAGTAACTGACTATGGTTGAAGGGTCTCTCTACTATGGATGTAATACTCTCTCACTGCTCACAGAGGAGATCGGGCCCATCTCTCTCCACCATGAATGCGAAAAGACCAAGCTCCGACTACTCCAACACCCCCCACATAGCTATTGGAGCCTTCTTCAACGTCTTCAACTCACCAAGCTCTAATACCACTGTTAAGAAGTTGAAGTGTCAAGATGAGCAACAAAGGAAATCGCATATTCAAAATATGATTTCTTTAAGTTTTAAAATTACAGTTTTAACATATGATTTCAAAACGATATTTCGTAAAATACTTTTCTTGGGATTATTTTTTAATAATAAGTTTACTTCGAAAGAGCAAACTAACACATTTATCCTAATTATGGTGATCCGGATGAAAACCAAATATATAAAATTTGGATATACCTAAGACTCTTAAACAATAATTAAATGAATTTAAAATTTCCCAATAGAAATAAATTGAAATTCGGCATATGAAATCAGGTTAGCACTTTTAAGGGGCCCTTTGATGAGGTGTTTTAAAACCTTATAGACAAATTGGCATGATTATTACTCTCTCATTAGATGAAACATGTTAGATTTTCCTTTCCTTTTTTTTTTCATCTCTTATAAACTAAAACGGTTGACAAGAAAGTAACAAAACATTAGGAAACTACATATATTATATTAAAGGTAAAAAGTTGTATGTATAAAGTCGATTGCTAATTTATAGGTTTTATATAATGATCCGTCATAATTGCGATGTTCAAAACCATAATCAATTTACTTAGAAAATACTATAGTGGCGCACAAATCATATGATCAAGATGCTTAATTAAAATTACGTGATACTTACATATTATATATACTGAATAATAGTATTTATGTATACTTTATTCATAACATTTCAACTTTCCTACCATTGTCAATGTATACATAATTGAATATGTAAAATCTCATAGGAAAATTACACTTGAAAAACAAAACACAATTGGTAAGTTGCTGATGAGTTTCAATTGTAAAATATGAAAAGGCTGAAATTGTTGGTAAAAAATAATTCTAAAAGTACAACCCTTTAGCATCAATAAAATATAAAATAAAAACGATAAAAAATCGATTTTTTTTTTTCCTTTTTTAAACAACATTTCCCTTCAAAAGGTATCGCCACCTTGCAGGTCTCTTGATAATTTCGAAAAAACATATCTTAATCGCATAGAAAAAGAAAAACATAATTATTTAAGTAAATACATATAAGATAGTACAAAATAATAATTTGATAACATAAACTTGGCAACTACAACAAAGAGTAAATATGGATGGTAATATGCATTCAGTTTTTTTTTTTTAATTTGTAATAAATACAGTCGTGTATTGTTGATAATATATATTGTTTTGAAAACAAATCACAAACAATTTTTACTTGCTTATTTTATAAAGGCTTCCGAAATTGTACACTTCGACAAGATCGTTGTTAGTATTTTATAATGAAACAAGTTAGTTTAATTTGACTTTACTCAGCTCTTATTCACCTCTTCATCAATGAACTCGGCAAAGGTGTAATTAAATTGAATCCCCCTGCCAACAACTCAAGTTTATTGATTCAATAGTTTTACTTAATAGTTTATCAAGTTAAATTTGAGCCTCATAATTATCTTGATTAGCTCGTATATCTAATTGAGTTTGAGTACCTTCAATTAGAATTAAGTTTGAGTCGAGTTTTGATATTAATGTTATTTTCATTGGAAAAAAGAAAAATATTTTGAGAAAAATGAAACCTAAACAAGTTTAATTAAATTGACCACAAGCTTGTTCAATGATGTTTTGAGTCTAGCTCAGTGATAAGTGCTTAATTACACTTATTTATTGGTGATTTTTATTATGCTCTTACAGATTTTATAAGTGTTTTTAAACAATTTTGGTATTTATTTGAATTATATTTTGATTTTAGACATGGTTAAGCTGGTTTAAACTAAAAGGAATAAATTTTAAGTAGTTTTGAGTGATTTGAAGTTAAAATAAAAGAAATACAAAGTTTCAAGGAAGAGCATGGTCTCAACATGTCCGTGTTGGTGTTGTGTATCTCTTGTAAAACATTTCTTAAAAAATACGCTCATATTTGTCACCCACATAGAAGTAAATGGCTGTGTTGGACTTGTGTTCTTGTCAATTTTACACTATTCGAAGATTTGAAGTTAGAAAGGTATATAGGGGGGTATGTACAAGCATGTTGTGGATATTTAATTGAAAAAATTGAAGATATAAAAGAATTTAAAGGCCAAACTTAAGGTTATACCTTTTCATTTGTTCAATAGAGGTTTTTAAGGCTTTGGAAGGTAGGAAAAGCAAGTTTTCTTTTATCAAGAGTGCGAAGATTAAAAAAGGTTTTATTATCATGTTTTGCTTTCACTTTCTTCATTATTATTATTTTTTAATATGATGATAACTTAATTTATTTTGTATCTAGACTTAAGGAACTCTAGGAGACCTATGTAACCCTACTTTTCTTTCAATTCAATAAAATCTTTTTTTTTGAGATCTAATTATCTGTCATTTTATTTTCTTTAAGCTGATATTTCTAAAGTATTGATTCAATTGTTTGATTTTTATGCATAAAATTCTTATGTATGAATAGATCTACATAATTAGAGGGAGTTGTATGCAATTTTAGAAATAAGACGACATAAAATGATTTGAATTGGGGTCAAACTTAATAGTAAAATTTATAAAATGAATAATGCAATTCTAAAGAGTTTGAATTATGAAGAGGTTCAAATTAATCAACCCATAGTTAGATATTAATATTCTAGAAAAAGTTATTAATATAATATAGGCATTTCTATAGTTTAGGAATATGAGATGAAATTGAATTATAATTAAGTGGCTACATAGATAATTCTTAGGGGAATCAATGTTTAGATATAGTGTTTGCATTCTTAGTGTTTTCAATTATCATTTATTTTGCATTTTTTTTTTTAGTTTTGCTAATTTAGGTTTAGTTATAGTTTTATTAAATTCTGGTTTCAACACTTTAGTTGATTGATTAGGTAATAGGGAAAGGGAAAGTATCGGTAATCATAGTTACTGTGAGATTTAATATTAGTATTTACTATATTATAATATCGGTAGTGCACTTACCTAGGTGGTCTTAGGATAGTTGGTTAGATAATGGATCAAAACCACTCAATGTTGTGCTGTCCTAACTCGGCTTGCTTACAATTTTAATACACTAATGCAACATATTTTGAACTTATTCAACTTTAGTCAATATATTTCTTAATATTAATTATTAGGGAAAAGGTAATGGATGGCTTGAGGCATCATTGAAAGCAAAAAGATAAATGTATCATAAATTTTTATATATACACTTTTTAAAAATTTATGGTTAATTATTCTTGAAAATATGATTTTTTTTAATAGGAAAATTGATAATTTAGACTAGAGTCTCAATATCCTTATGGTAAGTTTGATATGTAAGAATAGATTTAAAATAAAATTATGTTTTTATATTCTATTTTTATTTTTATGCTTTGATACAATTTTAAAAAGTAGAATTGCAATTTTCTAAATTTACACCTTTAAGAAAGATTTTAATTTTTAAATTTAAAAGAAAGAATTTACTGTATTGTATTGTATTATATATATATATAATTAACCATCCTTATTTAGTTACATGTGTTTTAGATAGGGAAAGTAGAGGATATATTCGATAGGGCCTCCCACTTTTTTTTTTTTTTCAACAATATTTTAGGTAGGTCCCATGGAATGCCTATACCAAAGAAGGTAACTGAATTTTAAGCAGCCCCCGTGACAATACTCGGTCAATCTTATTGATTTTTCTTCTTACCTTTTTTATGGCAATAATAATTTTTAGCATGATCCAATCCCTTTCTTTCTCCCTCTCTCTCTCCCGTCTCAATCTTTATCTCTTCTCTGTCTCTCTCTGTTACGAATCTATAAATTGGACAATTTTCGGGTCTGACATCAAGAGCTGCATTCTTTCTTCCACCCCCGCCCCCCCCCCATAACTCCGCTTTCCCCTCTTATCAAAGCATAAAAAAACAAAAAGGTTATGGCCGAGATTGCTGGAAACTCATCTGCAGTCTCCATAGACATCAGCGATGGTATCGCTAATTCTTCAAAGAAAAACTCGCCTTCTCAATGCTTTTCCTATTCCTTTTGCCAAAAGGTGATTCCTTCTCTCTATTTTCTCCTCTTCTTAACTATAAGTGAATTATTTGATTCCTTCGTATTCATGCCAAGATTTAATTAAAACCTATGTCACTTGACTGAGGGGATTTCTAATGTATTAATATAATATAGTGAAGCTCCCGTGTGATGGAGAGATTAAAGAAATCAAGCTAGTTTTATCGTGATTTTCTGATTCAATTAATGAATGATTATCAGCTGATGGCGGAGTTCTTCGGGACATACTTCTTAATCTTCGGGGGTTGCATGGCGGTGGTAGTGAATTTGGACAAGGACAATGTGGTGACACTGCCGGGCATTTCAATAGTGTGGGGTTTGATCGTCATGGCCTTGGTTTATTCCACCGGTCACGTTTCCGGTGCGCATTTCAATCCAGCCGTTTCCATTGCCTTCGCAACCTGCAAGATATTTCCGTGGAAGGAGGTCAGTAATTAAGCATATCCTGTCTTTCTCCCAGAATTCCCTTTTATTTTAGAGTCACGTCTCTAGAATCATCTACTCCATCATCATCATCTGACTATTGAAACCTCTATTATATCAACTCCTCTTCTTCCAATAATCTGAATAGTTGGATAATGGATTAAATAGTCCCGCCGCCGAGAAATTAGAATGTCCACCAAATTCCATCTCTAAACTCTTGAAGTTTCACCTCACCACGTCTTTTAACATGTACAAGTCATTCGGAACAAGTCGGCCCACAAGTCAATTAACGTTAAAACAACATAAAATCAGCAGACTATTAGTACATTGCTTGTCTTCCATTTTCAATTGTGGATTAGGTCCCTTTTTCTTGGGGCCAAGATAGGTAGATTTTGTTCAACCGCACAAAACAACTTGGCGGATTTAGCTAACTACATTTGCTTATCGTTGTTCCTAGTCCAAAACAAGCAATAAATTTGCAACTTTGAAAACCATATATATATATTTTGAGTTGTCCAAATGAAAACCTAAATAGGGTAATTAGGGATACGGTTCTTTGTTATCTGTATTCTATCTAATCTAATCTGTATATGCCCAGGATATGTTCTGTATTTGTTTTTTTAATTCCATTAATGGGTACAATTTCCATTTGCGGGGCATAAATTTTTGGAAGTTTCATTCACAGTGATTTTTGAAAAAAAAAAAAAAGTTACAATTTTTTGCTTTCAACCTGTAAAAAGTTTCTCTCTCCCTCTCTCTCTCTCTCTTTTTTTTTTTTTCCCGCTTTGATAAATTTGGTAATTATTGAGATAAATTTAGTAATTTATCAGAACTTGAAATTTAATTTAATCTTCCACCTTTCAAAAAATATTAATATCTTAAAAATTTTCCTCCGTTACAGCAACAAATCAATATATTAGTACACATGTATAATTATCTTTTGATGTCAAGCATATATTTATGTTAAAAATGACATAGCATTGTATTGGATGCAAAAATTATCAATGTCAAAAATTTTAAAGGCCTAAATGCGATATTTTAAAAATCACCAAGCTTTTTTTTTCTATATATATAATTTTGATAGTTTTTAGATGAATGCTTATAAATTAAACCATATATTATATATATATATTTTGTATCGAGTGTATGTAAATCAAATGCCGATATCTAAAATTACTCTATCTCTTAACAATTAAATGAAAGTAATTGTAAAAAAATTTACCATGTGTCATATGTTGCCTCGGAAAGGATATACAAAAATATAATATAAATTTCTAAACCTGCATACAAATTATGAAAAAAAAAATGATTGATTTAAGAAATTTTTAGTAATATTTTTATTAATTTTAATTATCAAATCTTTCCAGGTACCAGCATATGTGATCGCACAAGTTCTAGGATCAACAGCAGCAAGTGGAACGCTTCGTTTATTGTTCAACGGAGACCAAAACAAGTTCCCCGGAACACAACCGGCCGGATCCGATTTGCAGGCGTTTGTCATTGAATTTATAATCACATTCTACCTCATGTACGTCATTTCCGGCGTTTGCACCGACGACAGAGCTGTACGTATAATTTTTTTTTTTTTACTATATCTGTATCATCTGAGTATTATATGAGCAGAAGATAGAAAGGACATACGTTTGCTTTCAAGTGTAAATAAAGGAGATATATTTCTACGTGGTTTATATCGACAACAACATTTTACGTGCAATCTATTATGTATACTAAGTATATTGTTGATTACCCGTTAAAAATGCATTAGTATTGTCATAAGTATATATCCTTTATTAATATACTTTCTCTATATAATTCACCTGTTGTAAGATTTACTTTCTATTTCAATGTTAGGTACAAAATACAGTTTCTTAATATATACTAGGGTTAATATCGCATTTGATATCCAAACTTTACTTATTTTTGTAATTAACTATCTAAATTTTTACGGTGTCAATTTATTAGTTGAACTTTGCCTATTTTTACAATTAACTTCCTAAATTTTATTAATTTTTGTAATTAACTACCTTAACTTTACCAAATTCTATTCAAGTATTATAAATAATCCATAAAGTTTTGTAAGTAGTAAATTAGTATTTTTAAAATTTAGATATTTAGTTGTAAAAAATAATAAAGTTTAAGTATTAAATATGACATTCACCTTATATATTATATGTTGTAATGTTTAATCTCCATTTGTATTACTTAAAACAGATATCATTTTTTTTTATACTTGAAGATAAATGTATATACTTAATTATCCGGCCTTTTATATTGTAATTGAGTAAGAAGAAGAGGCAGGTTGTTGGCCTTCCTGCCTACTCATTCGGTATAGTACTTGTGTGGAATTTAAACTTAATTAAAGTATCAATGAATATCTTTTTAATTTAATCTATGACCGAGACCAGTAGCGTAATATTTAATTTTTACGACGTATTAACGCTTCATAATCAAACTGTTGGGTGCAGAATGGACAATTTGGTCCTATTGCTGTTGGTGGAACCGTTCTACTTAACGTGCAGTTTGCTGGGTATGTATGAGTTCATAGATTTTTTTTTTTTTCAGTCCCGGTATTATAATATCCGCTTGTTATTCGATAGGAAATGTCTCGCTTAAAGTGGAGTAGTCCATCTATATATTCATATATAAGAAGAAATACTAATGATGGGACTTAAAATGGTGCAATCACACAATCATAAATACCTTAAATGTTTTACTTGAAAATATAAAACAGTTGATTTAATTTAGCATAAAATTAGAAGAAATCGCAGAAGACTCGATTAAATTTTAGAAGACTTAATATACCTATTCATGTTGCTTTTATACTCTAATCGACATAAATTTGAAATATAGAGGTTTGTATAGAAGGATAAGGGCCAAAATATACATACGGTTTAGTCTTTTCACGGTAAAGATGAGTAGGGTCAAGTATAAATTTTAAAAAGGCATTCTATTTAAGAGATATTAATATTAATGATTTTTTTTTTAGTACTAAAAGAGCATCTAATTGAAATGAGACACCGATATAGATGGAAAATATAATATTGAATTGTAATATGACACATACTCGAGCTATTTGTTTTGTCGGAAAATGTCTTCATGATATTATATAATTAAGACTCTAATTCCAATTATTATTTGCATTGCATTGTATACAGAGCAATCACTGGAGCATCGATGAACCCAGCAAGGAGCTTGGGACCAGCAATAGTACACCACCATTACAAATCTTTATGGTTGTATATGGTAGGTCCTATCCTGGGTGCCGTTTCTGGGGCATGGGTGTACAACACAATGCGATCTCCTCGCAAACCTTGAGCGATATGACCAGCACCCGGTGCCTGTACTTGTTAATATTTTGTAAAATATAATTCTTCTGTTGAAAATATTGAACAATATTTTGGGGTTCTGATTTCTCCTTTGCCTTGGTCATTGGTATGTGTATACCGGTGATACTTATTATTAGGTATAGGACTAAGAAATAGAAATAGATCTCTTAATTTTCATTATTTTGATTTTTTTAATATATAAATTAATGGTTGGAATTGTTTAAGAAATTTAAATAATCTTATGATATTATTATGATGATACTATTCACTTTCTTGTGATTTTAGTTATTGATTATATGTAATAATATCTTAAAAGGATAAAAAGAAGGTTTTTTTTTTTTTTTGATAATTCAACCTTATATTATATCACAGAACAAATTATATCCAGGTAGAGCAGCACAAAACTGCGGTGCTTAACTAACATTGCTCATGGATCTCGAATTCATAGTTTCTAGCTCCAAAGTATTAGGATCCGAAACAGATTCACACAAACAAGAAGGATAAACCTCCCAAAGTCTTTTCACTTTATTACTAAACAGATCAAATAATGCAGCCAAACAGCTCTTCAGCAAGCATTTCCTTTGTCACTTTCCTCTACACGCAGCTTTCTGCTTGCCACTTCATATGCTAGTTCATTTGCATCTCTAAATGTCCGCCGGATCTTCCAATTCTTCTTCTCCTAAATGAATCACCCGGATAAAATATTAACATTAGGTGCAAACTTACGGTTTATGCTCTCATCCATTATCAACTTCACCACTTCTTATAAATGTGCTTTCACAATCACTTTATCCCAATTCTTTCCTTTCGCCAATTTTAAAGCCCATTATACACTCTACAGCTATCCTTTTGTAGGGTGAGACATTTGCAATTTTCTTAAAAACAAGAAAAATTAAAAAAATATAAATAGAGATGATCCAAATCTATCATTATAGGGTTTTACTACTCTTTTTAAATCTCATTTAAAAGAAACGCATTAATCCTTATATGGATTGCTCGCTATCATTTATTTAGTTTTATTAGTCTATTTGAGCATGTAAGCCGGATAGATCATCTTTAGGATATATATCTAATTATAATACCCAATGTAACTAAATAGTGTTTTTTTTTTCTTTTCTTTTTCTATAGAATATGGGATGGATTTTTGGGAAAACTTTAAGACCTTATAGAGTTTGAATTAGGTCTATTTTTTTTTTTAAATTTGCAATAAGGAGCCCAAAGCTTATAAGAATTTTAATATGACATATTTATTATTTCATATTATTGTATTTTGTGAAATTTTATTTAAACTTGTATTAAAAATGTATAGTTGAAACCGGTGAGGTTATTTCCTATCACCA
Organism: Laguncularia racemosa; assembly: GCA_037954665.1. Taxonomy (NCBI): domain Eukaryota; kingdom Viridiplantae; phylum Streptophyta; class Magnoliopsida; order Myrtales; family Combretaceae; genus Laguncularia; species Laguncularia racemosa. The sequence goes on from JBBMOL010000213.1 coordinate 799,448, forward strand.
TTTTGAGTAATCCACCCATAGCCATGGGGCAGCCATGCATCAATAAGGGGGTTGTATGACTTCCCAAGAACGCACTGCTTAGGTAGTTTGACTTTGAGCTACATATTGTTTAATTGAACTAACTATTAAATCTAATTGAGTTCAAATTAAACTTAAATATTAGTTAAATCCGAATGTAGTTTAGATATTTAATATTATGTCAATTAAATGAAAAATATATTTTAGATAATTATGAGTTTAAATAAATTTAATCAAATTGAGCTCAAACTTGTTAAGTGTTATTTTGAATTAAGCTCAAATAAAAAATTCTATATTTAACTGAGCTTAAGTACATATTAAAAAGTTTATAAAATTGAATATAAACTTAAATTTAATACTATATTATCTAAGCTCAACTTCTTAACTAAACATCTCTTCAACCTTCTAACCAATATTAACGCACTTATTAAATACGGGGCTAAAGATTCTACCTAGCAATCTTATTGATTTATGATTACTCCTTAGCCTTTCAAATGACGCACATGATACATGAGATACTATTAGTACAAGGTACCAATATTATTGGATAAGGTATAATGGTCATATATTATATCTATGTTAGAACATTTCAAACACGAAGAACTAGGAGATTTATGCACGCAAATTGATGAAGCCAGCAGAGTTCATGATGCATTGAAAAATTTATGAGCAAGTGGAGTTGGCGGTCACATGAAGCCTGTCTACCTCGTGGATTAGATGAGGCCAGGATAAGCTCAAAGATCAAAACAGATGAATACTCCTAGTATTATTTATTTTCTTTCTTTCCTTTTTCCCTTCCTCATTAATCATGTGATCCCATAGTTTTAGAAAACGGTTGAAAAGGATGAGGCAAATGTGACATATCTTTCAAAAGTTATAAATTTTTCTTTTAAAAAGTATGGAAAATTCGAAAACAAGGAAAAACCACTAGACCTTTGCTTTGGTGCCCAACTAACAATGTGTCGATCCTGTGTCAGTGTACATGGATTGTTGTTACAAGTGATAGAAAAATTGGAAATGTGAACCTTTGGAGTACGCAATAGAAGGATGATGTCTAAAATTTATCGAGACACATTCACAATCTGTTTTATTTGAACAAATAACAAGTATTATATGAAAATTCATGAACAAACCCACAAACACAAGCACAATTTCATTTATTTGATCTTGCCATGAATGCATTGTGATCTTAAGAATATATCAGTTAAACATCAAAACAAGGAACAAGACAAAATAATACAACGATTATTAAACTAATTAATTAACCTGTAGTTCGAGACAAAAAAAAAGTTACACAGAATCAAGCTCAAAGAAATTTAAATTATTTTGTTCAAATAAAACTCTAGCTGGGAATATACTTAAACAATATTATTATTTTTTATTAATTTCACAAAATAAAGTATCTATAAAAATCATTTTAAAAATAACTATCTATGAAATTGTTTCCTATATTTTTGTATTGATTGTAAATAAAATGTATTGGTTTGTTGTTGTAAAAATTATCATAAAATTATTTGTTAATTAGTAATTAATTAATCATTAATACATGATTAACTATTAGTTAGAAAATTAATTAATAAAAAAATTTGTATCGACTGTAAATGTATTTGCTTGGTTTAGTAGTGTAAAAATCATAGTAAAATTATTTTTTTTGTTATATATTGGTTAATTAGTCATTAATATTTAATTAATTATTCATTAGAAAATTAGTTAGAAAAAAAATTTGTTTCAATTAAAATTGTAATCTCTTGGTTTATTATTGTAACTATTGTAAAATCATCTAGATATTAATACTAACATTTTTTTTTGTTTTTATTTTTTTTCATAATAAATAAAGCTTAGACCCTTCAATCCTTCAGTTTTGATGCAGCATAAAAGACATCGATCACAAGTTATTTGGGACGGAGAGGTAAACAACATTTACCTTGTTGATTAATATATGTTCCATTGCCAATAGACTTACATTTCACCTTTTTTAATGTAGGATGAGTCATGGCTTGCCGTTTGACGACTCGAGTTATCACTTCATCACAATGAGAACATCATCCCCATTCATCATCGAATAGAGCCATTCTTATAGTTGGCTAGCTATTCATATAGCTTGATTGACACATGATAATTGCATTGGTCGAGCGATGGAGACCAAAGACCCACACTTTTCACATACCAATCGAAGAGTTCACTATTACTCTTCAAGACATTGAGTGTAGTTAGGCCTCCCAATCAATAGCCATACAGTTACAAGGAGTACTTGCTTGGAATGAGGTGCAACATGTAAAAGATTGCTGGGGGCGAAGCCGGGGTCCAGCAATAAGGGAGGCCACATTAACATGATGTGGCTTCGTGACTTGTTCTGGGTCTTTCTAACCCATGTTGATGGAGAGTAAGTGCACCACCACACACATATATCTATATTGCAACTGCTGTAGGGATTTATCTTTGTCGATAAATCAAATTCCCTTGTCTACGGGATGTTTTTTTCCTCTGTTGGAGCATTTCGAAGTTGCAAGGACATACAATTGGGGCCTCGCATGTCTAGCATAGTTATATCACCAGTTGTGTGTCGCATCATCCTTGGTGGCTCATAAGATAGGAGGGGCTACGATATTACTACAAATTTGGGCATGGGATAGATTCCCACGCATTGCACCTCTTAGTCGGCACAGTTTAGTTATAGAGGCTGAAGCTTCATTAGCCTTACCTTGGAACACGCAGAAGGACACTTAACATCACTTGATCCATGTGGTTGACGCATATTGAGATGTGTTCAATAGGTAAAGTGATAACAAGGTATTTCGGTAACCGTTTTTTTTACTCCATTTTATCATATGGTTTGTTGACAAGGATCGCTAACTTAATGCCCTTTAGGTCGAATGGGAGTTGTACGCTAGAACTCTAATTCACATCTTGCCAACTTTTTGCAGAAGCGAATACACATTTGGATCGCATGGGGTGCCACTTATATGTTTCAACATAGTGGAGTAGTAGTACCTTGATCGTGTTGTAAGGCAATTTGAGGGGTATCAATGGATTCCATAGGATGTGAGCACATATCCTAAGCTCCATCAGATCGACCTACGTAGGAGGGTCGATGTCGATTGGCTAGTGCAGTATACAACATACATATCCATATGGGAAGATAGATTTTCTTGAGTGGTGTACATACAGGGCCTTTGAGGAGTACATGAGTCATACATACGGTGGTACAGATCCATCAGCCGCAAATATATAGAACACACAGGGGTAGTTATTGGATATTTGGTGAGTACAATATCAACATGTTCTCGTCGATCCATTGCATGTCCATTATTTAATCAATTGTACGATGCATTCTAACATGCGGGTTGATATTTTAAGACAAATTCATCTATCATCGGATCATGACAAGGCTGTTAGTATAGTTGGTCATAGTCTTCAATTCTTACATGACCACGGGGGGATAATGTTATACCCGTAGGCTCAGTAGTAACATGGCGCATATGATGAGGTTAAGGCATAACTTGTTGACTTATGGTAACAACAGTAGATTCCTGTGTGCTGCAAGACCGTGGGACATCAACAACCATGAAATCAGGTCGAGGCACAAGAATGTTTTAACATACAGAAGTAATAGTTTCAATTGGATTCTAGTGTGATGTACAACAGCTCAACACAACTACCCAGCACATTCATCATACCACATTGTCATTCCATCAGTGGTCCTATTTCAACACCACCTACCTTGCATAAGAGATGCTTTGGTAAACAACGGATGTATTGGGATGAATCTTTGTATCGAGCTATAGAATGGAGTCTAGTGCCTCCTCGGGAATTCGACAAAATCCTTTAGCACAATCCGACATAGGAGTTATAGGCTCCTCTAGCTCCACATTTTAGGCCATCAAGGAAGCCAATGAACACATTTGAACGAGTAGCTAGACATTTCCAAGGGAGAAGGAATAATTAGGAGATAGAATTTAATTTTTCCTTATTTATTTGATATGTAAGTCTTTTCTAGTTTTTTAAAAATTAATATAAACAACTAATTGAATTTGATAAATTTATATATCATTAAAGTAATGGTTTATTTTTTTTCTTATAACAATTACCTATTTGATAATTTTTAAATTTATAAACATTACTTTTTTTTAGGTTATTCTTTAGGTTAACTTTTAATTTTTTATAATAAAAAATCATTTTCCATAAAAAAAATTGCATTGAAGGTGTGAATCGGGTCCGCAACTTCAAAACTTATTTTTAGAATAATTTTTATAGGTACCCTATTTCATGAAATTTTTTAAACAACAATATTATTTAAGCATATTCCCCAAACTCCAGCCTTACTACGATAAGAATATCTAATTTAGAACCCTAAAAAAAGATGTTGAGCTAAGAAAAGCTCATAAGATTATATAATTTATACTTGCCAACTAAACCTAAACTGTGCACTACACTAATAAGACTAAGCTAAGATAATTTATATGGACTAAGTCCTTCCACGGCCCCAAGCCTCACTATGACTCCACAATTTGCATTGGAAATGAATATCTTCATTTACATTTCATCCTTTTTTTTTCCTTTTAAATTCTATCATGGCTAACCAAAGGTTAAGATTGCAACAAAAAAAAAAATGATATTATAATAATATTATAAAATTATTAAAATTTTTAAATAATTTTAATCGTTAATATTAAAATCGATGAAACTAAATCTTTCACATTTACCTAAAAATAATAATGCATTAAGACACTCCTTTTAGTTCTAAAACATTCCTTGATGTCTATTTCAAGAGCATGAAAACACTTCAAATTTAACCCATGTTCTTATACAAGCTCTAACCTTGAAGAATGATTAAGTCCTACTCTTAATTGCATTTCCAAACTAGAAGTGTAAATGAACCAAACTTACTCTTAAACTACTTGAATTTGACTCAATACTTACTTAAATTTAACTTGATAATGGTTGAGTCAAGCTTAAGCTCAAATTAATTAAGTAGTTTATCAAGTTGAGCTTAAACTTTATGATATTTGATTCGACTAACTCGTAAACCTAATTAAACTCGAGTTGAGTTTGCATGTATATTGAGTTTGAATCGAGTTTAAATTATTTTATTTAGAAGAAAAGTATCTTAAAATAAATTGAGTCTAAATGAGATTAATCAACTCATGCTCAATCTTTTAAAGTGATACTTCAAGTAGAACTTGAGTTTAAAATTTTAAGTTTAGTCAAACTTGAGCTTAAACTCGATATCACATCACCTCAAATCATAGATCTAGACCTGTTCTTGACGTCCTCATGTGGCCCTAGCTTTGTTGGCCTTCAATTTGTAAAATTAACTAAGGCATTGACTTAGGTTGATTAATTACCTTGTTCATTTCAATTTAGGCCCAAAACTTAATTGGATTCCCTCCACATGCTGATGAATTGGAACTTATTCCCGAACTCCAGGTATTGAAGGGCAAAAATCTATAGTATACATAGTTTTTGGGTGATTATGTATACCATTGCATCATATGGTTATACATGTGTAACACGTTGATACTTAATAACTTGCTTGTTATTATTTGTTATATGGTATGAGAAAGGATCTTGCTAAGCAATGGTAACTTATATCCCAATAGTTTCTTTTGTAGATAACTTAAAAGTTGGGAAAAGGAATGAGATCTATGTGAAGAGTGCTTTTTTAATTTAGGTTTATTAGGAGAAGTTTAGCTATACAATTAGTCTAGTAGAAATAGTAAATTGTAAAAGACTAAAATTTATTATTCCTTAAAAAATAGGTTTTTATTTCTTTAAACCTAGGTTAATTAAAATGGTTTACCCAATCTTATTGTTTGATAGAGGATACTGATTCTTGTGGTTCTAAAAGAATTTGAAATATTGGTTTTTATATTTTTTTATATTGATTCATTATATGTATTACAATTAAATGTGATTTATTAGAGTTTTATAATTTCTGATTTGTAAGATGTTTTTATATTACGGATATACACGTGATATGGTAATTTTTAGAGATTTATATTAAGCTGCCTTTAAGGTCGTGACAGAGATGATGTCAAAGTTTTAAGTCGTCAAAAATAGGAATAACCTATCAAACAACGAGATGGATAGCACCTGGGTGGGTAGATGGACTAAAATGATAAAGGATATTAGTCTATATATGTAAATATTTATCTATCATTATAGGATTCTCATTTAACCATTAACGATTGCTATTTCCAAATGCTTTGCGGTCTTGAAAAGCATAATTAAAAGATACCATGAAAAGTATGAAGCTTATCAATACGGTCGAGTTTTGGGGGCCAAACTTGATATAAGGGGATGATGTGAAACTCGAAAATTTTAACAACTTTAATTTAGAACACATCTTCCGATGAAACATTAATAAATTATATCAATAGTTAAATGTATAATATAATAAAGAATACAATAAAGAGAATGATTGTCCAAGTGTAAGAATACAAATGATGATGCTCACCTAACTCTATGTATCACTTTCATCCATAAAAATTTTAAAAATATACTCCAAGTTTAGGGAGTTGTATATCCCTTTTTATTGCAGCAAAATGTACTATTATAATCTCTCATACTATATATATAATCGCATCTCCCCATATATGTTATTACAAATACAACATAAAATATTTATATTATTATTTAAATTTATATTCTTTTCATATTAATAATACCATTGAGAGTGACAACCACTATAAATAATATAATACTAAATAACAGAATTAACTATAGTAAAAATATTGAAAACCATTAATAATAGCAGTTAGTGCATATAGTTATTGAATGAGTATCCGAGTACGAAGTACACTACTAATATTACCTTCTTAGATACAAACTTAATATAATTAATTATTGATAAAAGAAGTGTAACAAACCAAAAGCCTTATTACTACGAATCCTAAATAACCAAGTAAAAAGTTTGAATTCGAGAAATACATATTAAACAATATACATTTTACGAAAATTCAAAATGATTTAATAAGCGTTGGAACTTATATGATGCTCTCACTTTCATGATTACAAAAATTGATACACTTGACTTCAAAATTATGGTCATCGTAGATAAGGGGTCGTAGTAGGAGTGGTCATGCGCATATCACGCGGATACTGCATTACACGTGACTTTAGAGAAAAGCGATTCAGAGATGGCATATGATGGGATGACTAGAGAGAAAGAGGCATGGAGGAGAAACATGCGATCTTAAGCATCTCAAATATACAAGTGGCAGATAAGGGAGCTAAGGGGATCTTGAGTGTCAACCTTGCAGTTCTTAGGCAATGGTGATTGTTTTTTGCCTGATCTCTTATTTGATCTTTGAGAGTAGAAAACTTTTAGTGGAACACCGTTTCTCTGATCTCAAGAATTTAGGAAAAAGGTCTTTTAATGAGGAGGAATGACTGAGTATTTATAGACTCTTAGGTCTGATGACATTCATTAGATCACTTTAGCGGTCAACAGACGAGATGGAGTCTGCTTAATTTAGGGTTATCCTACTGAGCTTGCCATAGACTCAAGATCAGTAACCTTCCTTATATGTACATGAGCCTGCCTAAGAAAGGTTGGATGCGGATGGATTGGTCTGACAATCTTTGTTTCGAGCCCACCAAGCCAATTCTCTCTAAGTCATCCCAATAATTGGACCGGACTCATTAGACACTGTCACTTCGTTCAATGAGTCAAGCTAAATAATTAATAAGTTTAGTCCAATATATTTACATAATATTTTTAAGCCTCTACATTTTGCTCACTGACCAAAATCCTTTGAATGAGATCAAAGAATTTTGGGCATTAGATAAGCCTTTTTAATGGCTATGAAATTGTTTGGCACATGTGCGCTTGTTAAATAGCTACACCACTGCCGCATACATGTCTTGCATGATTCATATTACAAGAGCTTAGAGACAACGCTGCATATAATTTAGTTTTTTTTTTTTTAAAATGCATAAGCTTACAGCATCATTTAATTGCACGTGTCTCCTTTAAGTCATTAAAATGATTTTGCTCATAAAACAACATATGCATACATTTTTCTTTAATAGACAATCAATATATATATATATATATATATATATATTGAAGTATTTGGCTTGTCAAATTATCTTCCATTTTTTTTATGAAGTATTTAGCTCGTTAAGTTGTCTTCAATGTCTCCATTTTCCGATAATGACTTAATTGACTTGCTGATTCTACTCAATGGAAATGCACCGGTAATATCCACGTATTATGCGTGCATTATTTTTCATAGGAGTAGAAATTCTGGATAATAATAGTAACTTCATGTTTGGTGCCACCTTAGTGTATCAAATATTTTTGATATATCACTGAACTGAATTTTATATATATATATATATATATATATATATATATATATATATATATATATATATATATATATGATGCGCTTGAATTTAATCGATCGTTTTAAATTTTAAATTTATAACCAATAAAATCTACGCTCGAGCTAAACAGTGTACCTATTAACTATAGTATAGATTTCATAGGTGTTGTCCTTTGGGATTTAGAAAACAAGTACTAGTATTACCTTTTTCTACTATCTAGCCTAATTTACGATGTGGAAATTATAAATTAAATTAACAGTTGACAAATCCTAACAACCCTATAATTAAATGATATTATCTTAAAAATGTATTCAATCACAAAACATACCCCTCATCTTGTTTCACCTTAACCCTTAAATTCTTAAAATAAGATATTGACTAATGAATTGATTTACATTTTGCATTGCAGAAATTCTCAAGTAAAATCAATTACACCATCGAGTTAATCAATTTTTAATCATGCATAAGATAATGGAGATCTCTCCCTCACTACCGTCTTACAAGATCTCTTTAAGTTCACAATTTCCGATTAAAGTTTTAATCTTTATTATAGAAAATCAATGTTTTCCTACCTGTAGGCAAAACATGTAATCTCTCTATTCATAAAGATCTAATTTACTAGATGAAACTTCTTTTAATCTAATAAAAATCAGACATGCAATCAATTCACACGCATAAATCAATCACAAGAACAATGGAAACACATGAATAGATGCAAAGATATAAACAATTCATTAATCAATCAATGTTTCAGCACATGAGTTAGGGTTTCACAAGATGAAAGATATAAAGAATTACTCCTCCATGGAGTTTTCAATAAAAACAGAGAATTTAGAGAAGTAAAAATAATTCATGATAGAAAAAGTAATCCCTTGTATTGTTGCATGATCTCTAATAATGTTTGGACAATTCTCCTCTTGAAGCTTGTAATAACACCCCCTTAAGGTTTTCAGGACAAAACTAGAAAAATAATCTCTCTTTTAATATAAAACAAGGTGTCTATTTATAGTTCTACGAAAATAGGGTTTAGGACGGGTGTCAGCACGGCCATGCTTGAGGCCTTGCTGACTTCAAAACACGTCATTTTCACTACCCAGTGCAGCATGGCCTCCAACACGACCGTGCTTGGGGTAAGGCTGAAAAAAAAACTTGTATTCTAGTTACCAGCATCAGCATGGGCTGTGTTGAACCTGGGGCACACCTTGATATAGCTACTGATCATGTTTTTGCATCCCGCACTGGCATCTACATGAGTTGTGCTGAATTAAAAATGAATTTTCTTCATTTTTCGCCAAATTTCACCTCACCTTTGCTCATATCATTCTTAAACCTTTCTTTTGTCTCTATTGAAGCTTGGAATTAAAATTTAATCATATAAGTACCATTTTTTCAACAAATCACATGAAATCCATATAAAATCATAACTACTAAGCACAAGCATTAAGGGTCTTCCGACACTTATCAAAATTTCCCACACTTAATCGTTTGCATCCTTTATTTAATTCAATCTTAGTGATTCATTGTTAAACTTTAAATTACAAATAGCATCCTTTATTTAATTCAATCTTAGTGATTCATTAGTGCCTACCACTCAAACTTACCATGATTGTATGTGTACCTCGCATACAAAAATTAGAGTTTACAGATTAATCCAAGTAAGTTAACTATTACCCTCACCATTTAAGAAACACTTCGCAAGTTATAAAGAAAGTCAAACAAAGCAAAAGTAGCTTGGTCACATCTCACAACTTACTAGAGAATATATAAACCATTTAACTACCTCTTCTAAGCACAACAACCTTAAGTGAAAGTATATGGCATCCATCATTCCCTTGGATTTTCTTTCTCTTTTTGTTAAACCTCTTATTTTTTTTTTCCAAGTTTTCTTCTCTTTATATATATTAAATTTAGTTATTTAAGATCTTGCAACCCATGTAACGAATATTTAGCCGATAATCTCAGGCTCATCACCCAAGTTAATAGACATTATCTCCTAAATTGAAGGCGTCCTTACGGACTTAATTATTTGAGTTACAAGACCCACTGAACTTTGCCCTTTTTATATCCCATCTTATTATTATAATATCATCGGTTGACCGATCTTAAGCTAGACGACCTTAGGTAACCGGGTTTTAAAGGGACTCTATCGAATCTCCGTTATCGTAACTTTAGGGATTCATAAAGATACTCTTAACCTAGAGAACTCAAGTCATTGAAGTAGTGGCTTATTATTTCTTTAATTGATTGACTAGTCAGTAGTGGAGTCAAACTTCGCTCTTCTGAGGGACCAAAGCCCGCCTATACTGGTTAAGCTTTTCACATTATTGCTCAATTAACACATTAATTAATTAATTTTCAAAGAGATTACTTAAGAGGAATCACTAAGTGATAGGCTTCATATGCACTTTTCACAAAAAGTTAGAAGAGTTCTCAAAGTTTTTGAAAGGTAAATATATTAACCATTAAGCTTAAAAATACAATCATTTAACTTTAAACTAAGGACTTCGATCTATTTCACAACTCCAGAATCAATAATTAAATAGCAAGTAAGATTACTCCACTTAGATTTCATCATAAAATTCCAACTAAATATACTAAGTCCAACAATAGGCGAGTAACAAACACAGAATCATTAACTTTTCTTCTTCTCTTCAAGAATGCTAATTTTTTTTTTTTTTTTATGAGCACAATTTCAAGGATTTCGCCTTTTAATGATTTAAGATCAACATTCAAACTCAATTGCGAACTTGTAAATGGGGGAAATTTCATAAGACAGTGCATAGATAACACAAGTAAAGCAGGACCCAAATTTCTCAATTTTCTTCGTTCTATATACCCCTTCCCTACACTTATTTAAGACATTGTCCCCAATGTCTTCCCAAATCAAGCACACCAAAGGAAAAAGGAAACATGAAGTGAAAAATAACAGAAAGAAAAGGACATTAAGAACTTCCTTAGTTTTTATATGTAGATGGTTACATGTAGAGTCTAAGACCAGGTATAAGAGCAAAATAGTAATGGCGTGTCATCATTGGAGCTATGAACCCAAAGTTTGTGCTGCATTATCCTAAAAAAAAAAAAAAAGAAATTTAAGGTAAAAAGAGAAGTTAGACTATCCTAGTCTAGATAAATGATGAAATCACCCAGTAGATCTAGAGTTTTCCCTGAAAAGGGATCTCAACAACATATAAAGACTATAATGAAAGAAAATGTCAGCAAAAGTCTCATGTAAACAAAGTACACAAACAGAGACATCAATCAATCAAGTCATAAAATCAATCTTCCTCCTCGTTGTTGTCTTCATCATCCTCTCCTTCTTCATCACTTTCATCCTCATCTTCCTCAACCTTATCAGTTTCCTCTTCACCCTCTTCTTCTTTCATCTCTTCTTCATCACTTTCCTCTTCCTCTGAACTAAAGGACTCAACAGCCATGGGAGCCTCCTCACATCTCCTTGATGGCTTAGGAGCATTGTTTCTAGATGAAGTTGGCTCAGGAGAAGACTCATATGTAGGTAGCTTGGTTGGTGGAGAAGCCAAGAAGGACCAGACAATCGCTCGAAAGTGCTTATTCTTCTTTCTTTCCCGCTAGTTCAACTTCCTTTCTTCTTGAAATTCCGGCCTCAATTATTGGATTTCACTTTCATGAGTGCGAGGTCGAGAAGTGGATGCGGTGTATGGAGAAGAAACTCCTTTGGGCGGAGTGGAATATCTAGCTAAAGAAGGCTGGTCAATCAGCTTTACCAACCCCAATTTGTGGACACTTAAGAACCCTAGACATGGCAATGTGGCATCATTAGCAATAAAAATTCAAATCATTCACATCCCATGACTTCAACGACCTTTAATTGCATAAAGATCACAAAGCCCAAAAAATTTCAACAAGCATCAATCAAGAACCTTATTAACTTGAAGAGAAATTTGGCATAATATAGCACCATCACATAGAAAACACTTGCACGAATATACTCACGCACAAAGGAAAAGGAATATGACATATAAAAATAATTGCATCCACAATTATCATATAAAGTTGGACATGCAAGATGAATCATGAAAAATTAGTTGAGTGTGCAAGTCCATAAAAATTAATGGAAGAGAAAGAAGAAGAAAAGGGAAGAAAAACTTACCTAAATGTAGCCGTGAAACGAATTAAATGAAAGAATTATGTAGTGTGTGAATGTGAAGTGTAAGAAGAAGAAGAAAGTCCAGAGAGTAAGGGAAGGTTGCTGTGACGGTTTAGAGAGTGAGGGAGGAGAGAGAGAAACTGTATATATATGTGAGTTTTTTTTTTTAACACGGGTTGCTGCATGGCCATGCTCGGGGCTATGTAGACCTTCAAAAAGAGCACAAAGCGGTGTTTTACAGGGTAAATCTGCCTTGGCTTTAGCGCGGCCATGCTAACTTAAAAAATCCATAGAATATTTAATAGATGCAACATAGGCTTCAACACAGCCATGTTTGGGGTTGTGCTGACTTCAAAATCATCCACAGAACCTCTTTAGGTTGTGCATAGTCTTGAGCACTGATTATGCTTAAGGTAGTACAGACTTTGAAAAACACATAGAGGAAAAATAAGACTTACTCAAGCTAATAGACAACAACTGTGATCATCATGCACCTTTAAAAGTGTAAATGAGCGTAGAGAAAGACTTATCGGGTGCACTTAGTGATTAGAATTCAAACTTCCTTACTTGTCATTGGCTCTTCCCCATACTTAGAAATTACTCCTGCTCTCTTCAAATAACCTTAGAAACTCCCCTTAAGATTTGCAAATTTATAAAAATAATAGACTTAGGATAGTGATAACAAAAAGAAAATAAAAGGAACGCTACATACCTAAGTTGACATGGGTTGCCTCCCAAGAAGCGCACTTGTTTAACGTCATTAGCTCGACGCTCTTCTCATTCTTCAACTAAGTCTCTAGCAGTTAGAGATCTAATTCCTCCCTATCTTTGGCACTACTTGCGTTGGACTAACCCAGTAGCTATCAGATATGGGGTAAATAAGTCCGGCATTAAGAAGTTTGATCACCTCCTTCTTAACCACCTCCTTCATATTAGGATTTAGCCGTCTCTATGGTTACACTATAAGCTTGAATCCTTCTTCTGATAAAAATTTGTGAGTACAGAATGAGGGGTTGATACCTTTTATATCAAATATTTTCCAAGCGATGACTCGCTTGTGTGCTCTCAGGATCGTAAGTAATTGGTCTTTCTGCTCTTGAGAAAAATTTGAGGCTATAATAACTGGCAGGCTGGAGTCTTCCACAAGGAAAGCAGATTCCAAATACTTTGGTAATTGTTTCAATTCCAACACTGGCGGCTCTTCTATAGAAGTTTTAAGTCTCGCCTCATTTTCTGTTCTCAACTTTTCAAACCCATGTTGAGGTGTAACACCTTTTGAAGCATCAAGCTGTTCAATGAGTAGCGCAACCTTTGGGTTATCTGCATCCTTCTTCTCTCCCAATGTCAAGCTTAGCTCTAACTCATCTTTTCTTAGAACTTCCTTCATCTGCTCATTTACTGAAATATCAACAACATTAATAGAGTAACAAGAGTCATCAATGCACATAGTGTGTTTCATAATAGCAGTCATTTGGATTACCAACTCTTCATCACTAATTCTCAAAGTAAGCTAGCCTCTTACCACATTAACCATTGCTTTAGTAGTAGCTAGGAATGGTCTCTTAAGTATCAAAGGGATATCCCCATCATCATCTATTTCTAGAACTACAAAGTCTATGGGGTAGATGAAATTCCCTACCTTTACCAAGACATCCTCGATTATCCCCTTGGGAATCTTCACAGAGCGGTTAATAAGTTGCAAACTCATCCTAGTCAGTGTTAGGTCAGAAAGTCCTAACTTCTTGAAAAAGGAGTATGGCATTAAATTAATGTTAGCCCCAAGATTAGCTAAGGCCTTATCAACTGAAGTATCACCTACGACACACGGAATTGTGAAATTGCCGGGATCCCTTAGCTTTGAAGGAAGTTTATTTAAATGATAGATGAGCAATTTGCATCAACTTCTATGGTAAACACATCCTCCAACTTTCGCTTGTTAGATAGAAACTCCTTTAGGAACGTAGCATATTTCGACATTTGCAAAAGTGCCTTTACAAATGGAATATTAATGCAGATGTTTAAATAGATCAATGAATTTACCAAATTGCTCCTTGTCTTTGCACTAATTGAGGTGAGTTGGATAAGGGATTTTTGGCACATATCCTTTGACAGCCGGTGGTGATCTCCTCTCAGGATGTGTTTTCTTAGGTGTCATCTTCTCTTTTTCAATAGGTTGATTATCCTCTTGCTTCTTTTCATGTCGCTGTTTAGATGGTAACTCTTTCCCGCTTCTCAGTGTAATGGCTTTCGCCTGTTCCCTTGGATTGTTTTTTGTGTTGCTGGGAAGCGAGCCAGGTTGTCTTTCAAACATCATCTTAGCTAGTTGGCCAATTTGCTTCTCAATATTGTGAATCGAGACCTCTTGATTATGATGTCTTACATTAGAGTTTTAGATGAATTGGCTCAGTATATCTTCCAAGTTACCCTTCTTTTTTTATTGAGGTGGCTACGCTGAAGGAAGCGGTAAAGGCTGATAAAGTGGCGGCTGTTGCTTCGAATACCCTGGTGGTGGTAGATTAACTCTCCGATAGTCCTGGTTTCCATAAGCCGGATTCAGATGGTTTCTCATCCCCGGATGGTAGGTGTTACCATACTGATTATACTGCTGTCCATTTGAATTCCCAAGATAATCTACCTGTTCATATTGCTAAAAAAGATTCACACCCTCCTCAGATCTCCCATCTGATGTTGTTGTTGTGGTCCTTAGGAATTCTTGAGAGTTGCAACTTGGTGGCTCAAAGCTTTCATCTTTGCTACCAAAGTAGTAATGACATCTACTTCATACATTCCTGTTGCTTTCCGCTTGCTCTTGCCACGACCCCACTGGTAATTGTTTCTTGCTATATCAACGAATAGCTTTAATGAGTCATTCGGAGTCTTAGTATTCAATGTACCGCCAGCTGCGGCATCTATCAAGTGACATGTAGTTGGATTTAACCCATTAAAAAATGTTTGAACTTGCATCCATGTAGGTAACTGGTGATGTGGACACTTTCTCAACAACTCTGTCTATCTCTGCTAGGCATCATATATCGTTTCATGATCTTGTTGAGTGAAAGAAGAGATGTTATTCCGAAGCTTGGCAGTCTTGCATGGTGGAAAATAATTGTCCAGAAACTCCTTTATCGTGTCATCCCATGTAGCCAAAGCCCCGAGACCTAATGACTGAAGCCAAGTCTTAGCCTTCCCTCTTAATGAAAAAGGGAAACAATCTTGTAAGCACTGCTTCATCTGTCACCTTATTGTTCTTGAAAGTTTCACAAATCTCCAAGAATGTCTAAATGTGAGCGTGGGGGTCTTCATCAAGTAATTCATTGAACTGACAGTATTGTTGTAATTATTAGCCCCAATGGGAGGCTTAATAATGGTTGGACCTATGCTGTTCAGTGTAGGCCTTGCATACTCAATGTTTGTCTTTGGTGGATCTTCAACCATTACTTCTTGTACCTTTGCTTCACTCTTTGTAGATGACTTTAACTCAGAACTATTAGAAAGTCGCTTAGTTAGCTCTTCTTCTTTAACATTTGTTGCCACTTTTATATCACGTTCTCCCTCCTCACTGACTGGCTGCCTAGAAGATTCGGCAGCCGTGTCCCTTTAAAGTCGGCGGGGTGTTCTCTCAATCTCAGGATCTATATCAAGAATGTGAGGGAAAATTCCTTGTCATACATTGCAAAAGGCAACCAAGTGTAAATTAAAACTTTTCAAAAGATGTAGAGAAGAGAAATAGATAAAACAATGAGTGACTAAAGTAGTAGATACTACAATTTTTCCTAATATTGTCTTGCTAGATCCTCGATAACGGTGCCAAAAACTTGATGCACTTGAATTTAACCAATCTTTTTAAGTTTTAAATTTATAACCAATAAAATCTACGCTCGAGCTAGGCAGTTTACCTATCGACTATAGTATAGATTTAACAAGTGTTATCCTCTGGGATTTAGAAAACAAGTACTAGTATTACCTTTCTCTACTATCTAGCCTAATTTACGATGCGAAAATTATGAATTAAATTAATAATTAACAAATCCTAACAACCCTAGAATTAAATGATATTATCTTAAAAATGTATTTAATCACAAAACATACCCCTCATCTTGTTCCACCATAACCCTTAAATTCTTAAAATAAGATATTAACTAATGAATCGATTTACACTTTGCACTGCAGGAATTCTCAAGTAAAATCAATTACTTCTTCGAGTTAATCAATTCTTAATTATGCACAAGATAATAGAGACTTCTCTCTCACTACTGTCATGCAAGATCTCTTTAAGTTCACAATTTCCAATTAAAGTTTTAATTTTTATTGTAGAAAATCAATGTTTTTCTACCTCTAGGCAAAACATGTAATCTCTCTATTCATAAAGATATAATTTACTAGATGAAACCTCTTTCAATCTAATAAAAATCAGATATGTAATCAATTTACGTACATAAATCAATCACAAGAAGAATGGAAACACATGAATAGATGCAAAGATACAAACAATTCATTAATCAATCAATGTTTCAGCACATGAGTTCGGGCTTTACAAGATGAAAAATATAAATAATTACTCTTCAATGGAGTTTTCAATAAAAACAGAGAATCTAGAGAAGTAAAAATAATTCATGATAGAAAGAGTAATCCCTTGTGTTGTTGCGTGATCTCCAATGATGTTTGGACAATTTGCCTCTTGAAGCTCATAATAACACTCCCCTAGGGTTTTTAGAACGTAGCCAGAAAAATAATCTCTCCTTTAAAATAAAATAAGGTGCTTATTTATAGTTTTACGAAAACAAGATTCAGCATGAGTGTTAACACGGCTATGTTCGAGGCCATGCTGACTTCGAAACACGTCATTTTCACTGCCTAGTTTAGCACGACCTATAGCACAATCGTGCTTAGGGTGGGGCTAAAAAAAACAAACTTGTATTCTCGTTATTGGCATCAACACGGGTTGTGCTGAACTTGAGGCACACCTTGATATAGCTAATGATCATGTTTTTGCATCCAGCACTGGCCTTTGCATGGTTGTGCTGAACTAAAAATGATTTTTTATTTTTATTTTTCACCAAATTTCATCTCGCCTTTGCTTATGTCATCATTAAACCTTTCTTTTGTCTCCATTGAAGCCTAAAATTAAAATTTAATCATATAAATACCATTTTCTTCAACAAATCACATGAAATCTATATAAAATCATAACTAATAAGCACTAGAATTAAGGGTCTTTCGACACTTATTAATACATACATACATACATACATATATATATATATATATATATATATATATATATATATATATTAAACCACTCCAAATCTTTGATGGAAGATCACACTTATCTTCTCTCTTTATTTTTTTTTCTTTTAGCAGGTAATAATATCTTTAAATAATCTTTTTTGTGAAATTCACATCCTTATATGCTTTATATTGCTCCTAGTAATAATTTTGTTGCTGTTGATTGACATTCCTTATATAAGTGTATCATTCAATTAAATAGAAAGTATATAGCCCATCTTTAGACACAGTCTTTTTTTTTTTTTTCTTATTTACTTTGAGACAGTTACTATCCTTAACTTTACCCTTACTTTATAAATTAGCCTGTTCATACTTGAGGTGCTCGCATTAGTGGTGGAGTGCTGAAGGTCATACAATATATATTCCTCCCCTCATTTTTTTTTTTTTTAGTTCTTACACCATTCTTGTATTTTTTTTTTTTTTTTACAGTTGTCGATAATTAATGAGCCATTACTTTCACTTCCATTGCAGGTTTGATTATGAGATAAAGGCTTATTACTTTGTTGGTCGTCATTGTGCTTCAGCATCTTGTGTCGTCAAATGTCGCAAGTGAGGTTCCTCCATGCTCGTAATAATTTTTTTTTTTTTTTACTAGGAATATAATAGAAATATCATATCCTAAATCAATTCGCTGGCTCCTTCCCTTTCCTGTTTGATTTCCTGCACGGTCTCGGCTCTTCTGTTCAAATAGGATTAGACCGTGGTGTTTGATATAAAGCCAAGGCAAATAGAGTGGACTTCCCGGCGGCAACGGACAGTGATGGCTTGACGTTTCATGCTTTGCGTGTTTGCGGTGGGGCTTGACCAAGCCCTTCTCCTCATGGATATTGACAAATTCATTCACCAATTCCTTGTCCAAGGTCTTTGGGTGATTCTTTTATTTCTGCCTCTTTCACGTTATCATCTATATTTTGTATCCCGTCTTCTCCGTTCACATCTGCAGATTCATCATCATCACCGATATTGCCATTTTCCTCCATTGCATCTCTGTTCTGTCTGGTCTCAACCCTCCAATCGCGTCTTTGTTTGACTATATCAGGTGTGACGGGTGCAAGACTATCGGATTTTCCAACCATTTCCGACAAGGAATTAGCCAACACTTTCTGCCTCGTCTCCACATCTAACCCCACCACCAGTGTTACACGACCTTTCTTCCTCAAAAAAAAAAAAAATTATCTGTCGCAGCGGATAGCTTCCCAGCATTCTTCTCCTTCAACTCCGCCCTTCCCTTCCTACCGTAATTCCAGTGTAGCTTAACCATGTGAACCTTAAAGTTACTTCTAACTGGTTCGCAATGAATGCTTCGACACTATAGCACCCTTTGTCTTTCAACAGATCTCCCTCCTTCACAATGGCTTTCCTCTCGGTATTATCCCTTCTTATTCAATTTATACCCAGTAGATTTCATCCTATCAATCATCTCATCTCCTTCTCCGACCAAGATGACGATGACTACGCTCCAACTGATTTCGGTCCGGAATCCACTAACAGATGCCTCGATTACATGCTCCAACTCCTTGACCGCAAGCTTTCGATCCCCTCATTGCCATCCCTTTCTCCTATACCATCTAATTACGCTAAAGGCCATTCCGAATCTTTCTGTGAGTTCGTAGGCTGAGGTGGTGGGAAGGAGATCTTCAAGGTTCCGGTTCGAGCAGCCGTCCCTCCTTAAGAGCCTTGTCTCTTGTATATACTGTATTAGGTGCATTCTGCTGAGCATTCAAGTATGGTCCCGGCATGTGCAAGGTTCCACGAATCAGTGGAGGTGGGGGAAGAGGTGCATGGACAAAGACTGATAGGTCGAATTTGGTGGAGGCCGGGGCATGTGCTCATACGTTGGAATACCTGTCTGGCTAAACTGACCTGAAGCAGTTGGTGGTCCAGGATATGTTCCTGTTTGAGGTTGGCCAGAAGCTGGAGGGAAGAAGCGAGGAGGAACATGCTCTTGGTAAGAATGCCGTACTGCTTACTGAAAACCTTGACCAAACTGAGAGCCAGGATTTCCCCGACTATACATCATAGGCAACGAAGATTTCTTAAAGAAAATTTGCAGCTTCCTATGACTACGTCCTTGAAAACAGCTCCATAGCCTCTTCTAGTGTTTCTTTATCGGATTGATTCTCCACACGCTTTGATTCCCCATTTGTTAATGTTACAACAAGAATGTTGGACCCAGGGATTGCATTCTCAATGTGCTGCCAGAACGTGTAGTAACCTCTACGCTCGTGGGCGTAGATGAAGAACTCTTTTCCTGGCCCACACGGTCAAAACTTACACGGAAATTTTAGGAAGATTTTTGGATACACCATCACGTCAAGCTTCTCTATTGCTTCCGTCTTCCATCTATCTTCAGGATGCGTCACCTCGGAGATGAGCTACTGTAACATAAATGTCCTAGAGGTCTAATAGTTTGATGCAATCTGGAGGATAGAAAGCCTCCGTTTGAAGTTAAAATTATCATCCTTAGGAAAATTAGGGGTGTTCCTCCTCTCTACGTAATAACGAGTCCAAAGCTACATGCATCCTATTCCTCGTGCCTAATTTCCAAATCCTTGAGCTTTGCTTCAAGTACAGGATGACTACCCTTCTCATCATCCCATCGTATAGATCTTCTCCTTCAGGTCATTTTCACCAAGAGAGCCAAGTTCAGCAAGTGAGTTCTTGAATATTTCCTTCACTTCATCAATCCCTTCATCAGAGATGAAATTACCATTGATGTTTAGCATCTTAAATTCAGGTTTCTGAACAACAGCCTGGACCAAGATCCTGGCTCCAGCTCTTCGAATTGAATTTGTACTCAAATCAACCTCAGTCAACTAGCCATGACCCTCTTCCGATGCCTTACCAATCACAATACAACGTTCATCTTTCAACTCATATTCAGACGAATCTAATTTTGTTTGGAACTGCTTTGTTGCAATACAGGCTGGTAGAGAAGAAACACCTTTCGCAGAAACATCATTCCCTGTTATTTTCAATATTTCAAGGGAAGATGCAGCAGCCTTGTTTCTTCTATTAAAATCACTTGATTTTTTTTTTTTTTATATATATATACATGTAATCTTCTTCACCTTTTTTTTTTTTTTTTATAATTTCGAGTTGGGTCCTGACACTGGTAATATTGCGAATTGATAGGGAAAAACATGGAAGCGATCAAGCAAAAAGACTTGTTGGTATACTCAGATGGGCATCTGTCACTGATCTCGAGTCCTTGGGATGCATTATTAGATGAAACTATCTCTGAAGATACCTTCTGGGACAAAATCAAATGTCGAGAGCTCTATGCGGCGGCTTGCACCGATGGTATGCTTTGCTTTATTGGATGCGAGCCTCATACTAGTTCAAGAGACGCCATCAACGTGAGTTCGATTTTGCGCTTTAGGAATGAAAGAAAGGAACTTCTCCTCTCAACCACCCAATTTGCATTCCTTAGGCAGCCACCCTTTAGGTGGAAATTTTAGATAAAACATATAATCTCAACGTCAGAGTATGTGACTCTTTTGGAGAAGGTTGGCGTTTTCTGTGCCGTTACTACTTCCACCCGCTTGTGGTTCCCACATATGAGCAGATCAGAAATGTGGCGGGCGATCATCTGTCGCTGGAGTACTTAGACTCACACATTTGTCACTTCTTAGGGGGGAAATCACTCTGACACTTGAGGATGTGGTCTTTCTCTTGAACTTGACTAGTTTTGGGTAGACTAACATTACCTCTACTGAAGTGTCTTATAAGGAGCATAGTTTTCAAATATCTTTACTAAATGCCTTGAAAGCTACTCACAACAACAAGAGGAAGTCTTGTTTCTCTTCCCGGCTTGCATGCTTCTTTGAGGAGCAAAGGAAGGATAACCTTCAAGTTTCTGGCCCAGGTCGCAAATAGGAGTAAGTACTTTCATCCATTTTGAATATACCTTTATACTTATGTACTTAAACCGCTTTTATAGCGTATTTGCTATCCTTGTTTATGTTCCCTGGTGGAGTAGAAGAAGGTGTGAGCCTTCGCCTGTTTCTCTTGGCCATACAAATTGCTCAGGGTGAGTGCTTTGCACTAGGTCCCTTTTACTTAGGCTCCTTATATTGGCGGTTGGATCTGTACCACAAGGCTTCTGCTCGTTTAAAGGGTCATTATGTGAGTGTGTTGCATGTAGACCTAGTATTTCTCCGACTTTTCTTTTGTGAGCGGTTTCAGAAACACTTTATACCTCTTCTTAGTAGTGCTAAATCCAACCTTGCTCTTCTTAGAGCATGGGCTTGGGTTGAAGGAACTATTGAGCAAGCACTTTTGTAGCTTATCAACGTTGAGTTAGAATTCACATTTCGTCCTTATGTGAAAGTGAAACGGCTTGCTGGTTATGAAGATAAGGTGGATTATATCCTTTGAGCTCAAGGGATGAGGTGACCTTAGTAGATAGGCATAACTTGTAAGGGCCTCCACAATTCTATGGTGTACTCCAAGAAGTCTACCCTCCCTCTTAGATAACAAAGACTCCTCTAAGTGTTATTTAGAGTAAAGGGCTATAGTATATTCTCCTTACAAGGTTGCATGCCAACTTGGGTTTGACCAAGGGGTACCCCGCATGACTAATATTATTAACAACTTTGAGTTGTGTTATCGGTCACTCTCGCAAGTGATTGTAGAAATATTCATCCAGAAGTGCATCGGTTATACTTTCCTTTTGTAAGCTGCTCTAGGGTTGCTTCTCCTAGGTGGCTAACATATTGGTCGAATTGCTTGCAAGCTTATTGTGTGCCGTTAGGAGTTCTACCTTAAATTACGCCTAAGCCCAAGTTTAAGCCTATTGGTGATGTCCAAGAGACTATTAAATGGGTGGATTAATGATCAACATCTCCTACTGATGTGGGATTAGGGAGATCCTCTAAGAATAAATGTCCATTTCTTGCATTGACAAAGGATAGACAGGCTAAGCGTACCTTTATTCATGAGGTAGCATCCTTTTATCTTTCTTATCGTTATGTATGTACATGTAGCCTTTTTTACTAACCACCTTTGTCTATTATATATGTACAGGTTAAGATGGGCTCTGAAGTTCATTCTAGAACTTCTATTGATTCAGTGACTATTTCAATTCAAGTTGATGATGATCAAGACTCAGTGAATTATGCAGAATCACCAGTTGAAGATGGTAGAAGCGATGATAACGATTTTGAAGAGCTGCATGATTATGTTGGAGTTCAAGCTCTTACTACTAATACTGGTGGACTAGTTATAGAGATAAATGAGGATAATGATAACATCGATGCTGGTGACCATGTTGATGCGTTGCTTTGTTCTAGCACACATGAAAATAGGTTGTATGTATCTCCTATGGATATCCTTCCTCCCCCAATCGCTATGATGTCTCCTTGAGACAAGGAAGCGACTCCAAAGGTTTATGCTGTCGTAGAGGAGACTACATCCTATGGACTCATTAGAGACCCTTGATGCCATGGACAGAGACTTTTGGGCTAATTCTCCTATGTTAGGGATAGAGCTAGCTTTCACTATGGTAAGATGCTGGGAGAGATTGTGTTATTGTTGAACAGACCTTGGGATTCCTTGTCAGAGGCGGAACTTGAGTAGGTGATTAAATGCATTGAGGGGGTCGGTCTACTAAGGTTCAAAATTAACAGCTTAGAGCTTGTTGCTACTAAAGCCAAGAAGGTGTTAAATTACTATATTGTCAAGAGGCAGCATGATGAATTGATGAGCAAAGTGCAAGAGTTGCAAGAAGCAATTAAAGCATCCGATCTTGA
Source organism: Laguncularia racemosa (assembly GCA_037954665.1). Taxonomy (NCBI): domain Eukaryota; kingdom Viridiplantae; phylum Streptophyta; class Magnoliopsida; order Myrtales; family Combretaceae; genus Laguncularia; species Laguncularia racemosa. The sequence continues at coordinate 822,965 of JBBMOL010000213.1, forward strand.
GATGAAGGCACTTTTAGGAGACTCAGATCTTAAGTCCTCGATAAGCTTAGATTGTCTGCTATAATTTGGCACGACCATGCTTTTTTTTTTTTTCATTCTAAAGCATTACATTGAAATCAATAAAGTTGTTTGTCTTTATTTTGTTTGTATATATGTGTAATCATGACTTATTTGCATGTACTTACCACGAGTGATGCTAGTCACAGTCACATCATTTAGTTAATTTATTATGTTGCGCATCAAAGCAAAGCTTTCACTTGCTAGCAACAATACATTAAATGGTTGCAATAACCACTATCATAAACCTCATGAAAGATGAAGGGGCCTTTCCACTTTAGTGTGAACTTTGGTGCTGGAATACCTCATTGCACATGTTCTATTGCAAGGGTACAACATCACTTTATTGAAAGGACCACTTCTTGACCAAATGATTATAAGTCGCACTTAACCGCTAGCGATAGTTGGCAAGCTGACGCTTAGTGGTAGCTTATCTCTCTTCTAGAGCTTCGAGATCAAGCATATGTAAAGTATCTGGTTTAAGTTTAACATTAATGGCTAGTCTTGCAGATGGAACCAAAACTTCTATAAGCATCATTGCCTTACATCCATATACTAAAGAAAAGGGGGTGGCCTAAGTGGGGCTTCGTTTAGATGTCCTGTACGCCTATAGTGTCAATGGCAGTTTTTCATGCCATTTGTTGTGATTTTCATCAACCATATGACTAAGTACTTTTAAAAGAGTCTTATTTGTTACTTCTACTTGGCTATTTCCTTTTGGGTAGTAAGGTGTGGACTTCACGTGATCGATACCATAGGAGGCCAATAGTTGTCGTACTTGTGAGTTGTTAAAGGATGTACCATTATTTGAAAGAATGCGCTTTGGGATTCCAAAGCAGCAAATGACATGTTCTTTCATAAAGCTTGCTATTGCTTATCATGTAGCTTTTTTAATGGGATTGCATCCACCCACTTGGTGAAGCATTTAGTACCTACTAAGACCCAAATACATCCCTTAGATGGTGGATGTATTGGGTTAATCAAGTCGAATGCCCATGTATGGAAAGGCTACAAAGTAATCAAGCTATGCAGTGTAACGGCAGGAGCATATATGACATTCCCATGTTGTTGGTATGCAACACATCTCCTGGCAAAGTTGAATGCATCATTTTCCATTGTAGGCCAGTAATACCCCAAGCTCAATAGGTAGTAATACAACTTCCTTCCTCTTTAATGTTCTCCACCATCTCCGAAGTGAGCTTCAGCTAGTATAGTCTCCGTTTCAGGTGGTGTGACACACCTAAGGGGTTGTCCCATGAATGATACCTTGTATAGTTGGTCTTCATGCATGATATACCTCCTTGCCTTACATTTTACGATATGGGCATTAGTGCCATTTATAGGTAAGGTGCCGTTCTGCAGATAGCCTATGTAAGGGCATCTCCAATCATTGGCACTTGCTACGAAGTGGCATTCTCCTTGATTAGGAATCTCAAAGCATTTTGGACAACTCATTTGCATTTGAGAAGCCTCTTTAGCTAGTAATACCCTGTGCGTTGTATGTGGCGATACAAAGATGGGCCTTCCTCTCCACACCAGATTTTGTGATATTTGTCTAACATCGGGCATGCTTGTTTTGCGCCAATACATCGCGATAGGATGCCCTCTAGACCTTTGAAGTACAAAATGCCATTAATGAGGAGAAAAGTTTTTAAGGTTGCTAGAGAAGCTCCAGTAGGATGTGCTAGCTAACCCTTAATGGGGGTTCGCCAATCATTTGGCATTTCTTCTTCCTCATTTAGCAATTGTAGAGTTGTGTATGAAATCAATTTCTTAATGACCTGAATACTTAAACCATCTTCTTCAGGCTTGAATAGGAACTTTGGATGCTAAAGTTGCAAGTGCATCTGCATAACGGTTGGCCAATCGTTTGGTATGTTCATATTTTATTGAATTAAATTTGCTAACCAAAGATTGTACTGTAGCCCTATAAGGTGCTAGTGTTGGTTCTTTGAGAGCAAATTCACCATTGGCATGTTTGATAATCAGGTTTGAATCACCACAAATGCACAAGTGAGATGCCCTAGCACTTTGCGCTGAAATGAATCCGAGTAGTAGAACCTTATACTTAGCCTCATTATTGGTGCAATGGAAATCTGGCTTAAATGCTAGTGGTATCTCTTGGCCTTCAAGAGTTATCAATACTACCTCAGCTCCTTTCCCGATACTAGCAGATGAGTTGTCAAACTGTAATTGCCATTCCTTACCTAATTCCATCCTCATGAAATTCTGCTGGGATCGTATTTGTGGTGTGGGTCTCATTTGCCATAGGAAAATGAGCCAAGAGATCTGCTAAAGCCTGAGACTTGATAGCCTTAGGTGGCATAACTGTAATATTAAACTCTGATAGGAGAAGTAATCATTTTACGATTCGTCCAGATAGTGTCGGCTGTGATAGCAAGTACTTTATCGGGTTGAAGTGAGTGATAAGATTAACTTTATGCGCCAAGAAGTAATGATGCAACTTTTGTATAGTAAATATCAACGCAAGATAATGCTTCTCACAAGCTGAATAATTGAGTTCACTCCCTTGGAGGGATCAACGTAGGTAATATATAGGTCGCTCCCTTTCCTTAAGTTCTTGTGCAAGTAAAGCACCAATGGACTTATCAGTGGATGTCAAGTAGAGAATTATTGGTAAACCCTTAACCGGGATTGTCATCGTCTGTGGAGACATGAGTATATCTTTTACCTTTTAAATGGCCTTCTCTTGTAGTTGCCTCTACTCGAACAGTGCTCCTTTCTTTATGAGCTGCTGAAGGGGATAAGAGATCTTGGCTAGTGCTGGGATGAATCACTTGATATAAGAGACCTTCCCCATGATTCGGGTTAGTAGGTGAATGCTTGGATTGTCTAGCCTGCACCTTTGCTAGATCAATATTGATCCCTTTTTTGTGAACTATAAATCTAAGGAATTTGCTAGATGTTACACCAAAGACGCACTTTAGCGGGTTCATGAGCAACTTATACAACTGGCATCGCTTGAAACCTTCTACAGGTGTATCAAGTGATTTGGCGCCTACCTTAACTTGATAACAATGTCATCCACATAGTCTTCCATGAAGTCATGCATCATATCATGGAAAATGGCAGTCATTATTCTTTGGTAAGTAGCTCCTGCATTCTTAAGCCCAAAGAGCATAGCTATATAGTAAAAATTCCTGACTTATGTCTTGAAAGCAGTACACTCAGCATCTCTAGTAGCCATTTTAATTTGATTGTAGCCACTGAAACCATCTATAAATGAGAACAACTCATGTCCAGCTGTAACATCTACTAACATATTAATATTTGACAATGGGAAGTCATCTTTTGGGCAAACCTTGTTAAGATCACGAAAATCTATACAGACTTGTATTTGGCCATTTTTCTTCCTCATAGGCACGATATTGGCCAACCATGATGGGTGCTCAATTAGCTTGATGAAGCCAACTTTGAGCAACTTCTCAATCTCTTCTTTGATTTGGACCTCAACTTTTGGGGAAAAAAATGTGTTGTCCTTGTTTTACTAGCTTAACCTTGGCTACAATGCTCAACCTATGTACTATTAGAGTAGGCCCCAGTCCTGGAATTTCATCATAAGTCCATGCAAATATGTCTCGATACTTTTGTAGCAACTCCATTAGGTGGACCTTTAGTTCTTGCAAGAGATGCTTACTAATGAAGATAGGTCTCGGAGACTCCCCTAGTTTCGCTAGATCTAACTCTTCAATTTTATTAACTTGTAACTTAAGTTGGACCTGCATCTCTAGGGGGGCGGGTTGGGTTTCTTGTCTTGGTATGGGATTTAAAGAAGATGAACAAGCTTCTTTGCGTTTATCTCCTTCAAATCCCGTGGACCGTCATAAATAGTACACCTTCCACCCATCTTCTCTAATGAAAATTTCTATCACCTCGTTTCTCTTTTGCTTCTTTTGGCCCCTATGAGAGCCTTGCATTCTCTTCTTTCTCGTAGGCTTCTTTTGAGTCTCTTCCCAAGTGGGTACCAGTGTGCTAGAGGGTGTTGCAATAGCAGTTTCTCCATCTTCGACATATTCATCAAACAATGCAGTTTCAGTAAAGTATGCCTCATTATGCTCAAGTGGGCTATTTGTAGCGAGAATGAATACATCCTTTCCCTTCCAATGGCCCTTAATGCACTGATGCCATGTTGAGGGTATGAGATTGTGATCATGCAGCCACTTTCTTCCAACCGGTAGGTGATAGGATATGGGTGCATCGATCACATGGAACTGTGTAGAGCTCTGTATAAGGCCCACTTTAAAGCTTACATTAACATATACTATTGTGTTTGTAGATGTGTCAATGAAACTATTGATAGCAATAGGTTATCTTACAAGGCGCTAGTTGTCTATTCCTGTAGCCTTTATTGTGGACAAAGACATTATGTTTATGGAAGAGCCATTGTCTATGAATGTCCTTTTAATGGGATGCCCATTTAGCATGCTTTCCACATAAAGAGGATGGTTTTGATTAGGGTTCTTGGCGCACATGTACACATGGATAAAGAGAATTGTATTCTCATGTGCCTTTGCCATTCTTTGTATAGGTTGTGCTAAATTGCCGCCCTATATTGTCTCTCTGCAATTTGGGTAAGGGCAATTGCTACTGCTAGACGTGTATCCTTGTTAAACCTTAGTAAGTTAAAAAAATTTCTGAAGTTAGCTGTTTTCATCAGGGCAACTACTTCAGGCATACACGCGTCCTCATTATTCCCAGTCATAGTTTCTTGTACATTATGCACCTTGACATATGACATATCTCCTTCTTTAGTACTAGGATTGTGATTGATGGCACTTGTAGTACTCCGTTGATTATTGTGTGCAGGAAGTGGATTATTACGAACATCATTATTTTCTATGATAAGTTCTCCATTATGGATCCTATCATTGAAAATTTTCTATAAAGTCCAACACTCTTTCATAGGGTGACCTACTAACTTGTGATACTTGCAAAACTTAGGATCATTTTTCTTGTTTTGTGTTAGTAAACAATCTACTCTTGGGAGCTTGATATTCCCATCTCGTGACCATTGATCAAACAAAGCATGTAGCTTTCCCAATAGGCATGGAAAAGGGGGGATTGATGTAGCTTTCCCAATGACCATTGATCAAACAAAGCATGTAGCTCCTTTGGTACAAAGGAAGTCCTTAGGGTAGATACTATGGAAGTAGGTGTGGGAGTAGGTTGATGGCTAAATCCACCGAGAGCATTGGGAAGTAGAACATCTGGTTAAGTGGTTTGCTCATGAAGAATGTTCTCCTCATCTATAGGAGGGTTAATGGGATGAACTGCATGTGATGGAGTTGCATGGACGGCACCTTGCTGCGTAGCAATGTTGGTGTTTGATGGAGCCACACCTTTTTAGATAGTAGCAGCAGTAGCCAACCCTGTAACAAGTGGTGCAAACATGGTCATAAGTTGATTCAGAGCCTTTGTGTTCTCTTGCATAGTTTGCATCATTTGTGCAAGATCTATGGGATCCTTAGGCTTTGAATTGCCTTGACCAGTATTTTGCGGTATTTGAGGTAGGTTATGCTCCATCAGTTCAGTGTTAGGACCTTATTCTTGATAAATATTTTTAGATGGTCCTCTCTTCCTAGGGGGTATCATTTCTCTTCTATCACTTAACTCTGTTCCAAGTTGAGTCGCCAAAATGTAGATAGGGGTCCTGGTAGGTGCGGTCACATGCGTATCACGAGGGTATCTCACTATACGTGACTTTAGAGAAAAGTGATTCAGAGGTGGCACGTGATGGGATGATTGGGGAGAGAGAGGCAGAGAGGAGGAATAGGTGATCTCAAGCATCTCGAATACACAAGTGACAAACAAGGGAGCTAAGGGGACCTCAAGTGTTAACCTTGCAGTTCTTAAGTAATGGAGATCGTTCTTCACTTAATCTTTTGTTTGATCTTTGAGAGCAGAGAACTCTTGGTAGAACACCGTTTCTCTGATATCAGGAATTTAGGAAAAAGGTTCTTTAATGAGGAGGAATGACTATGTATTTATAAACTCTTAGGCCTAATAATATTTGTTAGATCACTTTAGCGGCCAATGGATAAGATGAAGTCTGCTCAATTTAGGGTTATTCTAATGAGCATGCCATAAGCCTAAGACCAGTAGTTTTCCTTATAAGTACATGATCTTGCCTAAGAAAGGTTAGATGTGGATGAATCGGTCCAACAATCCTTGGTTCGAGCCTACCAAGCTAATTCTCCCAGAGTCATCCTAATAATTGGACTGGACTCATTAGGCCTTGTCACCTAGCCCAATGAGTCAAGTCAAATAATTAATGGGCTTAGCTCAATATATTTACATAATATTTTTAGCCCTCTACAACCATAAAAGTAAAAGTTATATATATTAGCATCATAGCAATAATGACGATAATAGTGTCAATGAATTAATGCTAAAAAAAAATAATGATGCAAAACAATAGTAAGAGTTAACAAACATATAATTATTATAATTTGAGTGAGCAGATCAAACCATGATAATATTCCATAACATGTATATAAATGTCATTGCTATTTACATGGATATTAATAAAGTACAAGAAACTCTAAAAGAAAAAAAAAGGAATAATAAAATCGAATATGTTATTACAAAGTTTTAGTGAATAATTGTAACAACACAAACTCAAGATGTAAATCCATGACTCTAACGAAAATAATACTATAAGTTACCATAATTTTTGTTAACAAATATATAAGTTATGGACACATCTAATTTATAGTTCTATATTTAATATAACATTTTCAAAAGCTTGTAATATCTATACATGTATATGTATTCACTACAAGAATTATTACAAAATGTAATTTTTTTCCATGAAAAAGCTTCAAAAATTGTCTCAATAGACCTATTGCAAGAATTCACATTCCAGTAAAAAACTTGTTGCAATAGTCCTATCAACTTTGGGATATTGCAAGGAAAGATTTCTCATAGGCCATTTGCGAGAATTGGAAAAATTGTTGAAATAGGTATAGTATTTGCGAGAAATATAATTCCTACTAAGTGATAGCATTTGTGAGAAAAGTAATGTTAGAAGAGGCTAACACATAATCAAATGTTAGAAAATCAAAGAGGCATTTGCGAGGAATCAAATTGTGGTAATAAAACATTTGTGAAGAATCAAATTGTGGTAATAAGGTATTTGTGAGGAATCATATTATGGTAATAAGGCATTTGCAAGGAATCAAATTGTGGCAATAAAGCATTTGTGAGAAATCAAATTACGGCAATATGTTTACGAGAAATTAATTGTCGCAAAATTTGGGAATTTAGGAGGAAAAATTTTTGACAATACATATTTATGAGAAATGAATTATGGCAAATGTAAATGCATTTCTTGAAATAGCTAATATTTACGAGAATTGAATCATCACAAAATGTAATTCCCACCCCTAATTCAATTGGCATTACACATTTTTTACAAAAACTTGTGATACAATATACATTCTTCATCAACCCAATTCACCGATGTCTTTCATTAACCAAAAAGAAAGAATTTACGAGGAATGAGAAAAAAATTCTTGCAATACCCAATATTTACGAGAAATGAATTCTCACAAAATGTAACAAGTTCAAACAAAAAAGGAAAAAAAAATCTATTCCAATTTGTCACAAATATGTTAGTGCACTATGCACTATTTATTCCCAAAATAACTAATCAAACATCTTACCATAAGTATCCATCAAAGTTTCAAAAATATACACATCACATGAGATCTAGCAAACAAAAAAGAGTGATGCAGTACTTGGTCAACAAAGAAAGAGCGCTATGATATTTAAGGACGAGATGAAGGTGGTTTAGGAATTTTACAGATTAACCACAACTTTTTTGCGTTTTGCAGTTGCTCCTTTTGAACTTACACCAATAACTTTTCCGCTTGCATCAAACTTTACCTGCCAGTCTAAGACTGGTACAAATCAATTCTAATTCAAGATCTTTAAGCTAAAGACACTAGAAGCATGAGATTAAGTAAGTTACAACATAATCCATATGCTCTCAAAGCAAGATGCAAAATTTAGAGTAAAGGATCTTAGAGAATCTACCAAGAAGTTCAAAGCAATTTCTACCATAAATAATGAATTAACTGTGCACTTCAAAGCTTAAAACAGTTGGTAGTAACTATCACCACTACTACATGGATAGAGATCACATGCTCCCAATCATGTTTCTTTTCCCATTTTAGCCACTAATAGAATGATACATGTCCCATGAAGCAAAAAAACAAGTGAGAAAGTGGTTGAATGGGACATGTCATACTTGTAATGGTTGAAGATAGTAATGATAGCATAACTAGGGACTAGAGATTTCCATCCCCACTAGAGATCGACTCATTGCCCTATTTTACTGCATGTACTATATATTCCTCATTTTTCAAGTGAGTCGAGACATTTATAAGAAACAATCAATCAGGAATACATTAGTGATGCGGCAACTCAAGCTAAGGGCATTTAATAAGATACAATGTCAAAATTTAAGAGGAGAACAAACTTGCCTAAAGCTTAAACTCTCAGATATGTTAAAACGATGACATATATTGATCCAATCATAAACTCGTTGTTCAATGCCTAAAAGTGCCACGACATTCATTTAGACTAGTAGAAGCATACTTTAGGAGTTTCATGTAAATAAATGCACCTTACACTGTAGCTTGTTAAGCATGTATGTACAACCATAAATAGGACTCAGATGTGGAAAGGCTCACGAAGAACGTCATCCGTGTCATAAGTCATAACAAAACAAATGTTGTAGTCATTCGATTTGCAAATTAAGATTGAAGGACAAACCTAAGGCAATTCCCCAAGTCCATAGAGAGGATAAATATATGGGGAGCCTCCTTGAAAACATGCTAAAGACTCTGCATAAAGCTACAAAAGCAAACAAACCATATATTAGTAAATATTAGGATAGTCATCATAGAAAAGAACTTGCAAAGAAAAATCCTAATCGTAGTTCTATTATGGTGAAGAACAAGGAAATTGAGGACGAGGAAATTTCCAGTTGCACCTTTATTCTCTTCACAAAACCTATGGTTGGATGATCTAAGTATTTATCATCATCGTGAAGTGCCAAGGCATGACTAATAAAATCGATCGTAACATCTTCATGAAATTACAAAAAATTTTGAAGTAAAAAAAAGATAAACACAAGATTGTACATGTATGAGAGTCAAATTGGATTGCCCGTTTCCAATTTGATTTAATTTGCTTGTTTTATAAGTATAATTTGTACTTCCATCTTATTTGTTTCTAATTTACTAATGAATGATTTATGAATAATGCCAATATAAAATCAAAACAGGCAAACAAGCATGCCTATCATATGAAGTATGGCATGCTTGATTAATTAGTCTCCATCTTGATGAATGCTTTATAGGATTGTTTCCACTAAGTTCACAAAAATGATATTTTATGCAGCAAACCATACATTAGTTAGCAAATGAAAGAAATTTGAGAACATACGTGATTAGCTCCCTTGTTGTAACTTTATTTAAGTCTAATCCTTCATGGGATTTTAGGTCATTCTCTTCAAACTCTTGTAGATAAATGAAGAACTTTCTTACACGATGCTTTTCAAATAGCCTCGTCAATGGAGATTTTAGTGCTTCCACATAAGTTGCTGGAACTTTGTAAATTTGAAGGAAATAAATGGACTTCGTTAATACAGGAGTAACTTGCTTCTAAAACTTAAAAACAGAAAACACAATTTCTTGGCAGTAGAGAATTGCAAATCTAAATTTGGAGCATATACCATACCTTTCCCTTATTGTAGACAAAACTACCATTGATAACCTTGAAATTTAGGTACTTCATGACATCCATGTAGATCAAAACATGAACCAGAGCACCATTGGCCATCATAAACTTCACAGAAGCACATAAAAGATAAAATAACCATAAGAATTTAGAATTACAAAACCAGATACAAGAACAAGATATTACAGTAACCAGTAATCTATACAAGCAACACGTTATCGTTAATAATATTTAAATCAAATAATTTTCCATCGGAACTTTGAGCATGCCCTGAAAATACTGCTAATAAAGAAGACAACACCTACATATAATTGCACTAAGTGTGCATGAAATATAAAAACTATACTTTTAGAGTAAGCAATGCTTAATAATTTTGTGATACCTTCTAGTTCTTTCATTCTTTTCACAACCATTATTCAAGAATGGAGCCCCAAATAGTAGGTATCAGAAAACTAAGTTAAAGATGATCATGTGCTTGAATAGCTTATTTTATTAGGTAACTTTTCTTATTTTTAGTGACTAGCTTGAGGCATTGAAACAACCTCTTTGTAAAATGTAAGGGCGAGGGATGCTTTCCCCATCCATACCCTACACTAGTTAGAGGAGCACATTGTGTTCCTGGAATGATTCTTATACAGACCCACTTTACATGGATAACATGACCACCATTTTATACAAGTCTCGCATATATGAAGGTTAAAACTATATGCTCTATAAACCACTTGATCTATTTAAGAATATTTTGTGCTGCTTATTTAACCTATTTTAGGCTACATTTTTTCCAAACCAAACATAAATAAGATAGAAGAAAGAACTTAAAATTTTATGCACTATATATATAAAATCTATGAATGAACCATATTACCCGAGGAATCATATCAACATTATACTCCTTGCTTGGGCTTAAACTCTCTAGAGCCTTGTCACTTCCCTTAAAATGTTTCCAAATCTATAGGCAGGAAATAGAAAATATAAAATAGACAAACATACCCATTTTAATTTCTACATTTTTTTTTCTAGATGAGTCATAAAAAGTTTCACTCGGTTAACACTGAGAGATGTTGATTCTCTACCACAATAGTTATTCTTGTCTATATGTAAGACCTGATATATATCAATCAAACTTATCCACCTAGGTATAGTGTTGGTTAAAACTACAAGCTAAATAGCATGAGCATGGTTTTAGGTGTTGGGTGTCTAGAATACACATACTATCTATGATAAATCTACCTAATGAACACATGCACACATGATTTGAGGTAACAACATATCTAACATTTTAATTAAAAATCTTTTAAAACTATTGCATCATATTCATAACCCCCAAAACTATCAATCTTGTTGATGCATCCGAAACTTCCAAAATATGGTTCTGACTCCTAAAAATTCACAAGTGATAAGGCCTTTAACCCAGAATAAAGAGTCTAAGGGGATTTGGATGCAAACAATGTAATACCTGTTGAATTGTTGGAAGTTTCATGAAGGTAAAACCATATTTTTCATTCTTTGAGTTTGGTGTATTTGTATATGATCGATAATTTAGGGTACTTTCGTATAATTATTTTATTTCTAACATGTCGATTGGTATCTATCAAATGCACATTACAAGCCAAAATTTAATTAGATCAAGTCAAAATATTAATCCATGCCAACATTCTTCTCGCTTGAGTGCCATAGAACCTATAAATTTACAAGGAATGAACATGACACAAGGTCATTTCTGGTAATGAAAATCTTAATATCACACATAATAATTGTACTCTCCTATGCAAGCTATTATTGCAACCCTTACTTCCTGCAGTTAAATTGATTTCTATACATGATAATCACTATCTTTCTTCAATCTACTTTCATTCATTTCAATTCATTTTTCTTTTCTTTTTTTTTTTTAATTTTTGGGTCATAACCCATTTCAATTCAATTTGTTGCATACTCTTTTTTCCTTTCCTTAGATTCTCATACGACTTATACAATATCTAAATCAAATCTTGATCAACATTCAATGAACCCAAATCGTAAACATATCCAATATCAGTAAACATCAATGGGAAATAATGATAATAGACAATGTAATGAACCCAAATCGTAATACTAACAAAGTTTTTTTTTTCCCGATTACTTATGAAGGAGTATAACAGACGAGCATAATCGTAATCCCAAACAATGCTACAGAGGAGTAAAATAGAGGAGAAAGAAAATAGAGTAACTGTTTTAAATAACTCAGAGAAATGGAACATATAGTGGACAAAAAATATAGGAAACAATTTCATAGATATAAATGTTAGAGCATATAAAATATTCTTATCTTGTTCGACAACACAATGAACATTTAAGAATAGAAGCAAGAGTAAAAAATTTAGATCCTGTACATACCTCCAGCCATTGTAAATAAACATACGAATTTTCCTTTGCTTCGACCTAGTACTTCTAAGCTCTCTCTCGCTCAAAAAATGATGGTGTATTTTCTAAAGTGAGTGAGTAGGATTAGGGACTCTAATCGTAAAATCACATCCCAAATATATCTTTTACCATCATAGATCATAACAGACATGATCTGAGCATGAATGCGAAATTTTCTTGCGTGGATATACATTTGTAAATATGCATCATATCGTATCTTAAATGGACCTTATCTTGAATAGATTTCCTAGAAAGATTGCATAATATCCAGATGCGAATTTGGATTTGGGAAATTCCGAAATTCTCCCACTTGGTCCATTTATCCCAATATCAACATAAAAAGAAACAAAATATATGAATCATGGTGATAAGTCCTTTGATAATAAGTATTATCTTCTATGTATTACAATATATCAAGTCTTTCAATACCAGTTCTTAAACTTAATGAATAAATCATATATTCATTCTAGGTCTAAACTTAATGACATTTCTTAAAACAAATGAATAAGCAAAATGTGCACACAAAACCAAATAAGAAATATCAACCGAGTAAGAGTTTCATTGAAATATTAAATGCATGTACAATAAAAGATTACATTATGGAACCAAATCTCATTCTTACTACATGATCCTTAAAATTCTTTGGTGGCATGCCCAAGCCCAAGGATCAACTATCATTAATTCAGTGCTAATGTGCTCAATAACCACTTTCTTTTCCTTAAGACATTCTCTTATGGCTAAGTACTTGATGTCAATATTTTTACTTCAACTACCACTTTTATTGTTCTTAGCCATAAATATAATAGCTAAGTTATCGTGGTACAATCTTAATGGCTTAAAAATATAATCAATAATTCTAAGCCTAGACATGAAACTCTTCAACCATACACCATGTGAAGTAGTCTCAAAACAAGATACAAACTTGGTCTCTATAGTAGGAGTAGCATTCAAGGTCTTCTTTGCACTCTCCAAGACATGGCTCCACCGACAAGAATGAAAATGTAACCAAATGCTGATTTACATGAATCAACATAGCCATTAAAGTCTGCATTAGAATATCTAATGACCTCCAAATTGTTAGTCCATTTATACATGAGTATGTAATTCTTTGTTCCTTGAAGGTATTTGATTACCTTCTTTGCAGCTCTCTAGTGGTCAACACTTGGGTTCCTCTGATATCTCCCTAATGTCTCAACAACAAATGTAATGTCAGGTCTAGTATAAACCTAAGCATACATTGGGCTTCCAACGGCTGATGCATATGGGATGTTTTTCATTTGTTCCCGCTCGAGCTCATTTTTAGGGCATTAACTTAAGGTTAATTTGTCACCTTTCATAATGGGTGCTACACTTGGTGAACAATCCTTCATCCAAAATCTCTTTAAAACTTTGTTGATATAAGCCTCTTGAGACAAACCTAAAATGACTTGAGATCTTTCCCTATGCATCTTAATGCTAATGACATAAGATGCCTCACCTATGTCCTTCATATCAAAGTTCTTCGAGAGGAGTTGTTTTACCTCATATAGCAAACCCTTATCATTAGTTGCAAGCAAAATATCATCTACATACAGCACAAGAAAACAAATTTTACTCCCACTAACCTTCTGGTATATACATTGATCCATAATGTTCTCTTCAAAACCATATGAAGTGATGACATCATGAAATTTCAAATACCGTTAACGGGAGGCTTGTTTTAATCCACATATGGATTTATTAAGCTTACAAACCAAATGCTTATCATTACTGGTAGAGGATCCTTCAGGTTGTTTCATGTAAAACTCTTCCTCTAGATTAGCATTAAGGAAGGTCGTTTTCACATCCATTTGGTGTAACTCCAAATCATGTGCAACCAATGCCATAATTACATGAAAGGAATATAAGAGAAAATGTTTCTATGTAGTCGACTCCTTCCCTTTAAGTGAACCCTTTAGCAACAAGTCTTTCTTTATGTCTCTCAATGTTGCCATGTGAGTCTTTCTTTGTTTTAAAGACCCATTTGCATCTAATGGTTTTTACACCATCAGGAAACTTGACGAGATTCCAAACTCTATTAGATGTCATCGAATCCATCTCTTCTTTCATAGCATTGTACCACAAGTTCGAATTCTCCGAACTCATGGCCTATGAAAATGTCTCAGGATCATTTTCGGCTCCAACATTGTAGTCAGACTCTTGCAGATACACAATATAGTCACTAGAAATTGTTGATTTCCTTACTCTAGTATTTCTTCTTAATACTGCATCAACATTCTCTTGAGGAATATGATCATGTTGTTCAGGCGGTTATTCAATAGCTTTGAACATCTGTTAAACTTCAGCATCTACTGGATTAGGATCAGCAGTTTGTGGTATCTCCAAGGCTGGCTCTATAACACATATCTATGCTAGAGGCATGTTGTTAACAACAACGATCAGCCCATTACTTGAAATGGCACACTGAGCATCAGTATGATCTTTTCTAGAACCAAGGCCCTAAGATTGATAACTCCCACTATCAAGTCATTCTTAAGAAATTTTGCATTTCTTGATTTTACAAACTTAGTACTATGGGATAGATAATAAAATCTATATCCCTTAAACTTTTTAGCATATCTAATGAAATATCCACTAATAGTCCTTCATCTAACTTCTTCTCTTATAGGTTGTAGACTCTTACTTCACACGGACATCCCCAAATGCATACATGTCGCAAACACGATTTCCACCATTTGAATAACTCAAATGGAATATTTTTTATAGTCTTGGTTGGAACTCGATTCAATACACACACAATCGTTTTAAGAGCTTCAATCCATAATGAGTTAGGAAGTTAAGAGCTTACAAGCATGCTCCGCACCATGTCTAATTCTATTCGATTTTTTTTTTCAGCTACTCCATTTTGATTTGGAGAGCCAGGTAAACTGTATTAGGCAATAATCCCATTCTCTTGAAGAAACCTCACAAATGGACTAGTCACTTGTCCACTCTTTATGTATCTACCATAGTACTCTCTGGCTCTATCGGATCTCATGATTTTAATTTATTTTTCGCATTGTCTCTCTACTTGGGCCTTAAATGCTTTAAAAGCATTTAACGCTTCATTCTTGTTATTAAGTAAGTAGAGATACATGTATTATGAGTAATCATCTATAAAAGAGACAAAATACCAATTACGACATGCATCTATGTCTGCACTACAAATGTCAGTGTATATGATTTCTAATAATTCAAAACTCCTCTTGGAACCTTTCTTTGACTTGTTAGTCCATTTTCTCTTAATACAACTTATATAAGTCTCAAAGTCAGTGAAATCTAAAACACTAAATATCACACAATTCACCAACCTTTTATTTTCTATCAATGGAGATATGTCCTAATCTCCAGTACCACAACATAAAGGATTCTTCATTCATAATGCATTGTTTAGTGCTAACCTTATCTTGAATGTGCATTATAGCATGGTTATCATCATTTTATAAATTAAGTAGAAAAAGGCCATCAAACAAGGTATCATATCCAATAACATCAGATTTATAAAATACATCAAATCTAAAGTACGAAAAGTTAAAGGAACAACCATCTGACATAAATCTAGAAACTAAAATTAAATTCTTAGAATAATCAGGGATATAAAATATCTTTTTTAAATTCAAAATGAAACCACTACTTAAAACCAAGTTGCACGTTTCAAAAGCCTCCACATGTGAGGACATCTTATTGCCTGAATAGATGCTATGCTCACTTCCCACTAGCTTCCGCAGGTCTTTTAAGTCCTGCAATGAATTGGTCACATGTATTGTAGAACCAAAATCAATCTACCATGTGTTATGATTAACATCAATCATATTGGATTCACAATAGAAAAGTGAAAGTTGAGTACCTTTTCTTATCAAGCCACTGCATGAACTTGGAGCTTTGTTTCTTCATGTGTCCCTTCTTTTTATAGAAGAAGCACATAACCTCCTTCTTTATGTACTTTGTGTGAGGAATTTTCCCTTTTCCCTGTCCCCTTGTCTTTAGCCTAATTCTTCCTATTACTCTTTCCATAAGTAGTTAAGTTTACCTTTTTCCTTCTCCTTCTCCTCCATAAGTAGTTTGCCCTCTTCTTGAACAAACATGGTCAATAACTCATTGATTGACCATTTATCTTTATGTGTGTTGTAAGATATCTTAAATAGGCCATACTCTTAAGGTAAAGTACAAAGGATGTAGTGAACCGGGAAGGATTCTGACAACTCAACTTCTAATGCCTTCAATTAGGCCACAATGTCCCTCATACGCATCATATGATCACACATACGACACACCCTTAACGCTGATGTGTTTCAGATTTGAAAGCTCTATGATTAGGTTTTAATCATTGCCTTGTTTGAAGTAGTAAATTGCTCATCAATGGCCTTTACCAGATCTTAGACCTTTTGATAATACTCAACGGAGCCCCTTATACTAGTAGAAATTTTAGTCTTTATGAACATAACTGACAAGCGATTAGATGGCTCCCATTTTTCATAAAGACTTATTACATTTGGAGTGTTGGTTTCAGTTATTGCAAAAGGCTCTGGTTTTCTTATGGCATAATCATTATCCATCCATCATAAATGAGGAAGAACTCTCTTCATTAAAACCTTATAGTTATCCCCTTTAAGTTTAGGAATATCACATCGCATATTAAAAAAATTGACAGGTTGAATTGTTGCAATAATTAAACAGACATGCTCATGTTACAAAAAGTTTTTAGGCTAATTAAGCTATGTCATGTTTTATCAATGTAAAATCACGCTAAAGTATGAATCTAGTGACATAAAACTTACTTATGGGCTAAAGTTATAATTTAATTAGATTCATCTGAAGACTTACATAAAACTATCAAATCATGTTCCTTTTCCTAATCCCTATGGGTAAATTAAAAAAATATAATTTGATATTTTATCATAATTAATCATACACAACATAATAAAAATTCCTATGAGATAAGATTTATTATATTGCATATAATTAATCATAACTAATGTTTATTTTCACATGTGATCCCATCATCCTTAATATATACAATCTAAATTAATTAAAGATACTGTGGCTATTCTTTAATTAATTGAAATTGTATGGATTGCATTAACATTAACTAAATCCTTAGGCTCAATTATTGCATAAAACCTTAAGCAATAACTTATGAACTTAACTCTAATATACTTATATCATTTAATCAATATTACATGTATAATAATAAACCATAAATCATACATGTAAACAAATAATAATCTAAGAACATATCATGATGATTAAATTTATAGAGAGCCAATACGAATTAATTTACTTCAATAATTAACACAAACAATTTCAATATGTAAAATTCTTTACTATATGTTATCTATATAATTAACAATAAATAATATAGATACATAAAAATTGTAAAAGTTTAATTTTCACTAAGAGTTGGAAACTTGGTTTAAAGCCCATTAACTTTATGATGAAATTAGTTAGAAGACTAAGCGAGGTAAACAACTTAGCTCGGTTGGCTAGGGAATAAGCTTGGCATAGGAAAAGCTTGAGTGGTCACAGGTTCGATCTAGGGCAGGCGCATTCTATGCATCCTTAATTTTTTTTAAACGCTTGAATGTGCTTCTGTTGAGGAAGATCGTACATGGTTGAGAAGTGTGCAGTGATCAAATGTCTTTAGTTTAGATGGCTTAAGTCTGCAAGGTTAGGTCCAATCAAGGAGAAATCAGTTTGTGGGTTCTCTCTACCCACGTAAGGTCTTTTTTTTTTTTTTTTTTTTCAAGTCAACTTAAGTTTAAGTTGTCTTCTGCCTTTAGTTGGGTCACTGCACCTGATTCCAACTTGTAATATTTTAACTAATTTGGACCTTAAAATTAACGTTTTAAAGCCTAAAATGCATGGAATTAGATTTTCTATCAATTCCTAATTTTATTAAAACTAAAAAACATCAAATTTAAACCAATCCAAAATAGAGCAAGGTAAAAGCATTTTTGAAAAATTGCACTAGTACTAATGTTGGAGCATATAAAATATTTCTATCATGTTCGACAACATAATGAATATATAAGAACAGAAGTGGAAGCAAAAAATTTAGATCGTGTACATACCTCCAGCCATTGCAAATAAATGTACGAATTTTCCTTTGCTTCGGCTTAGTACTTCTAAGCCCTCCCTTACTCAAAAAAGATGGTGTATTTTATGAAGTGAGTGAGTGGGATTAGGGAACCAACTGAAAGATCACATCCTAAATATATTTTTTACTATCATAGATCATAACCAATGTGATTTGAGTTTGAATGCGAGATTTTCTTGTGCGGATATAGATGTGTAGATATGCATCAAATCGTATCTTAAATGGATCATATTTTGAATAGATTTCTCGAAAAAAATGCATAATATCTAGATGCAAATTTGAATCCCGGAAATTCTGATAATAAAAACATCAGTAGCTAACAAAATCGTATACCAAATAAAACATGAATCCTATAATCATTTACCCAACATAATCTAGCACTATTAGTTATGTTTTACTTAAATTTCAATCTAATTAAACCACAAACCCTAAAATCGTTTAAAAAAAAAGAAGCAAAAATCTACACCAAAACGGAAAAAAGGGCATATTTAGCAAGTAAATAAAGGGAGAAAGAGAGGGAAACATACCTTTACCAGACAATTGCACACATCAAACAACAAGGTCATAACTTTTGTTATTCAAAATCCTTTACACGCAGTAAAAAGTCAAATAGAAGCTATTATTGTTTTGTGAAAACAAAATTGGGAACGGATAGAGAGAGAGAAAGAGAGATTACAAGATAGCTGAGAGATCGAGAGAGTGAGAGGAGAGAATGAAAGGGTGCAAGGTGGCAATGAGATGTTTTTATCCCTATTAAGAAATAAGTTGAATAGACTGAGGGAAAATAGCAGCCCTTTACGCACAAAAACAAGGATAAATGGAATTTTTTTAAGGAAAAAGGAGATAGATCCTCTTTTTTTTTTTAATTATTTACAAGGGTAAAAAAAGGGAAAAAAAAGGAGGGAAAAAAGAACCTGGACTCATATGGCATGGAAGTGGCAATGTAATTATCGTAAATAGAATTTGTGAGGATTCCTTTTTTGAAATTAGGTTTTTACAATTATGAGAATTTACTTCTCATAAAATAATTTCTTGCTTTTGCCCCTTTTTGTTGTTGTGATTTTTATGTAAGTAATGTATATTTTACATGGTGATGACTCAAAATTTCAGTAGAAATGATTAGCAAATAATTTAATCATTGTAGGTGGAAAATGGTGAGATGAATATTGAAAATAAGAAAATATTGAAAAACTATAAACTTTAGAGGGAAATATTCATATCAAGCAATTGATGGCTAATAATGTAATTTAAAACCATAAATTATACAAATTGATTAAGTAAATAAATTAGGAGAGAAATCAAACATGCTTTAGCCTCTGGTATTAACATGTGTCCTAAGCCTTACGTGTTGAAATGCCAAGAGGATTAACAAAACTTTAAAGAAATTGCTAAATTAAATTAAAAAAAAACACCTATTATATCACATTATATATATATATATATATATATATATATTACAAGTTTTGGATTAACCCCTAGACCACCCCATGACTACTATGAAAATGGATTAAGCATGAATTAAATAGTCAAGCCTAACCTAACTTGATCAAATTGTAAGGCCTAGCCTAGATCTAATTACCTAACTTAAACATATGCATGCCATCCCAAGATAAACTAAGCCCCAAACATCTCCGTAAGCCTTGAGATAAACTTAATCATTGTGGATCCTCCTACCACCCAACTAGTTTTACTAAAAAAACTATGCTACATGTTCATTAAAAACCTTTCAAAATCTTTCCCATATCCAACACAACCTATTACGTATCTTTGATAAAATCTAAGCCTAGATACCCACTCCATCCCATAATAGTCTGTGGCCTTTTATTTTACTTTAATTTTTTTACTCCATAAAGCATAACAAATGATTGGATTAGACACTTTTCACTTTCAAATTTCAATTTGCCTTCAGTTTATGGAGCATATCCAACATTCGGTCCATTTTCCCTCGTTTCCCTTTGAGGTAAATTTTATAACTTGCTCTTATAAACATTAGGAGAAACTTTACTGTAGAGATATTTTATAAGGTACAGATATACATGGTTGTCAAGATGAAATTTTTATTAGAATCTAAATGGATAACTTAATCATTTGTTCATGAATCATGTGTAACAATAAGTAAAATAAGTTTAGGGGAAACAAAAGTTATTTTATATATATATATATATGTGTGTACGTAGCCGAGAGCTTGAAGGGATTTTTTTTTTTTTTATGCTCAACTTCAATTTCATTTTGTAATATATTCATTACCAAGACTTGTTTGAGTTAGTCCTAGGTATCTAAAATTTTTATGTTGTAGTGAACTTCTTATTGATGAATTTATACTTTAGAAATAAATAGGAAAAATAAATAAATTCAAGAACACTTCAATGCGCATTTACATTTTTGTGACATAAATGGGATTATACTTAAGCAAGTAACTTTAATTAAGTAGTAACATGTAGAATAATTTAAGATAAAATTCAAAAGTAGATAGACCGATATGCCGTAATAGGAAAAAAAATATTTAAGATTTTTAATACATAAATTAATTTGTTTTAGGCTATATAGTCCTTAGTAGTTATTTGGAATATACTAATTTAATTAAAGCTAGTTCAATATATTGAAGTGAATATGCACACATACACATACATGTTGAGTGTCTAGGATAAGCAAACTAATAGGCCTACAAAGAAGGTCCAACCCTTTAACAAGCCTAACTTTTTTTCTAACTCTTCGACAACAACCTTTAAGCTTGACAAATATATGTCTCTGATGTTGCGCTAATTACTCTCTCTATCGTACAATACTATCGGTATTGCTTTGTTATGTTTTCTTCTTCATGTTCTTTGAGTTTTTTAGGGTTTCTAATGTTTTGGTCTTTTCTTTACGTATTGGCACTTTATTTACAAATTCTATTCATTTTCTACTATACTCTAATGCAATGACTTTAATTTATGTGCTCTAGTTATGTTTTCATGCGAGATGATGGATGATGAAAGATTTTAGAACTTTGAACTTTGAGTGCCAAAAGCAATTCCTAAAAATATGAAATTTCTTGAGTGTCAAAAGTGGTAATCCCTATATGTGTTTTCCCTTTTATATTTCTCTCTTGCAAGTTTGTTATAGAATCTATTGTATATACTTAATTTCTATTAGCTATCTATTTTGATGTATCTCTATTGTAACTGAAATTCAAACATACTCCTCTAACTATTCTAGGACTCTTATAAACCTCTTTGGTATTTTTTTATTATTATATAACTCTATCTTCTTAGCTGTATCAATTTCCTCCTGCCCCCCCTAGAAAATGGACCTTGTCCTCAAGGTCAATATGAGGGTAATCACACACAAAATCTGATACATCCACCCATGTAGCTTCCTCTATAGGAAATGACTCTCACTATAATAAAACTTGTGGGACATTCTGCTAACTACTTCATACATTGTTGCGTATGTTCTAAATTTGTCTTCAACACTCAAAGAATTTCATCTCTGGCTTTGTAATTCATGATCAATTGCTTCCACTACGAAATTATTTTTCACATAATCTTGAATCTTTGGTGGAACTCTACCATACAGTGCTTAAAAAGCTATCATATAAGAACTAGAATGAAAACTATATTCTGCTCAAGGCAAGAACTTAGGCCATTAAGTTGGATAGTCCATCACAAATGATTGTAAATACAATTGCAAGTAATGATTTACCACCTCAAATTGTCTATCTATTTAAGGATACTATACCAAACTCATCCACAAAGTTATTCCACTCAATTTGAGTAGTTCTTGCCAAAAATCACTTACAAATACTCTATCCCGATTAGATAAAATTGACTTAGGAATTCCATGCAATTTGACCATAATGTCCACAAACAACTTTACAATAGTAATGGTCGAATAAGAAGTCGGTAATGATCTAAAATGATAACATTTTGTAAATTTATCTACCACAACTAGTATTACTGAATATCTTCTAAAAATGGATAGACCAATAATAAAATCCATCAAAACATCCTCAAAAACTCATTGTAGAATAGGCAATGGTTGAAGCAAGCCTACAAGGGATGTGGTCAAGTACTTGATCTATTGGCACACATGACATTGCTTCACAAACTACCCTACTTCCTTGCTCGTGCCGGGCAAAAAAAAAGGAAAAAAAAGTGTTGCTAATTCGTTTAAATGTTCTCAAAACTCCCATATGACCTCCTTAAGGTGTAGCATGAAATTCCAAATGATAGTATGAGTCCATGGAGATGGGGTTGGAACAAAAATACGATTATCCAAATACAATAAACCATCTCTATACTTAAGTGACTATGATAAAGGTTGTCCCTCCTAATAACGTTTTATCCATTCTGTCCATTCTTCATTTGTCTCATACTCTCTCTTCAATTGAGTAACAAAATCAAAAGAGGGAAATGATATATTATAGAAATGTGATTATTCTCCACATTAACTAGATAAAGTAGCCGCATCTTTATTAGTTGTACCTAACTTGTACTCAATGACATAATCCAAACCCAACAACTTAACTAAGTATTGTTGTTGTTTGGTAATTTGAATGGTCTAAGTCATAATATCTTTGAGACTCTTGCGATTTATTCAAATAATAAAATGTTACCCTACTAAGTATTGACATGATTTATTTACTACTTCTACCATTGTCACTAAGTCCCTTACATAAGCACTCTACTTTTGTAATCTGAAGCAAAATTTCTTGCTATAAAAAAGCAATCGGATGGGATTCTTAATATAAAATGGCCCATATTCCTAACGTTGAGGCATTTGTCTCCACAATGAATGTCTTGGAAAAATTAGGTAAAGCCAAATTTATTGCCTTCATTAAAGCTTCATTTAACTTATGAAATGCACTCTTAACTTAAGGTGTCCAAAAAAATGAATCTTTATTGAGTAGATTAGTTAAAGGAGCAACAATACTAGCATAATTCTGAACAAATCTATGATAATAGCCAACTAAGCTTAAGAATCCTCATAATTGCTTAATGGAAACAAGTTGTGGCCATTGCTGAATAGCTATGATCTTCTATGGATCCAGACTAATTCCCATAGCTAACACTATATGCCCTAAATAATTAATACTAGATTGGGCAAAAGAACACTTATTCCTCTTCACATAAAATGTTTGAGTCCGTAAGCAATCTAAAGCATGCTCTAAATGTACTACATGTTCATCAAAAGATATATTGTAAATCAGTATATCATAAAAAAGAAGAAGATAAACTTACAAAGATAAGGATGGAAAATGGTGTCATGACTGCTTGAAATGTTGAAAGAGCATTTGATAAACCAAAAGGCATAACCACAAATTCATAGTAGCCTTTATGAGTTCTAAAAGTAGTTTTAGGAACATCAACTAGAAACATTCGTATCTAGTGATAACTTGCCCATAAGTCCATCTTGGAAAAAAAATTCCATACCTCCTAACTCATCCAACAATTCATCTATTGTTGGTATTGGAAATTTGTCTTGAATTGTAACTTGATTTAAAGCTCGACAATTCATGCAAAATCTCCATGATCCATCCTTTTTCTTTACTAATAATACTGGTGAAGAAAATAGACTAGTACTTGGCCGAATTACCCCAATTTCATGCATCTCCTACTTTCTATCTCATTCTTCTGGAAATATAGATATTGATATGGATGAACATTAACTGGTTGAGATTTGTCTTTCAAATGAATGTAGTGTTGAGTCTCTATGGTGGCACTGATGAAGGAGTTGCAAAAGCATCTTTGATTCTACTCAATAATGCTTCAATGGCATTATTGTTGGTAGTATGAATAGATGAATCCTCCATTTGAGTCATTAAACTAAGCAAACAAGCCATATTATCTTGCCGAATGAGTTTCTGTAGCTGATTATGTTCAATCATTTGGATATCTATTTCTCTATTCCCTTGTAACTGAACTTGCTCATCATCTAATTGGAACTTCATAAATAGTTTAGAATAATCCACTGTGATAGGTCCTAGAGTAGTTAACCATTGAATTCCCAACACCAACTTTGCCCCTTGGATCAGTAATACATATAAATGAATCATAAAATCAACATTTGCCATCTTTAGAGGAACACGTTCACAAGTGTCATTACATATGAATTTATCTCCACTTCCTATCATCACAAAAAATTACAAAATAGACAATATTGGGAACTTTAACTACTTAGCCACATGACACTATATGAAATTATGCGTGTTACCGAAATCCATCAACATAGAAACGAATTTGCCATGTATTAATCCATGCAACCAAAGAGCTTTAGGAGCCAATACTCCTAATAAAGCATGATAGCTAATTTCCAAATTATTTGCACTTGAAAAATTATTTTCTTCTGATTATATTAGCAAATCCTCCAATTCTTATTCTTCTTGCTCTTCCACCAAAGATATCATCAACAAAAATTTTGCTTTACACACATGTCCTTTATGAAACTTCTCATCGTAGTTATAACAAACTCTCCTTTCCCTTTTTAAAGCCAATTCTGTTTGAGACATTTTTTTAATAGGTAATAACTTTTTTGGTATGTTCGATTGTGAACTAGAAATAGAATTAGATGGTTAATAAGAAGATTTAAATTATTGTGTTTGAATGGAAGGTTTCAATGAATATTGTGGTTTGAAAAAAGAAAATGAAAAAGGTTTAGACTGATTAGAAAATGACAAGTTGGAGTTAAAGAATCTATGTAATTTGGATTCATGGAGTTTAGCCAGACTCACGACTTTCAATAAAGATGAAGGACGAGAAGCCAAAACTTCCTTTTAAATCATGGGTTTAGGACCCGAAATGAAACAACTTTCAAAAAGACTTAGAAACATAATTGGAAAGAGATTCAAATTCATTTTGGTATTCAAGTACACTACCTGTCTGCATTAACTTGGAAAGTTTACCTTTAAAATCTTCAAATAAAGAAGGACTAAAATGCATTTCCAATGCCCTAAGAAAAGCAGACCAAGATGATAGTAGGTCATTCTTGGATAACCATTGAAACCAGCATAAAGCCTCATTCTCCATAGTAAAAGATACCATTTTCAATCTTTCAGATTCTAGTACTTCATGAAAATCAAAGAACTAGATTGCCTTAAAAATCTAACAAGAAGGATCCTAACCGGAAAATTTGGGTAAGTCTAATTTGATGTTTCCACCATATGTATGAGATTCCATAGCATTCAATGGAGAAGATGATGACAAATCTTGTTGTTTCTGATTTCCCACATGATTGGTTTGATTCTCACATTGTATCTTAAAAGATTGCATCATATTCCTCATGTTTTCATTCATCTCAGCCATTAACTTTTCTATGTTATCACTACGTGCATCCATTGGATTCATACGACTTTCAATTACATGTACCTCTTCTTGCAAATTGATGAATCCTCAAGTATTATTCATCATTACTCCAATCCAAAAGCCAATGAGAGCACCAGTAATAGGCCTACAAGGAAGGCGTAGCCCTTTAATAAGCCCAACTCTTTTTCTAACTCTTCGACAACAACCCTGAAGCTTGACAAATATATGCTTTTGATCTAATTACTCTCTCTACCGCACAATACCACAAGTACTATTTTTCTATGTTTTCTTCTTTGCGTTCTTTGAGTTTTTAAGGGTTTCTAAATGTTCTAGTATTTTCTTTACATGTTGGCACTTTATTGTTTTCTACTATGATCTAATGCTATGACTAATTTGTGTGCTATGGTTGCTTTTTTTTTTTTTTTTTTTTGCAAGATGATGGATGATGAAAGATTTTGGAACTTTGAACTTTGAGTGTTAGAAGTAACTCTTGAAAATATGAAATTTTGTGTGTGTCAAAAGTGGTAATTCTTCTCTATGTTTTCCCTTTATTTCTCTCTTGCAAGTTTGTTATAGAATTTGTTGTCTATACTCAATTTTTATTGGCTATCTATTTTGATATATTTCTATTGTAACTGAAATTCAAATATAGTTCTCTAAATATTTTAGGACTTTTCTAGACCTCTTTGGTCTTTTATTATTGTTATGTAACTTTGTTTTCTTAGTTGTATCACAAATGTAAGTATGTAATTTGTTTTTCTGAATTGCTTGTAACATGCATTGTTGTGTTAACTTGAATAAAGTAAAATAGAAATTGAAAATTTGTATTAGTATATGTATTGAAACATGGATAAAATTGATCTTAGGTTCACAATTCTTATTATTTTATACTACACATGACATTTACTCTTTTGATAGATAGTTATTATAAATAAATAATTATTACAAATAGAGACATTATAATTTGATCTATGAGAAATATACATATATCTAAGCTTATGACGAGATGCACAGGTGTAAATATAGGCACATGATTTCACCTCCATAATGAACACTCCCTATAAGTCCATGAATTGAAAAAATTGTTGGCAAAAAAAAAAAAAAAAGAATTGCAGAAATCAACTAAGAAGAAACTTAAGCTAATTTGATGTTTAAATACCTGTGCAATGTGGTATGTCATATAAGTCAACTTAAATGAAAAAAAATCAAAATCTTAGGTTATGTAAATGAATATGGGTGCATTAGAAAATAAATAGAGTCAAAGAATTAGGAATGTTAGTTATATACTTAAGCTATGTTGCAGAAATTAAAAAGGGTTTTAGATAAATAGATGGATAAATAAATATATACATGTGTGTGTGTGTATAAAATATAACATACCCAGACCTATAATTGATTATTTTAGCCTAAGTGTCGCAAAATTAAATAACTTAAGCGTAGAATAGGAAACCCAAGCTTATATATGGAAATTGCAAGGTAACTAATGAGGCCAAATTAAAAATGAAGAAGCAAACCCACAATAGTGCTTGGGTCTTGGATTTGTGACCAATTAAAAGTGAAAAATGAAGAGTAGGATCCTAGAAAATGTAATTGGTTTGAAACCCCGACTCCTTGATCCAAACAAGATAATATAATCCTTAATCTGACAAAATATGCTTTAAAATTAATCATGTCAGTTAACTATTTAATAGAGCTTTAAAATAGTATAAGAATAATTAAAATTAAACATCAAAAAATTTTGCAATACCAAATTGGTTTAACTTATCATGCAAATTAAACTCGCATTCTCAAAATTATAATATTTCCAAATGAAACTAGACTTTAAGTGTTTTAAAATGTCTACTCATTCATAAAAAAAGAAAGAAAGAAAGATTGAAATAGATAAATTTTAGACATTATGTTAGATATCTAATTATTTATTATTTTCTTAGGTGGTACAAACTTCGAAGATCCCATTATCAATTGCTTTTCAAAGGACTACTTGAACTAGATACTTACTATTATGAACAAGTGAGTGAATTTGTATGATTACCGTATGTATTTGTGTTTGTAGTACAATGGTACTTTAAGTAATATAATATGAAATTGAATTATTTGGGGATATAGGAAATGCATGTGCTTGGTACCGCTTGCTGTGTTGTGCAAAATACTTTAAATTATATGAAATGAAAAATCGAGTGTCATATCATTAATTATACTATTATTGTTGAGTGTCTGCCTTGATTTTTTAATCACCTAGTAATGAATATAATAACTATTTGACTTGAAACTCAAATTGGACATGCATTGTACCTTGCATGAAGAAGGCAGTCAATATCATACGATGGCATGGAGAAACTATACGAAGGTAATGCTTCATTCGATGTAACATCGCCTTGACCTTTGCAAGTTACCATGTACTAAGGAATGAAATCGTTTGATTGGAGCTTTGTTCGCTGATAAAACCATTTAAAGTTAGCAACCCTCTCGAGTAATAGATGTATTATGAGATAATTAATTTTATAATTATACTAAAACCTTGCTTGAGAGGGTGAAAATTCATACTATGTATGGTTTTTGGATGATTGTGTACATTGTTGCATCATATGGTTATACATGGATAACATGTTAATACTTGATAACTTACTTACTATTATTTGTTATATGGTATGAGGGAGGATCTTGCTAGGTAGTAGTAGCTTATACTCCAACAATTTCTTTTGCAGGTAACTTAAAAACTAGAAAAAGGATTAGGATTTACATAAAGAGCACTTCTCCAACTTAGGTGTATTAGGAGAAGTCTAGCTATACAATTAGTTTAGTAGAAATTGCAAATTGTAAAAGATTAACATATATTATTCCTTAAAAATTAGGTTTTTATTTCTTTAAACCCAAGTTAATTAAAACAGTTTACCTAACCTTATTATTTGGTAGAGAATACCAATTCTTTGTAATTGTAATGGACTGTAGAATATTTATTTTTATATATTAATTACTTAAAATTCTTGAGTGCAAGATTACTTTTCCTAAAATGTTTTTAAAAGAAGTCCGGGTGCACCTTTTTGTTGGTTTTAGTATTGTCTTAACTAGTCTTATATTTTGCAATGCAAGCTCCAATTGACATTTTGGCTACCTGCAGGTGTTGTGTTTTCACCTGCGAAATGAAACGCCAAATTATCCCGCGTAAGACTGGTGAGTTTGACTGATTTTGAGCTTCAATTATTCCAAGTAGCTACAAAACAAATCAATTATTGAGCACTCAAATCTTGAGGATTAGCCCTCTGACTATTTCTCATATATATAATTAGATTAAAACCCCTTGACTTTTTGTTCGCACATAGCATGGCCCAGACCCGGGGGGGCGATTTTGACTTTGACTTTAGTTCATTTTTATAGGCCAAACCATCTAGGGAGATGGGACCATTGTGCCTTCTTTAGAGGCTAAACTCTTGATCATGAAGTCTCTTGCAATTGAATAGAACTCAACGGGAGCCTTGGAAACCTGGGATTTCATCTGTTTAGCTGTTACAGGCTGGCACCAGCTGCACTTGTAGCTTCACGCTATAACGGTAATAGTGGGACCTATCCAATGTACTTCATTTCGATTTGGATCGTATTGTAATTAAATTATTTGTTGACTATGTCTTAAGGTCTGACTCCATCTTTTTATACACGTACTCAAAGACGCCATGCATTTGATTAGTCATATAATATAATAAATAATTCATGAACGAGAAAAAAAAAAAAAAAAAAAAAGAGCATTCCTATTCAGGATAACTCTTAGTTACATCCATGGTTGGATTTTCAAGACTTCACGTTTAATTTTCCCAATCCGACACCTCCCAATTGGATGCAAATCGAGTTCGAATTCAACATCAAACTCGGTTAGGAAGGATACCGAATCAGATTAAATTTGTTTATATTTAATTGAAAATAATATTAATATTTAAATTCTGACCGTAATTAATATTTCACTCAACCAATCTTCTTATCTAGTTAAATAAATATTATTAAATTCAAACCCAATGTAATAAATTATATAAAAAAACTCAAAATCCAGCTCATCAATATTATTATCAAATTGAACTCAAGTTAATATTAAATCTAATACAAATAATTCCGACTAAAGTACAACTCGAATAATCCGTGAAAGCCGCCCTCAGGTTCTGGGAATGGTTTTCAACTACCTTCTTTGTACG
This sequence comes from Laguncularia racemosa, assembly GCA_037954665.1. Classification (NCBI taxonomy): domain Eukaryota; kingdom Viridiplantae; phylum Streptophyta; class Magnoliopsida; order Myrtales; family Combretaceae; genus Laguncularia; species Laguncularia racemosa. Next base: position 852,766 of record JBBMOL010000213.1, read on the forward strand.
ATTTTATATTCCAATTTTCCTAATGGGTGTGTGCGTGCAGGTTCAACTTATTAGACTTTATCTATCGCATAAAATATGGATTAATCCATCAAATTGTAGATTTCCTGAGCAAAGCTTTTCAGTGTTAATTACTGAGTTTTCACATCTGAGGAAGAGAAATGGATTACTTTTAGTTTGTCAACGACGTGAAGTACGAGACACAGTACCCTTTGCTGGTTTCTTTATTTTTTCACAAACGACAACTTTGTTTGAGCACAAAAAATCCAACCCAAAATTTAGCAGCTTGTTGAAGTCTTAGGAAAAGAAAGGCCACCCGGGATTTTGCTCTTCATAATGATACAAAAGAAGCTGCCTGTGTTCTTCTTCATCATTGTTGCACTGAGCCGGTGCGTGCTGATTAGATTTGCTGAGTCAAAGTTGCCACAGCAAGAAGGTGAGATTTTTCTAAAGAACTCGTCTTTTTGAACTTGTCTGTTTGGTTCTTTTTGTGGACTTACGTATGCTCACAGATGCTCTGTTTCTTGAGCTCAGGATGGGTTGACGCTACTGTGGTTGACTAGTGTGAGCACAATCATTGATGGAAGTTTGCTCCTTGTTGATGCAACTCCAAACTCTCTAATAGAGTAGGAAGTTCATCTGTTGTCTGAGTTGCTTGTCTTTGGAAATATGTATAAGTTGGGATATACATGCTTTAAGGATTTGAAATAGAATAGGGAAATGTCAAAATCACCTTTTTTTCCTTATCCTTCTTAATTGGGAGGGGACAACTTCTTCCATAAAGCTTCTCTTGTATGCGAGGTGGCATGCATGAAAGAGCGATCGCACATGGCCAAAGGAAAACTGGGTGTCGATTACATAACTGGGATGCATTTCTGAGCACCCACCTCATACGAGTCTGCACATTCACATAATTTGGTTGGAGTTGTCTCGCTATGTGGTCAGCGGTGAACCCAGTATAACACCCCGGTGAGGGTGAGTTGCACATAGAAGGGGCAAATCCACAAAAAGTGCATATATCCTCTCTTTTTTTTTTTTTATAATTGTAAATTTTAAGGGTCATTTTTCAAGAAAATTCAGTGTCTTGGAGATCGGTGAGGGAATGACTGCCACCGTAGATTCTAGCCCTCCCATATGGTTCGCCCCTGTATGTGGTGAGCCAAGCCAGTCTCTGTTATAGTGGAAACATGACATCTCAGCTTGCCATAAGATAGGTGGTGAGCTTGCAGATATTTTCGAGGGCAGTTCATGCTTGCTACGTGGCAAGCCCACATACCATTTGCCATTTCATGACTTCATTTCCTAAAGTCATGTTCGCTGGATTACCCAATTCTATGTTAATTTTCAATTAGAACTTGGTGAATGAATCACATGATGTGGTTTCATGTCTCCAATTCTTGGAACATCAGTCATTAGAAGGGGAGATAAGTTGACCTCCAAATGAATTCTATCAAGTTACATTTTTAACTCTCTTTCTTGCACCCTCACCAAGTTCTCATTAGTAATGAGAAATTCTCTCCACAAATTGGATTCCTTGGGATTTTCCAAACATGGTCTATGTGCAAAAACTAATATATTGCAAGTAGAATGCCATGCTCTTGCAGCTACTCATGTCAATTATCCAATCTGTAGCATGACATATTGCATATTTACTGTGAGTTTTACTTTCACTTGAAAACTTAATAAAGTGAAACTTATTTCCTGAAAATTCATAGACTAAATTGCTTACAAAAGCAGTAGTTATTGATCTGCTATGCTTGTGCATGCTATGTAAAACTAGGTGAAATTCCAGTTTCTAATTATGGGATACCATTAAAACATTCAGCTTTCCATCCAAGTCGTTCTTTTTCTTTCATGATATGATTTGTAATAGTAAGCAACTATATCTCCTTTGTTGTGATGCTATATGTTGAACAGCATATTTCTCATTATTTCCTCCAATTTGTCTCATATTTCTCTATTGGTATAACTCAGTTGATGCTCTCAGTAATATCACTGTCACAATGGGTGCAAAGTACTGGGACTTTGACAGCAATGACTGCTCCATTCGGAGGTTTGGGGTGACTGTGGATCAACCTTATGAAGCTGCAAGCTCAGTCCAATGCAAATGCGATTTTGCAAATGATACCTTCTGTCATGTCGTAAGGATGTATAGATCACTAATCTCATTACTCATGACTATTTCTCTAGATTTTTAATCTAACAGAAACAAGGATAATGTCATTATGTTGCATTAAATTTCAGTGCAGTACTCACTATTGTTATTTTAGTTGTGGTTTCACATTTGGAATTATGATAATTATATTTTATTTAGTAAATAGATCTATTTTCTTGTACATTAAAATATCTTAGAGCTCTATATAAATTTTAGCACTATTCTAAACTATAGATTCAATGAATTTTTTTTAGTGGTTCTTGGAGTTATTCTCTAACTCTTGTTGCTCTCTTTTTTCTTTGCTTAGAGTTGTAATAAATTATGTCGAGTTTAGTGCCACAACTATCTGATCTAAAAGGTCAAACTTGTTAATTCATTGTGGGCTATATAATTATTATTTAACACTCCTTCTTACTTGTGGGCTGAGAATTTAACAAAACCAATCAAATTGACAACTCAATTAAATAGGAGTGAAATGACTGCACAACTATTTGAACTCACGATCTCTTGCTCTACTACCATGTTAAGTTTTAGATCAACTACCAAATGCTTTAAAAGTTCAAGCCTCATAGATCAGTTGGTTGTGGTGCTACGACATGATATAAGAATCAAGTCTAGTCCTTCCAGTAAGGGAGTGTTAAGTAATTAACTCAAAAGTCCATGCTATATCTATAAGCTTAAATTTTTAAATATGTGATTTTTAAGCTAAGCTCAACAATCATCCCATCCTCATAGATGCAACAACCCAAAGATTCAAAACTTGAGAAATGCACGTTCATATGTGGCAATAGTATTGACTTTTAATTCTGTTGCCTTATATAATTGTCTACATTGACCTTTTCTTTTTGTATAAACAATAACGAGTGATCATACATGAAAGTGATTTTGTTGAGGTTGCAGCTTTGAAATAATGCTGGACCTTGATAATTATACACTGATAAGATTCACCCACATGTCCACTTAATCACAGAATTTTAAGTAGATTGAAAAAACCTCTGACTTGAGTGTATTTATTGCATGCTATTCATAGTTGTGAATCATGCTGCTGATGGATTGGCCTAAATTATTTGTTATTTCCTTCTTGTCTTATCTAATGTTCTTTGAGACCTGAATCACGTTCCATTGTCATCATTTACAGTGTGTTTAAGAGCTATAGTCTTCCAGGAACTCTCCCTCCAGCATTGACCCAGCTTCCTTACCTCTATGATATGTGAGTGCTGGCTTTTCTTTTTGTTTCAAATATTTCATCCTGATACTTTTTCTGTCAGACAAGCTATTAGCATTTCATATTCATATATTCACCATGTAAATGTATTGTTTCATCTTGCCCATAGAGACTTTGCTTACAATTACCTCAATGGTACAATACCTCAAGAGTGGGCTTCAACAAATTTGACGTCAATGTAAGATCTGTCTTGCACTATGTGGTTACTCTAGCAATTGATATCCGTTACTTAATTAATATTGATTTTGCAGCTCGCTTCTTGCAAATCGCTTGTCAGGGGAACTACCAACAACATTAACAAAAATGACCTCTCTCACATATCTGTAAGTGTAAATACTTCTTCCAATTTTAGAAAATTCGTTGCTTTTATCTCAGTACTTGAACCAGGTCGAACAATGGAATGTACTGCTCAGATTTGTGCTCTTTTCCCATTTTGGGGGTGCCACCTAATTGTGAAACTTTGCTTGTTGATTGAAATGCTCAGTCCATTGAACTCTCTGAAACTCAACTCTTCTCAAGAACCTGTGAATTTGACCATGAATTCTTTCTTAAACAGGTGTCTTGAGGCCAACCAATTTTCTGGCAGAATTCCTCCTGAGCTTGGAAACCTAGTCAACTTGCAGGCATTGTAAGACGTCGTAGAATTTCTGTTTCGACTCTCTACGTTGTTTATATTTCTTTCACATGATAATTCTTGCATGCCTATGTTGATTGCAGGATGCTGTCATCTAATCAGTTTATTGGAGATTTGCCATCTACATTTGCTGAGCTTACAAATTTAAAAGACTTGTAAGAACTTGTTGTATCCTTTGCCTAAAGTTTTTCTAGAGGGTGCAGTACTGGCTAAGACTAATGTGAAATATGTTGCAGTCGGATAAATGACAACAACTTAAATGGCACAATACCTGTGTTCATCCAGAACTGGAAAAAGCTCGAAAGATTGTAAGATTTTGATTGAAATTATTTCACGAGCTTTTTTATTTGCCATCATAGCCTAACCATCGTTGTATACTTTAACCAACTTACATTTGAATTATTGAAGAGAACTGCATGCAAGTGGACTTGGAGGACCCATTCCATCACAGATTTCTGTTTTGAGCAGCATGGTGCAACTGTGAGTAAATAGTTTTCGGGCAATCCTGTGTTTGTGCTTTGTGTGATTCATTACAGCAACCATCTCATATCTACTTTCTGTAATGCAGAAGAATCAGTGATATAAAGGGCCCGCCTCAGCCATTTCCTGATCTTGTTAACATGGCAAAGCTGCAAATGCTGTAAGTTCAAGATGATTTTCCTGGGCAAAGGGTAATTCGTTTGTGTCTCATTTGATTTTTTGGGTTAATAACTACCATTCTGTAATATAGGGTCTTAAGGAGTTGTAACCTCTCTGGAGAGATTCCTCCCTACATGTGGGAAATGCAATATCTGGAAACGTTGTATGTATAAATTCTGAGATTATATAATATGTGAAGTACCACTCTTTTTTTGTGTGTGTGTCTTAGCTAATTTTTACATTGGGTAAGATTACGGTATTTCTTGTTATAAAATTTATTGAATACTAAAGAAAATTTTTGCAGTATTAATAATAGAACTTTTCTATGCACCCCCAATTAGCTTGCTTTTTTAAACAAAGAAAAGCTATAATTTAGGAAATCGAAAATAGGCTCTCACATATTTGGGCCATACTGATTCTATCTGAGCCTCTTCGAGACCATGGAAAACATGCGTCCCATGTAAAGATTTCCCTTTAACCTCTCACTGGAAGAGGAATTTCTGTACGTACTAATTAATGACAGCAATTCTTCATGGTTGTTTTGTTAAAACTACATGTCTAACCATGCTTGCATGGTGCATATTGACTTGCAAACTGCTTCTTGTGTTGTTCTTTATCTTGAGGTTCTAATAAAATATATTGAAGGGAAATGTGTTATATATGTGCTTAAAATTCATTTCACTATGTGCATTCATATCGTTACCATGTGTTGGAATGAATTGTTTATAAATGGTTTTTTGTTGGTGTAGCGATGTCAGCTTCAACCAACTTGTTGGGAAAATTCCGAGCACCATCAACCAAAAGAGAATAAGATTTGTGTAAGTCTATTTTTGTAATGAATTTTTCTCTTTTCTCCCATCTCTTTTGAGCACATTTAGGATATTTAGGATAGAGCAACTCATCATGCACATCCATGTTTGCTAGTATAAGTGCCAAAACACTCACACAGGTATAAGACTGTTCCCTTGAAGGTTTACTTTTTGGCTGTAACAGTTAATGTGCTTTCATCCAATTCAGGATATTTAGTTAATGCTTGTATTTTTAGCTTTGCTTGCATCACATAGACAATTTTTTTCCTGGACAGGTTTCTGAGTGGCAATTTGTTTAGCGGCCAAGTACCTAAGGCAATCATCAAGGAAGGAACCACAGTGTGTGTGTCTGTTCTCTTTTTCTGCACTTATTCTATGTTTCTCATGCTATATGTGGAGAAGGATCATTGTAGTTTGGAACAACATTAAGTAGGGAGCAGTAGTACTATGAATGGTCCCATTGCAGTCTTTATTGATATTTAGTATGAACTTTCCTTAAACTGCATAGCAAATCTTGGCTCATTTTTTTTCTCTCTTTTCTCATGCTTTTAAAAGAATTTGTAATTCTGGGTCTTTTCCTGCTATAGTTTTTAAGATTGCAAAAAAGTATGTTTCTGGTTATGTCACATGTTGTTTCCTATTTTGGGCAATATTTTGTGATTCACTAGTCCAGAAGTAATATCAGTTCCCTGTTCTTCCTTCCATCAGTGTTCACCATTTTACTAACAATACATTTCTCCATGCGTTGATTCAGTGATCTTTCATATAACAATTTCACATGGCAAAGCTCCCAACAACCTGCTTGTCAAGAATACATGTAAGACCAACCTCAGTTACAGGTACAGTTCAAGTTATACATAACAATAACCTGCTAAAGATTCTGCTTATTGTTATGTTCATCAGGAATTTAAACATAAATTTGTTTAGGAGCTCTTCAGCACAGAACAATGGGTAAGATTCATTTCTATGTTATGTCATTATCCTTTTTATTCCAACAGTAGATGTTGAAAGGAACTTAAGAGTACATGAAACACTGAATGGTCAATATTTGTTGCAGAAGCCGATTCCCATGCCAGGATACTTTCCGTTGTCCTCGTTGTGAGTGGAACTTCTACTGCTGTCTGCAGTCACTTTATCGCATTCTTGAACTGTTATATAATCATGTGCATGGTCTTACTTTTAGTTTTAACTGATAGAAGACTCTAAAAGAAATTATATCACAGGTGTAGCAAAGAACTCTCTGAAAATCAAATGCTGCATGCCAAGAGGATTGAGCAAAGCCTGAATTGTTTACCCTTTTATTTTTATTTTTTCAGATTATAGCTGTATGCATGTTAATTGTGGTGGAAAGGATTTAACAATCCATCAAAATAAGAAAAAGTTCATCTACAAAGGAGATGGAGACATTTTAGGGGGGGCTGCAAAACTTTACTTGAGTCCAGATGGCTACTGGGGATTCAGCAGCACCGGTGACTTCATGGATGATAATGATTATCAGAATGTTCGCTACTCGATGTCTTTGCAATCATCTAATCTGTCTGAACCGTACACAACAGCACGAACTTCACCAATTTCTCTTACCTATTTTCATTATTGCTTGGAAAATGGGATGTATACTTTGAATCTTGGGTTTGCGGAAATACTTTTTACAAATGACAACACATTTGATAGCCTTGGGAAGCGTTTATTTGATATCTACATTCAGGTGAGTGTCATACCAATATACATGTTCCCTTGTACTAGCACATATGGAGGTTTAATAAAATGTGTTTAATTACAGGATAAATTGGTTTGGAAGGACTACAATATCGAGGCCAAGGCTGGTGGGGCTCTCAAGCCAGCGGTGGAAGTGCGTAATGTTAGTGTGTCAAACAATATTTTAGAGATTCGGCTCTATTTTGCTGGCAAAGGGACAACAAGAATTCCAAGAAGGGGAGTTTATGGTCCCCTCATATCTGCTATTTCTATCACATCCAGTGAGTCAGTTGCAAACTGTTCTTTTTTTAAATGTTGTCTTATCCATGTCAGCACGTGTCAGATGCTTCTGTTTTCCAAGATCTGAAGAGGAAATGGATTCTCTTAAGTTACTTTCTCTAAATTTTCCAAAACTTACGTAGTGCCACATGTAATTACTGATTGAAATACTTTTGTTGGTTGTGCCGGAGTCCATGTACAAGAAATTATGTGCCAAATAATCATTTGATAGATAAATACACATGAATCCTCTTATGGCCTATTGGAGGAAATTTTCTGTGATACTTCATGTGTTTAATTAAGGGGGGTACATTGTCATACCCCATGTGAATGGACTACTTTTGGTCTAGAACGTTACAAGTGATATCAAAGTCAACCCCTACTAGTAGGTGTGCATTTCAGGGAAGACTAAAAAGGGGGAAGGTTTGGACTCAAATTGTAAGGTCTTGCAACAAGAACGTCGCATGTTTAAAGGGAAGAGACTTTGATACCCTATATGGTTAATTGGGGATCGATTGTGATACACTATATAAATGGAGTTTCATATGGATTGTGGGAGATGTTAAGCTGTGGTACATAAGATCAAGTAGGGAATAACATGTAAACACTAGCAAGAAACTTTTGAACTAAGTGATTGAAAAATGGCGTATAAGTTTTGTTGGCTTGGTTATTAACTACTTTTGACTTGGGATGTCACATTTTCAATCCATTGCCTTATATTTTCCCAAATGTTTAGAACATAATCAAGCTTGTAATTTCTATAAACTTCCATCTTGCATGGAAACATGTTTAATTTTTACTTGAAAAGGGATGGATGTACTTTCATTTGGCCTTTGATGCACCATATTTTCTAGATTAGTTAATTTAACCATCTTCATTTTATGGTTTAGAACACAACATTTTTCTCTTGGGATAGTTTTTTCTTCTATCAATTTGCTTTCTTCTTATCTACTTTCTTAAATTTTGGAGCAGATTCCAAAGATTGTCCAAGTCATGAAAGGAGTCATAAGACTGCTTACATTGTTGTTGGAGTAGTATTGGGGACATCATGCTTTCTTTTGCTTGCGCTATTTGTGTTTTGGTGGAGCTGCAGCGCACGAGGAAAACCCAGGAAAGGACTAGGTACAGGACAAGATGAGTTCTCCCTTGTTGCTTTCTGTTCATTGCCATATGCTGCATTTTATTTCAACCCTCTCTTCATTGAACAACTGTCATGCTTTCTCATAGTACTACAACATGATTAGTGCAATAGGTATAGATGCGATTTTTGGAACTACTCATGATTTTTTGATTTACAAAAGAACAAAAATATTATGTGGCTGTGACCTGGATCTTTGACATTGTCCTTTCTATTTGGAATTTGTTGGTAGAGATTCATCCTAAGCTTGCACTTAACAGGCAAAATATTGATCTGCATGATCTTCACTATATCTGAGATTTTTTTTATCATTAATCTTGGACAACTATCTATTATTTGATTTTTCATAACTCAAACTTACATGCATCTGGTAATACAGATACTAGCATGCAAGATCTGCATGTGGGCAAATTTCCATTAAAACAAATTAAAGCTGCAACCAATGACTTCGACGAAGAAAACAAGATTGGAGAAGGTGGTTTTGGTTGTGTATACAAGGTCCAAAACTTGACTTCACTTGACCATTGGCTATACTGTTGCACAAATAATTATTTGATTGTTTGGTGGATGGAGTTCTAAAAGAAGAAAGTGAATGCAGGGTCAATTAGCAGATGGTACTGTTATAGCCGTGAAGCAGCTCTCCTCTAAATCAAGGCAAGGAAATCGTGAATTTTTAAATGAGATTGGAATGATCTCATGCTTGCAGCATCCAAATCTCGTTAAGCTTCATGGAGGCTGTATTGAAAGGGATCAGTTATTACTAGTATATGAATATATGGAGAACAATAGTCTTGCACGTGCGTTATTCGGTAAGAACTGGCATTTTAGATTTCATATTCCTATTTTGATGGACTGTTTAATTGTCTGAATTTGTAGCTAACAGGATCGGGAGATTACCTGCCTTCTGAACATTTCAGGTCCCGAAAGGCATAGGTTGAAACTGGATTGGCAGACAAGGTGTAAGATCTGTATCGGGATTGCTAAAGGTTTGGCCTTTCTACATGAGGAATCTAGGCTGAAGATTGTTCATAGAGATATTAAAGCTACAAATGTGCTACTGGATCGAGACTTGAACCCTAAAATATCAGACTTTGGATTGGCTAGGCTTGGTGAAGAGGAGAAGACTCACATCAGTACCAGAGTTGCTGGAACAATGTATGTCATTTTTATGCTATTGAATCCAGAACTTCCATATGCATATATAACTAATGTTTTCATACTGATGTATGTTGACAAAATGAAATGCTGATTTTGATTTGCAGAGGATACATGGCACCAGAATATGCATTATGGGGTTATTTAACCTACAAAGCAGATGTGTATAGCTTTGGAGTAGTGGTTTTGGAAATTGTTAGCGGGAAAAGCAACAACAATTACATGCCAACTGATGATTTTGTTTGTTTATTGGATTGGGTAAGATAATGTTTTTATATTTTCTCACATTCCTAAAAGGGATCAATGAGATTGGAGTTAAAACTTTGATATTTTCTGCAATTGAGTGCTAAACTTATCAAAATATTTAATCAAGTCCTAAGCTGTTCTTAGGCTTTGAGATTCAGTCCATTTCGTGCACATGGTATGACAAATGATATGCTATCTGTGCAAAGTAGACTGAACGGCAATTTTTTTTTAAAAAGGACTCATTGGAATAATTAGAAGGTTTAATACTTGATTGCACAAGGAACCTAAGATTTAGGACCAATATGATACCTTCCCTTCTTGATAAAAGATTTATTTCCTACTCATCCTTTTCTGCAACAAGTTTGGTATATAAATTGCCAAATAGGGAAAACAAGCTTAATTTGTCACAATCATTTACATCATTTGACATTGCTGTTTATCATAGGCATGCCACTTACAGCAAACTGGAAACTTAATGGAGTTTATTGACGAGACATTGCAAGATGAAATCCAGGGAGAAGCAGCTGAACTCATGGTAAAAGTAGCTCTACTTTGCACAAATGCATCTCCATCGCTAAGACCTACGATGTCTGAGGTGGTTAACGTGCTCGAAGGAAAAATGCCAGTTCCTGATGTAATCCCAGGACCAAACAAGTTCCATGAAGATTTGAGGTTCAAGGCCATCAGGGACTTTAAGTTGCACGAACATCATGGCACTCTCAGTAAAAGCCATAGTCAAATATCAACCGTGTCACACACGTTTGGCACTTCCTCAGCATCATCTAGCCATGGATATTTCGAAATTACACCAGAGTCAAGAGCTTAATACTATGCGACATCTACTTATTCTGTACAAATATACTACATGAACGGCTCCAAATGAGAAGGGAAGGAGTGAAAGATTGGTTTCTGTTCTGGAGCCAGGGGACACCTAGAGATATTGAATTAGCATTAAGAGATTTATTTTATGTTATAGCTATGATATAGGGTTCCTTTTAATTATGCTGATTATTCTTTCTACAAAGTTGTAGAATGGGAGTGTGTAATTAGCTGCATTTGTTCTTGGCCAACTATATATTTTACAGATAATGAAAAGGGGGAACTCAAGTTGTTCCATCCCGATAGGACAACGGTTTGTCATACAATATGGGATACATAAACCTTGACACATACTTAGTTATCAAAAGCTTAGAAATGTTTTTCAAAGAGTTATCAACTCCTTTTCTTTCCCCTCACTCTCCCTTCTCCTCCTCCTTCGGCATACACATTTTTCAAGAGAGCTAAATGACTATATTATATATTGATGATGATGAATGATCTCGTAGTTCTACTAGAAACAATACTTTTACAACCATCTTATTTAAAACTCTGAGTTTATAGGTGCCTATAGTTATGACCAAAACCATTGATTGCATGGCCTAATCAATGGAAGCGAAATAAGTAATATTCTCTAATACCATATTAGGATTAATACTATATATTATTTTAAAATTTAAGCTTTTGTCTTTGGTAATGTTGTTCATTTTCACTAGGGAGAAATTGTATGCACTAGAATAGGTTAAAAGTTTTATGTCATTGAGTTGATATTCTAGCTATACTGCCTTCTTTTATTTTATATTTTATATTTTCATTTTTCCCAATCTTTCTCCACATGCATATATGTAACGAATATTGAGCCACAAGTCAAGTCATTGAGCTTTTGCCTAATTCACAAGTCAAATCATTTTTCTGCAATAACACTTTAGGTTGTGTTTAAGGAGGTTGTTTTATAGAAGTATCATTTACTTCTTTTTCTTTTTGAAATTTACTTGATATCTACAATAATCTAGTAAGAGAACTTGGGTAGAACATAGGCAAGAAGGAAGATTCAATCGGTAGTCGATAATAGGATAAAGTTTTTCTGTCTTCATTTGATGGATCCGTTGATAGGAATCAAACCTATGATTCCAGCAGTAGGGAAACCAAATTGGACAAATGAGCCCAGATATCCACATGTTGTCTTATTTATCTAATAATAATTTGTTTTTACATTATAGTAAGTAAATTTATCGTTTTCACAAGATAATGAATAAAATTCACTAAGAATCAATTGTGGGTCATTTATGAACTTATATCAACTAGTCCACAAGTGTTTCATGGAAGTGAAGAACCAGCCATTTTGAGGGTTTATTTGTAATTGTCCTTTATTGCTAAAAAAACTGGTCACTTATAAGTTTTACTTGTAATTTTATTTTATTGATTTTGCCCTAATTAAAGTAAGTATAAATACTTGCTAAGTAGGGTTGGAAGAGAGCTTTTGAACAATATATACTTGTCTTTTGTTGCCATGGGAGCCTCTCTTCATGTCATCTACTCTTATCAATTTCACTTGTGAAATTGTGGCGAGTTAGCTTAGGAATTCTTGTGAGTCATATTAAGATTTTCTAAGTTGTATCCAATTATTGCTAGTGAGTAATATCTAGTTGTAATTGGATGATTTTTTATGTGTTCCTTTCACGTCAAATTAGGATTCATGTATTGCTAGGGTTATAAGTCAATTGTAAGGATTGGAATTGCATTGTTCCTTTATAATTGATTTGTATTTGAATTCCCTTGTAGTACTTCCAATTTGGTTCACGCCATTTGATATTTTTAATCCTTGAATTCATGCCAATTCGAGGTATTGTCTTCATTTTGTTCACGCTTATTATAATTGGAATAGAATCAATTGTATATATGTTCTTGTTAATTGGTGTTGAGATTCCAATTGAGCACATCACCCATCTGTATCGAAGTTACATGGTATGAGAATTTAATATAGTTTCCACCCATGATATCTTCTAATTTGTGGAGGTACTGAAACAACATGAGTGCAAAAATAGAAACAGGAAAAGTTTTACAACAAGTGACATTCCTCAATTTGATATGAGTTTGTAAAACTCGAGAAGCTAAATCAATAATAGAAATAATAAGGTTATGGCAAATAAAAATAAAAAGAGTTTAGTAAAAGTGATAATTTGGTCATTTGATGGGGAGAACATAAAAGAGTCATTTACTAGCCATTTTAACTCTTACACTTTCTACACTACAACCCTAAGAGTATAGGAGAAATCCTAAGAGAGGAAGATAATTGTCGAGATTCTGCACTCCAGTGAAATTCCATATGGTAAAGTATACAATTAACATTCCTTTCATTGTTTATGTGCATGTGATATAATTTAGGATTGGTTTCTTTAGATTGCATTGTAGAACAACTTGGTGTGAGAAAAGTTTAGGGCAAGAATTCAATCATTGGAGCAAATCCTTACAAGTAAGTGGTTCAATTTAAAATAATATTGCGTTTTCATATTATAAATATCATGAATTAAGATTTAAAAGTGTTGAATTGCATTTAAGGTTGAAGTAGATTGAAAATTTGTGAATTGGAAAGGGTATTTGAAGTGGAATAGGGGGGGAGGGGAGGTAAATAGTTAGATACATGCCTGTGTACTTGCTTGTACTATTTAGAGGAGTAAAAAATGAGTTAGGAGGTTCATGGTCATATACTTGGGCATGTAGAAGTATGAATGCGTATAAAATGGTACACGACCACAACATACAACCATGTTCCCTACCCATGCTCATGTATACAACCTAATACACGACCATGTTTTCTAGAAGTATTACTAAATCAATTTCTTTTCTTAATTCTTGTTTTTCTTTAACCCAAAACTTTATTACGGCTTTAGAAACTTTACCAAAGTAAAAGAAGTGATCTAACAACAATTAGTAACAAAATCAGAGAAAGTAGACAATACTCTAAATTAATTCTACGATTAATTGTTCCATACATTATTAGGTTTTAGTATAGTTATTAAATGAGGATAAGTTGAGTTTGAGACTGTCCTTTCAAGTACGTGTAATCTTGTGTATTGCTATGCTTGTTAATTTAATTAAGGAAATGAAATTAAGAGTATATATTATAATATATGATTTAGTGGGGTCATGGGTACCCTTTTACTGTATGAATAACTTAATTGAGACTATAATTGATCATTGGTTTGATTTCTACATCGATGCATGTGATTCAAGATATGTTTAATCATGTGTGTGTACTTATAGATTATACATATTAGGTGTTAACTCACTATTCGAAGACCTTCTTTTTTAATTGTAGGTATGAACGAGTACTCTACGTATGATGTTGACTTAGGGACTTACATGGATGGTCGGAACGATGTAGAACATTACTATTATTATGATGATTAGGAGAGTAGTATTACTTGAAGTCCTTCGTCAATGTTAGAAGACTATTATATTTATGGAAGATGATAGATTTATAATTGGTTTAGTATTTATGTTGTTCTAGTTTATTAAATATTAGAGTGCTAAGATAATTGTAGTAGTAGTTGTGCATTATTCAATGAGATTTAGTTGAACTATTTATTAATGATCTCAATTGATTTATCGTGATCGTGGTTAATGATGAACTCTAACTCACTTCCCTCAATAGCCGTGGGCACAGCACATGCACATTAACGAAACAGAAAACAAAACCCACAGCTCCGGAGAAGCCCACACTTCTCGACTCAAGAGCTTTGCGAAACTGCCAGCCCCGACATAGTATATTACTTTGTTCCAAATTCTCCCGAATATGCCAAAGTCACAGTAGTTTCATCACTTCGTAACATAATAATGGCAACGTGGCAACTGACAATCTGTCCATACACTCTTCTCTCTCATGCGCTTACTTCACCTTATTTAAGACCCAAACCCACATGGCAATCCTCCTTCTCTCGCCTCCCAAAACGCTTAATTACCTTAAGCCACTCCCCTAGACATCACATTCCCATACATTCCCCAAAACCTCCCCTTTTTCATTAATTCTACTGTTTCCATGGCGACCGCTGCTTCCACAGCAACCCCAGCAAAGCACGTTTATTCGGTGTGGGGGCTTCCTGCCGATGTCATGGGGATGAGACTGAAGAAGGTGATGGACGGTATTAGATCGGAGTTTGATGGGCCGTATGTAGTTGGGAGTATCGGTTTGACGGAGGAGGAGGCTTTAACCAAGTTTAAAGCTGCTTTTGAAGGGGTTAAGGCTTATGATGGTATCGCTGATAAAGTGGATACAGGGACTTTCTTTTATCAATGCGTTTATTTGCTTCCCCATCCTACGCCAGAGGTAAATTTGTCCGACTGGTAGTTACTGTTGTGTTTTACGTTATTTGGGCAAATTACAAAACTTCCATTAATTATCGTTGAACTATGGATATAGAGACTCCAAAGTATGGCTTTGATCTCTTACTACAAAGTCCATCGCTATTTATGTCTTTTTAGCGTGATTTTGGAGTTCTAACAGCAGTTCGGATTACTGTTATTGCATATTTTCGAAAGTGGTGTGGAAATGAATTTAAACTTTTGGGAGTTTTGTTGTCTATCTGCATATGTGGGTCATATAGTTAAGGGCACCGAGTTTGCCCTTTTCAAAATATGCTATTTTTAATCGCTTCTCCCAATACGATCCTTTCTTGCCCTACCGGAGTCATAGAGCTCCCACTCCCCAACGTCCATCATAGACCTCTCTGCACATTCGCATGATCTATATGCAATTTCTTTGAAAATTTTCTTGAAAATAAAATTGCACGTTAGATATGAGATTTTCCAATAGCATTGAAGAAAATAGTTTGGCCACAAACCGATTTAAAAAAATATTTTTTTTCAAAAGTGGATAAATTCAATCAATACTCTAAGAATGCCCATATATTGTTATAATTTCAAAAAAAAAAAGAAAAAAAAAAAGGGAATTTATGAGCTTTTTCATAGTAAAGCTCTTAATTCTATACTTCAATGTTTTGTTTGTGTTCTATTAAAATCTTGTTTTCAGAAAAGTTTTTGATATTCAATGGAATATGATTGCCTTTAGCTACTATCTTTTTAGGGAGGGCTTTGTTCAATATAGGATTAAATTTTTGATAGTATCTGCAGGCTTACAGTGGCATTGTTTCTTCGCGGATTTGTAATGAAGTTTGTGTCGGGAGTTAAAATTTCTTGGAATTCAAGATAATGGACTGCATTTGGAGGTGACTCTGATTGGTAATGCAATCATTGGGGGGGCTCTTGAGCATGCGTTGGTGTCAATATTTGTCATTTTTGGGCTTTAGAACAATGCTTTCATGGTTTTGTATTTTTCAAAACACAATTGATAAATGGGTGTATCACGAGCACTGATACAAAACCCGGAAATTTTAGTGATGAAGTGGAATGCTGCTCGCTGACTGTTATGCTTGCTTTGCATGTACAATCTCTTTTTTCCTTGGTGAAAAACGGACATTTTAGTGAGAAAAGTTTTCAATTCATGATGTGCCTTGATAGAATGCCAAATGAGATTACTTAAAAACAGTAGGTGTAGACAGGATTTCCCATGAATAATAAGTAGGCTCAAAATCAGAACCATTCTCGTTTCTGTTTCAGGTTGTAGATACTAGTGATCTCTGCTGCAAAAACTTTGATTACGTGAGTTCTACACGTAAGTTTAACCTCTTTTTAGTATTTATATATACCTAATTCTAACTAAATAGTTTTTTTTTCTTTTAAGAATATGGGATGGGTTTTTAGGAAAACTTTAAAGACTTTATAGAATTTGAAAAGGGTTTCTTTTAAACTTTAAGACCTTATAGAATATGTATTGAAGGTGTATTATTCTGAGCATGTGCTTTCAATACAATTGCATCGAAAGCATTGAAGGCTTATTCCTTATACGCGTTTTTAGTACATATCATGAATTTTTTTTAATAAATTTTAAATCAAATTTTTATAATTTTTAAATTTATAAAAATTATTTTTTTGTTATTCTTATATAAACTTTTCATTTTTTTAAATAAATATATATATATATTATTTGAAAAAACTTATCATTGAAATTTTTTTATAAAAAATCACAAAAACAATTGTAACTTGTTAAAAAAATACCAGCTCAATATTTTGCCTATAGAAAGTATCCCGATAATCACAAAATTTATTTATAACTTTCTTTACATAATATACTCAAAGATCAAAACAGATGAACACTCCTAGTATTATTTCTTTTCTTTCTTTCCTTTTTCCCTTCCTCATTAATCATGTGATCCCATAGTTTTAGAAAACTTTTGAAAAGGACGAGGTAAATGTGACATATCTTTCAAAATTTATAAAAACAATTTTTAAAAAGTATGGAAAATTCGAAAAGAAGGAAAAACTCAAAAAAAAAAAAAAAAGAGGAAAAACCGCTCTAGACCTATGCTTTGGTGCCCAACTGGATTGTTGTTACAAGTGAGAGAAAAATTAAAAATGTGAACCTTTTGAGTACACAATTTAAGGATGATGTCTAACATTTATCGAGAAGCAATTTTATTTGAACAAATAACAAGTATTATATAAAAATTCATGAAATAAATCAGAGTTAAAACTATCTAAAAAATGGTGGATAGAAAGGCGATATTCCCTTCTCCTCTAGGTTCATCATCGTACTTTATTTTAATGGAAGCTGTTGAGTTCTAATAAAACTAGTAAACGATATAACTTGAGTAGAAGATGTTGGTTCATTTCTTTGGATCAAGGATTTAGGTTAGTGCCCTACAATGTCCCATAGTAATAAAATTGCCTAATATCTTCAGATTAATTAACTATGAAGTTCAATTGTTCACTAAACCATCAAACTATTTCTCTCGAGCAATGTTAGCAGCATTTGCTTAATCGACACCCTATCTCTTGTGAGTTATCGACAATTGTACAAATACTTTAAAGCCCCTCAAAACTAATTGAAACGTAATTTAAATTGACACTCACATCTTTTCTGATGCATTTTGATAGTGTTAATATGAAGGGTTACTTCTCACTTCGTGCCTCAACTCATTAATGGATTCCAAGTTCCAATTGTTAACCACGTCACTAATCACATTGAATACATTAAATCTGGGATGTAGAATGGTTAAACAAACCCACAAACACAAGCACAATTTCATTTATATGATCTTGCCATGAATGCATTGTGATCTTAAAAATATATCAGTTAAACCTCAAAACAAGGAACAAGACAAAATAATACAACGATTATCAAACTAATTAATTAACCTGTAGTTCTAGACAAAAGAAGTTACACGTAATCAAGCTCAAAGAAATTTAAATTATTTTGTCCAAATAAAACTCTAGCCTTACTACGATTAGAATATCTAATTTAGAACCCCAAAAAAAGATGTCGAGCCAAGAAAAGATCAAAAGATTATATGATTTACACTTGCCAACTAAACCTAAAATGTGCACCATACTAATAAGACTGAGCTAAGAAAATTTATACGGACTAATTGCATTGGAAATGAATTTCTCCATTTGCATTTCATCCGTTTTCTCCTTTTAAATTCTATCGTGGATAACCAAAAGCTAAGATTGCAACGAAAAAAAATAACGATATTGTTATAAGATTATTAAAATATTTAGATAATTTCAATCATTAATATTAAAATCGATGAAACCGAATCTTTCACATTTACCTAAAAATAATGCATTAAGACACTCTTTTTTGTTCTAAACCCCCATGATGTCTATTTCAAGAGCATAAAAACACTTCAAATTTAACCCATGTTCTTATACAAGCTCTAACCTTGAAGAATGATTAAGTCTTACTCTTAATTGCAATTCCAAACTAGAAGTGTAAATGAACCAAACCTACTCTTAAACTACTCAAGTTTGACTTGATACTTACTCAAATTTAACTTGATAATGGTTGAGTCAAGCTTTAATCAAGTAGTTTATTAAGTCGAGCTTGAATTTTATGATATTTAATTCGACTAACTCGTGAACCTAATTAAGCTCAAGGTGAGTTTGCATGTATATTGAGTTTGAATCAAGTTTAAATTATTTTATTTAGAAAAAAAATATTTTTAGACAAATTGAATCTAAATGAGATTAATCGACTCATGCTAAAGCTTTTAAAGTGATACTTAAAGTAGAAGTTAAGTTTAAAATTTTAAGTTTGATTGAACTTGAGCTTAAATTGAGAATCATATCACCTCAAATCAACTCTTGTTTATAGCTCTAGACCTGTTCTTGAAATCCTCATGTAGCCGTAGCTTTGTTGGCCTTCGATTTATAAAATTAACCAAGGCATTGACTTAGGTTGGTTAATTACCCCGTTCATTTCAATTTAGGCCCAAAAACTTAATTGGATTCCCTTTATTTGGTCCATTTCAATTTGGTTTTGCTCAATTTGGCTTAGAGTGATGGCACCCAGGGCTAACAAATTTGAACTTATTCCCTAACCCCAAGTACGAAGGGTAAAAATCCATAGCATACATAGTTTTTATATGACTATGTATACCATTGCATCATATGGTTATACATGTGTAACACGATGATACTTGATAACTTACTTGCTATTGTTTGTTGTATAGTATAAGGAAGGATCTCTCTAAGAAGGGGTAACTTACACTCCAACAATTTCTTTTGCAGAAAACTTAAAAATTGGGAAAGGGAGTAGGATCCATGTGAAGAGTACTTCTTTAATTTAGGTTTATTAGAAGAAGTGTAGCTATACAATTAGTCTAGTAGAAATTGCAAATTATAAAAGACTAAGATTTATTATTCCTTAAAAACTAGGTTTTTATTTTTTTTTAGATTCAAGTTAGTTAAAATGGTTTACCTAATCTTATTGTTTGGTTGTGAATACTGACTCTCTGCGGTTCTAATAGAATGTGAAATATCGGTTTCTATATTTTTTATATTAATTAATTGTATGCATTATGACTAAAGGTGATTTACTTAGAGTCTTACAATCTCTAACTTGTAAGATTTTTATATTGCTGATGCATACATAACATGATAATTTTTAGAAATTTATACTAAGCTCCCTTTAAAGTCATGACAGAAGTGATATCAAAGTTTTGAGTTGTTAAAGATAAGATTAACCAATCAAATAGCCAGATGGATAGCACCTGGGAAGATTCATGGGAATAAAATGATAAAGGTCATTAGTCTCTCTCGTAAATATTGATCTATCATTATAGGATTCTCACTTAACCATTGACAATTCCCGGCTTGCTATTTCCAAATGCTTTGTGACCTACGAATATAACACTATAAAAAGCATAATTAAAAGATACCATGAAAAAGTATAAAGCTTGATCAATACGATCAAGTTATGTGGACCAAACTTAACATAAGGGGAAAGATGTAAAACCTCAAATATTGAAAACCATTAATAATAGCAGTTAGTGCATATAGTTGTGAATAAAGATTTAAAATCTACTATAGAGATGTTGAATTAGTATCCGGGTACGGAGTACACTATTAACATTACCTTCCTAGATAAAAGCTTGATATAATTAATTATTTATAAAAGAAGTGTAACAAACCAAAAGCGTTATTGCGAATCCTAAATAACCAAGTAAAAAGTTTTGACTCCGAGACATAAATATTAAACAATATAAGGAAAACTCAACATGATTTAATAAACGTTGGAACTTATATGATGCACTCACTTTTATGATTAAAAAAATTGATACACTTGACTTCAAAATTATGGCCACAAAAGTAAAAATTATATATATTAGCATCAGAGAAATGATGACGATAATAGTATCAATGAATTAATGCTAGTAATAAACAATGATGCAAAGCAACAGTAAGAGTTAACAAATATATAATTATTATAATTTGACTAAGCGGATCACACCATGATAATATTCCATAACATGTATATACATGTCTATGGCTGTATTCATGGATGTTAATAAAATATAAGAAAGTCTAAAAAAAAAAAGAGAGAGAATAGTAAAATCGAATATGTTATTAAGAATTTTTAATGAATAAGTGTAACATCACAAACTCAAGATGTAAATCCATGACTCTAACAAATAATATTATAAGTTACCATAATGTTTGTAAACAAATAAATAAGTTATGGACACAACTAATTTATAGTTCTATGCTTAATATAACATTTTCAAAAGGTTATGTAATATCTATACACATATATGTATTTGTATACAAGTTATGTATATTTACATTGTGATAATGTTAGATTATGTAGTAGAATAGTTAATTGATCACTCGTGTCCTATCTAGCATGTGCTGATGAATACATATATAAATCACGACTAGTATAATAGAATATAAGAATCTTTTACACAAAACTTTAACTTCCATACTTCTTCTTTACACTCTCTACCATAACTCTGTTTCGGTTCTCTATTTTCATGTCCTTTCTTGTTTTGTTTCTTAAACCATTAAAGGATGAACCTTTCAATATGGCATCAGAGCTCGATTTGACTATAATCTTGTAAGGATTTCCATAATCTTTCATAAAGTTTTTCCCTAGTTTTCTTTGTGATTTCTTTCTTAATAATGAATACTACAATAAAGAATCGGTCTATTGATTTTTTGTACAATGATCCATTATATTTGTCTGGATCTAATAACCTTAGATCAGTGATTACTAGTTTGATATTCAATGGAGTGAATTTCTTTGGCTAGTGTCGGTCTATGAGAATACCTTTAGGATCTAAATTGAAGTTGGGGTTTATTGACGAAACCTATATGAAACCTGATGAAGAACATGAAGATTTTCGAAGATGGGTAAGATGCGATTATATGATAATATGTTTGGATTTTAAATTCCATGACAAAGGAGTTAGCTGAAGGATTCATGTATGTGCAATCTGCGAAGGAACTCTGGGATGATATTGTTGAGCGTTTTGGACAAACTAATGGTCCATTAATTTTCTAGTTGCAATACGAAATTGTAAATGCGAGACAAGAAAATAATAATGTCACAACATATTACAATCGGTTAAAGAAATTATGGGATGAACTAAATAGCTTGAGTGGATTTCCAAATTGTCCATGTGGTGTTCTGAAAAATTGTTCATGTGGCCTGATGAATAAACTGAGTGAGATTGACAATAAGAACAAATTGTTACAGTTCCTTATGGGATTAAATGAGTCTTATGAGAATGTGAGGAGTTATATTTTGTTCTTAGAACCTTTGCCATCAATTTGTAAGGCATACTATTTGATCTACCAAGTTGAAAAACAAAAAAAAATATCTAGCGATCTTGTTAATGTTGAAGACATATCAACATGTGTAGTCTTTTGTAGGAGAAAAGAAGGACAGAAAGATAAAACCAATATCAAAGATTGTTTGTACACATTGTAAGAGAAATGGTCATTCAATTGAAAGTTGCTTTGAAATAATTGGTTACCCCGATTGGTACAAGGGAAGCAAAGATAAGAAGGGTAAAAAATTTGTTGGTCACGTCAATGAAATGGTTGCTAACCCATTGGACAATAGTGTTGATATTTCTGTAGGAAAACAAGAAGTTAATGAATTTGAATTGATATCAAAGATATGATATGAAGTTTTTTGTATGATGAAAGGGAAGAATGCTAGAATGGTTTTTGATAGCAAAGACTCCTTGCCACTTCATTTTGCAGGTTAGATTAAAAAATACGAATCATTTATTGGATCTTTTTTATCAAAATGGTAGTTTTATAGGGGAATGGATAGTTGATACCGGTGCCACTGACCATATGACACCTTTTCCACATCTTTTAATCCATAAACAAAATCTTCAAGAACCAATTCACATCAAATTACTAGATGGAACTACAAAAGAAGTCAGAACTGTTGGTCAAGTTTGACTAAATGAATTCATTGTCTTAAACAATGTTTTCTTAGTTCCATCATTTCATTTGTAATCTTTTGTCTATTAGCAAATTGCTACATACCACTAAATATATAATATCCTTGTATCCTTATTGTTGCTTGTTCTAGGATACAAAAACTAAAGGGGCTGTTGCACAAGCTGACATAAGAAGAGGGTTATATATTTTGCAATCCGCTCCTCATAATGTATGTTCTAATTCTAAAGTTGTTATTCCTTATTATTCTTCTAATAATGCTCAAGACATTTCTTTTGACTTGATGCATTGTCATCTTGGTCATATTTCTTTTGACAAGCTAAAACATGTAAATGGATTCGGAACCATTAATACTATTAGTCTCTTTTGTGATGCTTGTAAGATGGGAAAATCTCATAGACTACCATTTTCTCTTAGTAATTCTTCTTCCTCTCATATTTTTGAGCTTATACATGTTGATTTATGGGGCCTTTATAACGCACCATCATTATCTGGTGCAAAATATTTCTTGACAATAGTTGATGGCATAAGTAGATATACTTGACCTATTTGATTCAAAATAAACACCAGACACTATCTACTTTGATTCATTTCATTTCTTATACAAAGAATCATTTTCAAATTACTCCAAAGTTTATTCGAAGTAATAATGAAACATAATTCTTATCACTAGTATGTCAACAGTTTTTCCATGAAAATGGAATTGTTCATCAAACAAACATACCTTATATACCTTAGCAAAATGGGATAGTTGAAAGGACACATAGACACTTAGTAGAAATAGCTCGTACAATAAGACTTCATGTAAATTTACCAAAAACAATTTGGGGGGGGAATGTATTTTAGCAACAACGACACTCACAAACAGAATGCCTATGCACAAATTGAATTGGAAATCTACTTATGAGATTTTATTCAATAAACTACATATAATGATTTGCGCACTATAAGATGTTTATGCTTATGTTATTCTACTATTGTGGATAAGTCAAGAGATAAATTTGATGCCAAAGGTCATTGGTGTGTGTTTTGGGGCTATCTATCAAATAAAAAAGGTTACAAACTTTATGATTTAGATAATCATATGTTGATTATAAGTAGAGATGTTATTTTTGTTGAACATGTATTTCCTTATAAGCATGATAAGAGTACGAAACTTTCTTGTTTTCCTTCCAATTTATTTTCTTTTGATAATAGCTATAATATAGAAGATAATGTGCATCCTTCTATTTATATTCATTACTCTCCCATTCATAGTCATTCCGAGTCAAATTTTAATCATGATCAAGTTTTTGTTCTAGTTTATCCTTCCTCAACTCCTAATCTTTCTAACTTAAGTCTTATGTCTAATACACAACTTTGAAGGTCTAATAGAGTTAAGAAAACACCTAGATGGCTTTCTGATTTTGTTCATTCTATGCAATCTGATTCTTCATCATTTGAAATAGCACCTCATACTATGTACCCTTTACTTGACAAACACATATTAAACCATTTCCCTAAAGACTATATAGCTTCTTTAGCAAATGTACTATCTATCCATGAACCACAAAATTATCATGAAGCTAAGAATGATCCTAAGTGGCAAGATGCAATGAGTAAAGAACTTTTAGCCCTTGAAACTAATAAAACTTGGGAATTAGTTTTTGTTTTTTACCACCGAGAAAGAAGACCATAAGATTAAAGTGGGTTTATAAAATCAAATATACACTAGATGGGTCTATTGAAAGATATAAAGAAAGATATATCAAATATACACGCTTTTTTTTCCAGCTGCTATTAAGGATTGGCATGTACATCAATTAGGTGTTAATAATGCATTTTTGTATGGTCATTTGGAAGAAGAGATTTATATGGATATACCCAATGGATATTGTACCTCATCTTCTAGTCAGGTATGTAAATTAGTCCGATCTCTATATGGACTAAAGTAGGCTTCTCGCCAATGGAATAAGGAATTTACTCATTTTCTTTCTTCTATTAGTTTTACACAATCTAGAAGTGATTTTTACTTTTTACGTATACTCAAGGAATTGAATTCATAGTAGTACTTGTATATTTTGATGATGTTCTTGTTACTGGTGACTCACTCTCCAATATTATTAATGTAAAAGAGGCTCTTAACAAAGCTTTTACAATCAAAGGTTTGGGAGAGGTCGGATTTTTTCTTAAGATAGAAGTTTGTAGAACAAAAGCAAGTTTTATGCTCAATCAAATGAAGTTTTTGCTTGACATATTAAAGGATGTTGGACTCACGGTTGCTAAACCTGTCAAGATCCCATTTCCTCAACATCTTTGGCTAGATTAAGAGTCATGGACTTTACTATTAGATCCTTCAGGATATCAATGGATTGTTGCTCATCTATTATATCTTACTATAACAAGGCCTAATATTACTTATGGGGTTCAACAATTGAGTCAATTTGTTAGCAATCTGCGTACTACACATTATCAAGTTGCTATACACATGTTGAAGTACTTGAAAGGAACTTTTAATAAAGGACTTTTCTATTCTGCATCTTTAGATTTATCTCTTGCAAACTATATTGATGCAAATTGGGGATCTAGTATTATTGATAGAAAATCCTTAACTGGTTATTGCATATTCCTTGGATCATCCTTAATATCATGGAAGACAAAGAAACAAGCAACTATTTCAACATCTTCTACTGAAGCAAAATACAAGAGCTTAGCTTCAAGGATGAAAGAACTTCTTTGGTTTTCATATTTACTCCAAGACTTCCATGTTTCTATGCAGTTGCCACTTTCCTTGTATGCAGAAAACAAATTCACACCCCTTATTGCAGAAAATCTATGTTTGCATGGCCGCACGAAGCACATCAAAGTAGATATACATTTTACGTGAGATCACTTAACAAGTGGTTTTCTAAAAAACTATCATGCTATTTCAAGATTACAACTAGCAAATTTATAAACCAAAGCTCTTCTAGATACTCATTTGCGTTTTTTAATGTCTAAGTTAGGTTTAATAGATTGCCCAACTTAAGGGGAATATGTTAGATTATATAGTAAAATAGTTAATTAGTCAGACGTGTCCTATCTAGCATGTGCTGATGAATACATATATAAATCACAACCGATATAACAAAATATAAAAATATTTTATGCAAAACTTTAACTTCCATACTTCTTCTTTACACTCTCTACCAAACCACCGTTTCGGTTCTTTGTTTTCATTTCCTTTCTTATTCTATTTCTTAAACCATTCAAGGATGAACCTTCCAATAGGTAACTCGAATTTCTAGTAGAAATGGATAATAAATAATGAATAATTTAGTCATTGTAGTGGGAAGATGGTGAGACGAATGAGGACAAGAAGGAAATATTGAAAACTATAAACTTTAGAGGGAAATATTCATATTAAACAATTGATGGCTAATAATGTAATTCAGAACTATAAATTATACAGATTGACTAAGTAAATAAATTAGGGGAGAAATCAAACATGCTTGTAGCCTTCGAAATTAAAATGAGTCCTAAGTCTTGCATGTGGAAATGCCAAGGGGATTAACAAAACTTTAAAGAAATTGCTAAATTAATTTTTTTTATGTATAAAAAAAAAACTAGCGCAACCTATTAGATCATTATATATATATTACAAGTTTTGGATTAACCCTAAGACCACCCCATGATTGCCACAAAAATGGATCAAACATGAATTTAATAGTCAAGCCTAACCCCACTTGATCAAATT
This sequence comes from Laguncularia racemosa, assembly GCA_037954665.1. Lineage (NCBI taxonomy): Eukaryota > Viridiplantae > Streptophyta > Magnoliopsida > Myrtales > Combretaceae > Laguncularia > Laguncularia racemosa. Next base: position 879,086 of record JBBMOL010000213.1, read on the forward strand.
GTAAAGCCTAACCTAGATCCAATTACCCAACTCAAACATATGCATGCCATCCCAAGATAAACCAAGCCCTAAAAATCTCCCTAAGCCTTGAGACAAACTCGGTCATTGTGGACCCTCTTACCACCCAACTAGTTTTACTACAAAATTGTGCCACATGCTCATTAAAAACCTTGCACAATCTTTCCCATATCTAACACAATCTACAACATATCTTTAGTAAAATCTGAGCCTGGATACCCACTCTATCCCATAACAGTTCACGACCTTTTTATTTTATTTTATTTTTTTTACTTCATAAAGCATAACAAATGATTGGAGTAGACACTTTACACTTTCAAATTTCAATTTACCTTTAGTTTATTGAGCATATCCAACATTTGGTCCATTTTCCCCCGTTTCCCTTTGAGGTAAATTTTATAAATTGCTCTTATAAACATTAGGAGAAACTTTATAGTCGAGAACTCGAAGGAATTTTATTTTTTATTTTTTACGCTCAACTTCAATTTCACTTTGTAAATACATTCATTGCTAAGACTTGTTTGGGTTAGTCTTAGGTATCTAAATTTTTTTTGTTGTAGTGAACTTGTTATTGATGAATTTATACTTTAGGAATAAATGGGAAAAAGAAAAAAAGAAATTAGAGAACACTTCAATGCACATGTACATTTCTGAGACATAAATGAGAGTAGACTTAAGCATGTAGCTTTAATTAAGTAGGAACATATAGAATAAGTTAAAATAAAATTTAAAAGTAGATAGACCCATATGTCATAACAGGAAAACAAAAATTATTTAAGATTTGATACATAAATTAATTTGTTTTAGGTTATATAGTCCTTAATAGTTATTTGGAATATACTAATTTAATTAAAGCTAGTTCAATTATTGAAGTAAATATACACACATACACATGCATGTTAAGTGCTTAGGATAAGCAAACCAATAGTCTTACAAGAAAGGCCCAACCCTTTAACAAGCCCAACTTTTTTTTAAACTCTTCTACAATAGCCCTTAAGCTCAACAAATATATGCCTCCAATGTTACACTAATCATTCTCTCTATCACACAATACCATAGGTACTCCTTTGTTATGCTTTCTTCTTCATGTTCCTTGAGTTTTTTAGGGTTTTTAATGTTCTAGTCTTTTCTTTATGTATTAGCACTTTATTCGCAGATTCTATTTGTTTTCTATTGTGTTCTAATGCTATGACTCTAACAATAGCCCTTAAGCTCAGCAAATATATGCCTCCAATGTTATGCTAATCACTCTCTCTGTCGCACAATACCACAGGTACTCCTTTGTTATGCTTTCTTCTTCATGTTCTTTGAGTTTTTTAGGGTTTCTAATGTTCTAGTCTTTTCTTTATGTATTAGCACTGTATTCACAGATTCTATTTGTTTTCTACTTTGTTCTAATGCTATGACTCTAACTTGTGTGCTCTGGTTGTGTTTTCTTGGAAGATGATGGATGATGAAAGATTTTGGAACTTTGGACTTCAAGTGCAATAAGCAACTCCTGAAAATATGAAATTTCTTGGGTGTCAAAAGTGGTAACCCCTCTCTATGTTTTCCCTTTTATATTTCTCTCCTACAAGTTTGTTATAAAATCTGTTATATATACTTAATTTCTATTGGCTATCTATTTTGATATATCTCTATTGTAATTGAAATTCAAACACAGTCCTCTAAATATTCCGGAACTCTTCTAGACCTCTTTAACCTTCTATTATTGTTATATAACTCCATCTTCTTAACTGTATTAATTTCCTCTCCCCTTAGAAAATGGACCTTGTCTTAAAGGACAATATGAGGGTAATCACGCAAAAAATCCGATACATCCACCCATGTATCTTCCTCTACAAGAAATGACTCCCACTATACTATAATTTGTGCGATATTCTAACCTTTTCAGTTTAGTAGTCTAGAATTTAGGACTGCCGATGGCTTAATAATTGGGCAGTTGGCATAAGACTCAAATGGTAGTGGAACCAAATGTTGAGTGTTTCCTTTTGCCTTCTTAAGAACAAATATATAAAAGATAGGGTGAATCCTTAATCCTTCTAGCAAGTCCAATTTGTAAGCTACTACTCCCACTCTTGCAATCACCTTGAAAGGATTGAAATACCTTTGGAACAACTTAAATAAAAGTCTATTCGCTAAAGTTGTTTGCTTATACAGTTGTAGTTTGACATAGGCAAAATCCCCATGAGACAATTCCTTATCAATCCTTTTCTTATCTACTAATTGCTTCATATGGTATTGAGCATGTTCTAAATTTGCTTTAACACTCAAAGAATTTCATCCCGACTCTGTAATTCATGATCAACTACTTCCACTACGAAATTATTTTGTACATAATCTAGAATCTTTGGTGGAACTCTACTATACAATGCTTCAAAAGGTGTCATCTGAGAACTAGAAAGGAAACTAGTATTAAAACTATATTCTGCTTAAGGCAAGAACTTAGGCCATTGAGTTGGACAGTCCATCACAAATGACCGTAACTACTATTCCAAGTAATGATTTACCATCTCAGATTGTCCATCTGTTTGGGGATGATATGTCGAACTCATTCACAAAGTTATTCCACTCAATTTAAACAATTCTTGCCAAAAATGACTTATAAATACTCTGTCCTGATCAAATACAATTGACTTAGGAATTCAATGTAATTTGACCACAATGTCCATAAATAACTTTGCAATAGTAATGGCTGAATACGAAGCCGGCTATGATGTAAAATGATAGTATTACTAAATATTCTTTAGAAATGGGTATACCAGTAATAAAATCCATCAAAACATCCTTAAAAACTCGTTGTGGAATAGGTAATGGTTGAAGCAAACTTGCAAGGGACATGGTCAAGTACTTGACCTATTAGCACACATGATATTACTTCACAAACTACTCTATTTCCTTCCTCATGCCTGGCAAAAAAAAAGTGCTATTATTTCGTTTGAATGTTCTCAAAACTCCTGTATGACCTCCTAAAGGTGTAGCATAGGATTCCAAAATGATAGTATGAGTCAATGGAGATGGGTTGGAAGAAAAATACAATTATCCAAATATAATAAAACATCTCTATAACTTATGTAACCATGATAAACGTTGTCCCTCCTAACAAAGTTTTATCCATTTTGTCCATTTTGCATTTGTCTCATACTCTCTCTTCAACTGAGTAAGAAAATGAAAAGAGGAAAATGATATAGCATGGAAATGTGATTCCTCTCCACATTGTCTAGATAAAACATTTGCAACTTTATTAGTTGCACCTGACTTGTACTCAATGACATAATCAAAATCTAACAACTTAATTAAGTATTGTTGTTGCTTGGGAGTTTAAATGGTTTGGGTCATAATATATTTGAGACTCTTGTGATCTATTCGAATGATAAAATGTCACTCCAATAAGTATTGATGCCACTTCTTTACTGCTTCTACCACTGCCACTAATTCCCTTACATAAGCACTCTACTTTTGTAATATGAGGCAAAATTTCTTGCTATAAAAAGCAATCGGATGGGATTCTTAATATAAAATGGCCCCTATTCCCAACCCAAAGGCATTTGTCTCCACAATAAATGTCTTAGAAAAATCAAGTAAAGTCGGAATGGGTACCTTCATTAAAGCTTCCTTTAACTTATGAAATGCACTATTAGCCTTAGGTATCTAGAAAAATGAATCTTTCTTGAGTAGATTAGTTAAAGGAGCAGCAATACTGGCATAATTCTGAATAAATATGTGATAATAGTTAGTTAAGCCTAAGAATTCTCATAATTACTTAATAGAAACAAGTTGTGGCCACTATTGAATAGCCACAATCTTCCATAGATCCGAACTAATTCCCATAGCCAACACTATATGCCCTAAATAATCAATACTAGATTAGGCAAAAGAACACTTAAAGCATGCCCCAAATGTACTACATGTTCATCAAAAGATTTACTATAAATCAATATATCATAAAAATAAAAATAAAAAAAGCAATGATAAACTTATGAAGATAAGGACAGAAAATGGTGTTCATGACTACTTATGTTGAAGGAGCATTTAATAAACCAAAAGGCATAACCACAAATTCATGAGTCTTAAAAGCAATTTTAGGAACATTAGCTAGAAACATTTGTATCTAGTGATAACTTACCCATAAGTCCATCACACCTCCTAACTCATCTAACAATTCATCTATTGTTGGTATTGGAAATTTGTCTTGAATTGTAGCTTGATCTAAAACTTGATAGTCCACGCAAAATCTTCATGATCCATCCTTTTTCTTTATTGATAATATTGGTGAAAAAAATGGACTAGTACTTGGCCAAATTACCCCAATTTCAAGCATCTCCTACTCTAGCTTCTCTACTCATTCTTTTGGAAATATGGATATCGATACTGATGAACATTAACTGGTTGAGATTCATCTTTCAAATGAATGTGGTGTTGAGTATCTCAAAGTGGTGGCAACGATGAAGGAGTTGCAAAAACATCTTTGAATCTGGCTAATAATGTTTCAATGGCATTATTGCCGGTAGTACGAATAAATGAATCCTCCATCTGAGTCATTAATCTAAACAAACAAGCCACATTATCTTGCCAAATGAGTTTCTACAATTGATTATGTTCAATCATTTGGATATCCATTTCTCTATTCCCTTGCAACTGAACTTGCTCATCACTTAATTGGAACTTTATTAATAATTTAGAATAATCCATTGTGATAGGTCCTAAAGTAGTTAACCATTGAATTCCTAACACCAACTTTGCCACTTGGATCGGTAACATATACAAATCAACATTAGCCATCTTTAGAGGAACACATTCACAAATGCCGTTGCATATCAATTTATCTCCACTTCCTATCATCACAAAAAATTGTAGAGTAAACAATATTGGCAACTTTAATTGCTTAGCCACATGAGACTGTATGAAATTATGCATACTACCAGAATCTACCAACATAGAAATGGATTTTCCATGTATTAATCCATGCAATCAGAGAGTTCTAGGATCTAATACTCCTGATAAAGCATGATAGCTAATTTCCACATTATCTGCACTTGATAGATTATTTTCTCCTGGTTGTATTGGAAAATCCTCCAATTCTTCTTCTTCTTAATCTTCCACCGAAGATATCATCAACAAAAATTTTGCTTTACACGCATGTCCTTTATGAAACTTCTTATTGCAATTATAGCAAAGTCCCTTTTCCCTTCTTCAAGTCAATTTTGTTTGAGACGTTTTTTTGACAAGTAATAACTATTTTGATACGTTAGATTGTGAACTAGAAATAGAACTAGATGGTTGATAATAAGATTTAGATTATTGTATTTGAATAGAAGGTTTCAATGAATATTATGGTTTGGAAAAAGAAAATGAAAAAGTTTTAGATTGATTAGAAAATGATGAATTGGAATCAAAGAATCTATGTAGTTTAGATTCATGGAGTTTAGCTAAACTCATGGCTTTCAATAACGATGAAGGACAAGAAGCCAAAACTTCTGCTTAAATCATAGGTTTAAGACCCGAAATGAAACAACTTTTAAGAAAACTTTTGGAAAGACTCAAAACATAGTTGGAAAGAGATTCAAATTCATTTTGGTGTTCAAGTATGTTACCTATTTGCATTAACTTGGAAAGTTTACCTTGAAAATCTCCAAACAAAGAAGGACTAAAACGCATTTCCAAAGCCTTAAGAAAAGCTGGCTAAGATGATAGTAACCCATTCTTGGATAACAATTGAAACTAACGTAAAGCCTCATTCTCCATAGCAAAAGATGTCATTTTCAATCTTTCAAATTGTAGTACTTCATGAAAATCAAAGAACTGGGTTGCCTTAAAAATCTAAGAAGAAGGATCTTAACCGGAAATTTTGGATAAGTGTAATTTGATGTTTCTAACATATGTATGAGATTCCATAGCATTCGGTAGAGAAGATAATGACAAATCTTGTTGTTTCTAATTTCTTACATGATTGGTCCGATTCTCACATTGTTTTTTAAAAGATTTCATCATGTTCCTCATGTTTTCATTCATCTCAACCATTAACTTTTCCATATTATCACTATGCACATCCATTTTATCCATATGACTTTCAATTGCATGCACCTCTTCTTGCAAATTGATGAATTCTCGAGTATTTTTGCTATTACTCTAATCCAAAAGTTAATGAGAGCACTAGTAACAGGCTTACAAGAAGGGTCTAGCCCTTTAAAAAGCCCAACTCTTTTTCTAACTCTTCAACAACAGCCCTTAAGCTTGGCAAATCTATGCCTCAGATGTTATGCTAATCACTCTCTCTATAGCATAATACCACGGGTACTGCTTTGTTATGTTTTCTTCTTTGTGTTCTTTAAGATTTTTTAGGGTTTATAATGTTTTGGCCTTTTCTTTACATGTCGGCACTTTATTCACATGTTCTATTCATTTTCTATCGTGATCTAATGCTATGACTCTAATTTGTGTGCTTTGGTTATGGTTTTTTGCAAGATGATGGATGATGAAAGATTTCGAAACTCTAAACTTCAAGTGTCAAAAGCAACTCCTAAAAATACGAAATTTCTAGAGTGTCAAAAGTGATAACCCCTGTTTATGTTTTCCCTTTTATATTTCTCTCTTGCAAGTTTGTTACAAAATTTGTTGTCTATACTCAATTTCTATTAGCTATCTATTATGATATATCTCTATTGTAACTGAAATTCAAAAATAGTCCTCTAAATATTTTGAGACTCTTCTAGACCTCTTTGGTCTTCTATTGTTGTTATATAATGCTATCTTCTTAACTGTATCACAAACATAAGTATGTAATTTGTTTTTCTAAACTGTTTGTAACATGCATTGTTGTGTTAACTTGAATAAAGTGAAATAGAAATTGAAATTTTGTATTAGTATACGTATAGAAACTCGGTAAAATTAATCTTAGATTCAAAAATTTTATTAGGTTATACTGCGCATGACACTTACTTTTTCGATAGGTAGTTACTGTAAATAAATAATTATTACAAATAGAGGCATTAAATTTAAATTGTGAGAAATACATATCTCTAAGCTTATGACGAGATGCACAAGTGTAAATATAGGCACATGATTTCACCTCCATAATGAATACTCCCTCTATGTCAATGAATTGCAAAAATTATTGGCAAAAAAAAAAAAAAAGAATTGCGGTAATTAACTAAGAAGAAAATTAAGCCAATTTGATGTTTAAATACTTGTGCGACATGGCATGTTGTATAAGTCAACCTAAATGAACAAATCAAAATCTTAGGTTGGGTAAATTAATGTGGGTGCATTAGAAGAAATGTTGGTTATATCCTTAAGCTAATATACTGCAGAAATTAAAAAGGGTTTTAGATAAATAGGTAAATGCGTGTGTGTATAAAATATAACATGCCTAGGCCTATAATTGATTATTTTAACCTAAGTGCTACAAAATAAAGTAACTTAAGCCTAGAATAGGAAACTCGAGCTTTTATGTTGAAATTGCAAGGTAACTAACAAGGCCAAATTAGAAATGAAGAAGTGAACCCACAATAGTGTTAAGTCGCCTTATAGAAATGAAGTCCAAGACATGGTTTATAACTACAATCACTTTACGTATCAAACATAACAAAAACTAAACCTTTTTTTTCCAACCAAGCAGCTATTAGTTCATGATTCAATTGGGTGTAGAATTTATTCAAACTTCAAACTACCCTAAATATTTTTTTAGTGGGGTGGGGGACAAATATTATTTCCAGATGACTAACAGAATACTAATTTGACTTTGTTAATTACATGATTCACGATCTAGAATTATAATTGCGATAGTTTATTATAATTGATTTCATTTAATATGTTCTTATTCATTTGCTTCTATAATCCTTACTTTATGATTTTTATTTTTTGTTTTTGGCTACTTTTTTTTCAGTATTTTGGATGAAAAAAACTAAATTAGGCTAATAACAAAAAGGATTGTTTAAAGTTGCTTTCTTTGTAATGAGCTTTGAGTAAAACCTTGGGATAGAGATCAAGAGATGCCATATTTTTGTTTAGATGCTTCAAACTTTCGATGGCTAGATCATTTACCAAATATAGAATTGAGGGTTTGTTAGGGTATCCATTAAACCTAAGTTTTATTTTCGATTTGTTAAGGCATCTATTCAACCTAGATTGGGGATGGTATTGGAGCATTCTATTGTGACTAGACTTTTGAAGGGTGTTATGACACTTCATGGGGTCTAGAATTTAAGAGGCTGCTAGGTCGATTGGAGTCATTTGTATGGGTGGGTGTCATGTCCATATTTTTGGCAAAAGTTCTATTATGGTTTTAATTTTCATATTGCCTGAGGACTTAAGCATTAGGTTTTACATATATGATTTTAGTTTTGTCAGGTAATATTATATAGGTGGTGATTCATATTTTAGAGATTAATCTTGTTTCATCCAAGCAGATAAATTAATTATCTAAGGTAAAAATCTATATTGTAGTTTATATGTATATCAAAACTATAGGTTTCACATTATATATTCATATGTATAAAAATTATAAATATCATGTATATTAAGAAAAAGAAAAATATATAATTTTAAAATTTATAGATGTTACGCAATTTCAAAAGTTTATACATATAGTAGTGTACAACTTTAATTCTGTTTTGAAAAAGAAAAAAAGGAAAAAGAGGAGGAAGTGGATTGCTAGGAAAGGAAAGTGATGTCAGAAAAATCCAATACGCAGTCCAATCTTTGCGTTGGCACAACTAACTTTCCCCTCCATATAGTCAACGCGTGCTCAAAGATGCCATGCATTTGATTAGTCATATAATATAATAAATAATTCATGCACGAGAAAAAAAAAAAAAAAAGAGCATTCCCATTCAGCGTACCTCTTATCTACATCCCGCTGCATTTGACCTTGTCCATCTCAAGACTTTACATTTAATTTTCGTAGATTTTCAAATTGACCTTCCGAATCCGACACGTCCCAAAGTGTACCAAAGATTTGAAGACAGATTGGAGAGCAAGAGTTTCTACTTAGCTTTTGAAATCAATCTAAGTTTGAAATTTCAACGTCGAAATGGTATCGAATCAAATTAGATTAAACTTGATTATATTTAATTCAAATAATATTCACATCTAAACTCAACTAATCTTTTTATCTAATTGAGTAAATTCGAACCGAATTTAATAAATTTTATAACCAACTCAAAATCAAGATATTAAATCTAATTCAAATAATATATGCAAAACTTATTTTATCATGTCAGCTTTCAGCATTAATTTTCTCCGCGACCGGAAGTACGAGACACAGTACCATCTGCTGGTTTCTTTATCTTTTCACGAATCACCACTTTGTTTGAGCACAAAAAATCCAACCCAAAATTTAGCAGCTTGTTGAAGCCTTAGGAAAAGAAAGACAACCCAGGATTTTGTTCTTCATAATGATACAACAGAAGCTGCCTGTGCTCTTCTTCATCATTATTGCACTGAGCCGGTGCGTGCTGATTAGATTTGCTGAGTCAAAGTTGCCACAGCAAGAAGGTGAGATTTTTCCAAAGAACTTGTCTTTTTGAACTTGTCTGTTTGGTTCTTTTTGTGGACTTACGTATGCTCACAGATGCTCTGTTTCTTGAGCTCATGATGGCTTGATGCTACTGTCGTTGACTAGTGTGAACACAATCATTGATGGAAGTTTGCTGTTTGTTGATGCAACTCCAAACTCTATAACAGAGTAGGAAGTTCATCTGTTGTCTGAGTTGCTTGTCTTTGGAAATATGTATAAGTTGGGATATACATGCTTTAAGGATTTGAAATAGGATAGGGAAATGTCAAAATCACATTTTTTTTCCCTTATCCTTCTTAATTGTGAGGGGACAATTTCTTCCATAAAGCTTCTCTTGTATGCGAGGCGGCGTGCATGAAGGAGCCATCGCACATTGCCAAAGGAAAACTGGGTGTCTATTACATATCTAGGATGCATTTTTGAGCAATCAGCTCATACGAGTCTGCACATTCACATAATTTAGTTGGAGATATCTCGCTATGTGGTCAACGGTGAACCCAGGATAACACCCCGGTGAGGGTGAGTTGCACATGGAAGGGGCAAATCCACAAAAAGTACATATATCCTCAATTTTTTTTTATATTATTATGATAAATTTTAAGGGACATTTTTCAAGAAAATTCAAAGTCTTGGACAGGGGTGAGGGAATGACTGCCAAACTTAGATTCTAGCCCTCCCATATGGTTCGCCCCTGTATGTGGTGAACCAAGCCAGTCTCTGTTATAGCGGAAACATGACATCTCAGCTTGCCATAAGATAGGTGGTGAGCCTGCAGATATTTTCGAGGGTACTTCATGCTTGCTACTTGGCAAGTTGCACATACCATTTGCCATTTCATGACTTCATTTCCTAAAGTCATGTTCGCTGAATTCCCCAATTTTATGTTAATTTTCAATTAGAACTTGGTGAATGAATCACATGATGTGGTTTCATGTCGCCAATTCTTGGAACATCAGTCATTAGAAGAAGAGATAAATTGACCTCCTAGTGGAAGTCCATCAAGTTACATTTTCAACTCTCTTTCTTGCATCCTCACCAAGTTCTCATTAGTAATGAGAAATTCTCTCCACGAACTGGATTACTTGGGATTCTCCAAGCATGGTCTATGTGCATAAACTTATATATTGCAAGTAGAATGCCATGCTTTTGCTGCTACTCGTGTCAATTATCCAATCTGCAGCATGACATATTGCATATTTACTGTGAGTTTTCCTTTCACTTGAAAACTTGATAAAGCGAAAAAATTATTTTCTGAAAATTCATAGATTAAATTGCTTACGAAAGCAGTAGTTTTTTTATCTGCTATGCTTGTGCATGCTATGTAAAACCAAGTGAAAATCCAATTTCTAATTATGGGATGCCATTAAAACATTCAGCTTTACATCCGAATCGTTCTTTTTCTTTCATGATATGATTTGTAATAGTAAGAAACTGTATGTCCTTTGTTGTGATGCTATATGTTGAAAAGCATATTTCTCATTATTTCCTCCAATTTGTCTCATATTTCTCTATTGGTATAACTCAGTTGATGCTCTCAGTAATATCACTGTCACAATGGGTGCAAAGTACTGGGACTTTGACAGCAATGACTGCACCATCCGGAGGTTTGGGGTGACCATGGATCCACCTTATGGCGCTGAAAGCTCAGTCCAATGCAGATGCGATTTTGCAAATGATACCTTCTGTCATGTTGTAAAGATGTATAGATCACTAACCGCATCACTCATGACTATTTCTCTAGATTTTTAATCTCACAGAAACAAGGATAATGTCATTATGTTGCATTAAATTTCAGTGCAGTACTCACTATTGTTATTTTAGTTGTAGTTTCACATTTGGAATTATGATAATTATATTTTATTTAGTAAACAGATCTATTTTCTTGTACATTAAAATATCTTAGAGATCTATATAAATTTTAGCACTAATCTAAACTATAGATTCAATGAATTGTTTTTTAGTGGTTCTTGGAGTTACTCTGTAACTCTTGTTGCACTCTTTTTTCTTTGCTTAGAGTTGTAATAAATTATGTTGAGTTTAGTGCCACAACTATCTTATCTAAAAGGTCAAACTTGTTAATTCATTTTGGGCTTTATAATTATTATTTAACACTCCTTCTTACTTGAGGGCTGAGAATTTAACAAAACCAATCAAATTGACAACTCAATTAAATAGGAGTGAAATGACTGCACAACTATTTGAACTCATGATCTCTTGCTCTACTACCATGTTAAGTTTTAGATCAACTACCAAATGCTTTAAAAGTTCAAGCCTCATAGATCAGTTGGTTGTGGTGCTACGACATGATATAAGAATCAAGTAGAGTCCTTCCAGTAAGGGAGTGTTAAGTAATTAACTCAAAAGTCCATGCTATATCTATAAGCTTAAATTTTTAAATAAATGGTTTTTAAGCTAAGCTCAACATCATTCCATTCTCATAGATGCAACAACCCAAGGATTTGAAACTTGAGAAATGCACATACATATGTGGCAATAGTATTGACTTTTAATTCTGTTGCCTCATTTAATTGTCTACGTTGACCTTTTCTTTATGTATAAACAATAGTGAGTGATCATAAAATATTTCAAATGCACATGAAAGTGATTTTGTAGAGGTTGCACCTTTGAAATAATGCTGAACCTTGATAAATATAAGCTGATAAGGTTCACCCACTAGTCTACATGATCACAGAATTTTGAGTAGATTAAAAAAATCTCTGACTTGAGTGTATTTATTGGATGCTATTCATAGTTGAGAATCATGCTGCTGATGGATTGGCCTAAATTATTTGTTGTTTCATTATTGTATTATCTGATGTTCTTTGAGACCTGAATTGCATTCCATTGTCTTCATTTACAGTATGTTTAAGAGCTATAGTCTTCCAGGAACTCTCTCTTTGGCGTTGACCCAGCTTCCTTACCTCTATGATATGTGAGTGCTGGCTTTTCTTTTTGTTTCAAATATTTCATCCTGATACTTTTTCTGTCAGACAAGCTATTAACTTTTCATATTCATATATTCACCATGTAAATGTATTGTTTCATCTTGCCCGTAGAGACTTTGCTTACAATTACCTCAGTGGTACAATACCTCAAGAGTGGGCTTCAACAAATTTGACTTCAATGTAAGATCTGTCTTGCACTGTGTTTTCTCTAGCAATTGATATCCGTCACTTAATTAATATTGATTTTGCAGCTCGCTTCTTGCAAATCGCTTGTCAGGGGAACTACCAACAACATTAACAAAAATGACCTCTCTCACATATCTGTAAGAGTAAATACTTCTTCCAATTTTAGAAAATTTATTGCTTTTATCTCAGTACTTGAACCAGGTCCAACAATGGAATGTACTCCTCAGATTTGTGCTCCTATCCCATTTTGGGGTGCCACCTAATTGTGAAACTTTGCTTGTTGATTGAAATGCTCATTCCATTGAACTCTCTGAAACTCGACTATTCTCAAGAACCTGTGAATTTGACCCTGAATTCTTTCTTAAACAGGTGTCTTGAGGCCAACCAATTTTCTGGCAGAATTCCTCCTGAGCTTGGAAACCTAGTCAACTTGCAGACATTGTAAGACGTCATACAATTTCTGTTTCGACTCTCTACATTGTTTATATTTCCTTCACATGATAATTCTTGCATGCCTATGTTGATTGCAGGATGCTGTCATCTAATCAGTTTATTGGAGATTTGCCATCTACATTTGCTGAGCTTACAAATTTAAAAGACTTGTAAGACCTTGTTGTGTCCTTTGCCTAAAGTTTTTCTAGAGGGCGCAGTACTGGCTAAGACTATTGTGAAATATGTTGCAGTCGGATAAATGACAACAACTTAAATGGCACAATACCTGAGTTCATCCAGAACTGGAAAAAGCTCAAAAGATTGTAAGATTTTGATTCAAATTATTTCACAAGCTTTTTGATTTTCCATCATAACCTAACCATCATTGTGTACTTTAACTAACTTACATTTGAATTGTTGAAGAGAACTGCATGCAAGTGGACTTGAAGGCCCCATTCCATCACAGATTTCTGTTTTGAGCAACATGGAGCGACTGTGAGAAAATAGTTTTTGGGCAATCCCGTTGTTGTGCTTTGTGTGATTCATTAGAGCAACCATCTCATATCTACTTTCTGTTATGCAGAAGGATCAGTGATATAAAGGGCCCGCCTCAGCCATTTCCTGATCTTGTTAACATGGCAAATCTGATTATGCTGTAAGTTCAAGATGATTTTCCTGGGCAATGGGTAATTCGTTTGTGTCCCATTTGATTTTTTGGGTTAATAACTACCATTCTGTAATATAGGGTCTTAAGGAGTTGTAACCTCTCTGGAGAGATTCCTCGCTACATGTGGGGAATGCAATATCTGGAAATGTTGTATGTATAAATTCTGAGATTATATAATATGTGAAGTGCCACTCATTTTTTCTTTTTTTTTATTATTATTATTTGTGTGTGTGTGTGTGTGTGTGTTAGCTAATTTTTACATTGGGTAAGATTATGGTATTTCTTGTTATAAAATGTCAAATTCTTCCTTCCTGTTCCACATTATATCTCATGATGACAAATACTAAAGAAAAGTTTTGCAATATTAATAATAGAACTTTTCTATGCACCCCCAATTAGCTTGCTTTTTTTAACAAAGAAAAGCCATAATTTAGGGAATCGAAAATAGGCTCTCACATATTTGGGCCATTCTGATTCTATCTGAGCCACTTTGAGACCATGGAAAGCATGCGTCCCATGTAAAGATTTCCCTTTAACCTCTCACTGGAAGAGGAATTTCCATACGTACTAATTAATGACAGCAATTCTCCATGGTTGTTTTGTTAAAACTACATGTCTAACCAAGCTTGCATGGTGCATATTGACTTGCAAACTGCTTCTTGTGTTGCTCTTTATCTCAAGGTTCTAATGAACTATATTGTATGGACATCATTCTCATTTGAAGGGAAATGTGTTATATTTGTGCTTAAAATTCATTTCACTATGTGCATTTGTATCATTACCATGCGTTGGAATGAGATGCTGATAAATGGTTTTTGCTGGTGTAGCGATGTCAGCTTCAACCAGCTTGTTGGGGAAATTCCGAGTACCATCAACCAAAAGAGAATAAAATTTGTGTAAGTCTATTGTTGTAATGAATTGTTCTCTTTTCTCCCATCTCTTTTGAGCACATGTAGGATATTTAGGAAAGAGCAACTCATCATGCACATCCATGTTTGCTAGTATAAATGCCAAAACACTCACACAGGTATAAGACTGTTCCCTTGAAGGTTTACTTTTTGTCTGTAACAGCTAATGTGCTTTCATCCAATTCAGGATATTTAGTTAATGCTTGTATTTTTAGCTTTGCTTGCATCACATAGACAAATTTTTTCCTGGACAGGTTTCTGAGTGGCAATTTGTTTAGCGGCCAAGTACCTAAGGCAATCATCAAGGAAGGAACCACAGTGTGTGTGTCTGTTCTCTTTTTCTGCACTTATTCTATGTTTCTCATGCTATATGTGGAGAAGGATCATTGTAGTTTGGAACAACATTAAGTAGGGAGCAGTAGTACTATGAATGGTCCCATTGAAGTCTTTATTGATATTTAGTATGAACTTTCCTTAAACTGCATAGCAAATCATGGCTCATTTTTTTTCTCTCTTTTCTCGTGCTTTTAAAAGAATTTGTAATTCTGGGTCTTTTCCTGCTATAGTTTTTAAGATTGCAAAAAAGTATGTTTCTGGTTATGTCACATGTCGTTTCCTATTTTGGGCAATATTTTGTGATTCACTAGTCCTGAAGTAATATTAGTTCCCTGTTCTTCCTTCCATCAGTGTTCACCATTTTACTAACAATACATTTCTCCATGCTTTGATTCAGTGATCTTTCATATAACAATTTCACATGGCAAAGCTCCCAACAACCTGCTTGTCAAGAAAACATGTAAAGACCAATCTCAGTTACAGGTACAGTATAAGTTATATGTAGCAATAACCTGCTAAAGATTCTGCCTATTTTTATTTTCATCAGGAATTTAAACATAAATTTGTTTAGGAGCTCTTCAGCACAGAACAATGAGTAAGATTCATTTCTATGTTATGTCGTTTTCTTTTTTATTCCAACAGTAGATGTTGAAAGGAACTTAAAGTACATGAAACACTGAACAGTTGATATTTGTTGCAGAAGCCGACTCCCATGCCAGGACACTTTCCATTGTCCTCGTTGTGAGTGGAACTTCTACTGCTGTCTACAGTCACTTTATCGCATATTTGAACTGTTACATAAATCATGTGCATGGTCTTATTTTTAGTTTTAACTGATAGAAGACTCTGAAAGAAATCTTATGACTGGTCTAGCAAAGAACTCTCTGAAAATCAAATCCTGCATGCCAAGAGGATTGAGCAAGCCTGAATTGTTTACCCTTTTATTTTTCTATTTTCAGATTATAGCTGTCTGCACGTTAATTGTGGTGGAAAGGATTTAACAATCCATCAAAATAAGAAACAGTTCATCTACAAAGGAGATGGAGACATTGAAGGGGGTCCTGCAAACCTTTACTTGAGTCCAGGTCGCTACTGGGGATTCAGCAGCACTGGTGACTTCATGGATGATAATGATTATCAGAATATTCGCTACTCGGTATCTTTGCAATCATCAAATCTGTCTGAACCGTACACAACAGCAAGAACTGCTCCGATTTCTCTTACCTATTTTCATTATTGCTTGGAAAATGGGATGTATACTTTGAATCTTGGGTTTGCGGAAATACTTTTTACAAATGACAACACATTTGATAGCCTTGGGAAGCGTTTATTTGATATCTATATTCAGGTGAGTGTCATACCAGTATACATGTTCCCTTGTACTAACACATTTGGAGGTTTAATAAAATATGTTTAATTACAGGATAAATTGGTTTGGAAGGACTACAATATTGAGGCCAGGGCTGGTGGGGCTCTCAAGCCAGCAGTGGAAGTGCGTAATGTTAGTGTGTCAAACAATATTTTGGAGATTCGGCTCTATTTTGCTGGCAAAGGGACAACAAGAATTCCAAACAGTGGAGTTTATGGTCCCCTCATATCTGCTATTTCTATCACATCCAGTGAGTCAATCGCAAACCGTTCTTTTATTAAATGTTGTCTTATCTATGTCAGCACGTGATAGATGCTTCTGTTTTTCTAGATCTGAAGAAGAAATGGATTATCTTAAGTTAATTTCTCTAAATTTTCCAAAACTTACCCTTTAAGATACTGCCACATGTAATGAATGATTGAAATACTTTTGTTAGTTGTGCCTGAGTCCATGTACAAGAAATTATGTGCCAAATAATCATTTGATAGATAATACACATGAATCCCCTTATGGCCTATTGGAGGAAAATTTCTGTGATACTCCAGGTGTTTAATTAAGGGGGGTAAATTGTCATACCCTATGTGAATAGACTACTTTTGGTCTGGAACGTTACAAGTGATATCAAAGTCAACCCCCTACTAGTAGGTCTGCATTTCAAGGAAGACTAAAAGGGGTGAAGATCTGGAATCAAATTGTAAGGTCTGGCGATGAGATTGTTGCATGTTTAAAGGGAGGAGATTGTGATACCCTATGTGGTTAATTAAGGGGCTACATTGTGATACTGTAATGCCCTAGAACCTGAAGTATCACAGTCCGCCATGTGTCACTACTGCAAAAAGACACGCTAAAACTCTAAAACTTCATAATACTTCAAATTTAATCATTTATATTAACCATCATACTACTATAATTTCAATCAAATAAATGACTCTTAGATGAGTTATTCCAAATCTCATTATTTAATAACAATAAAATCTCAAGATAACAATTATCTCTATAACTTCAATTTAACTAATAAAACTTCAAATAACAAATATTCAGAACTTTTCATTACTCTTTCCCCACATAATAATAATGTTCTCTTTCCATCTTATTTATATAATGTTCCACCAAGTCCCCATTCTCATCATACTCCACTTACTTGTCATTCTTGCCTGCAACTAAAAAAATATAAGAAGAGGTTGAGTCTAAGCTTATTACGTGAGTAGCACACCCATATGCGCATGTCGCACTACAATAATAGCACATACGTATATGCAACATTTATCCACAACATATTTATACTTTAGCTTTCACACCAATCTCAAAATGAATTATACCACATAATGGTACTCATGACCCCGGTACACACAAAATTTTGTCCTATTGGGAACTGCCACTGTGAGGCCCATCTAACCCTAATTTACCTCAGATCGTTTCTATACATAACTCTACTAGGGACAATGTGACATAACAATCATCGAGGTACCCCTTAAAGATCTGCCACTGTAGGCCCCTAAGCCGAGCCAAGCACAAGTAACATACATCAATTAAGTCATATAACACTTTAACACTTCATTATTCCACATACAATTCATTAAATAGCTACCTAGCAATCATATACAACAAATAAGGTAAACACGTACCTACGATCCTAACCTTAAGCATGTTTGGTCCCGAACTTAAGCTAAGCTAAATTCTGTACAATCATCAATATATCCTTCTTAGTACTAATCCAAGAACAGTATAATTCCCTTAATTTCTCTTAATCTATTAAGTTATTTAAGGTCTTACTAATTATCTAGGTTGCATGGGAATTAGTTTAATTAGGAGTTAAATAGATATAAAATTAAATTGTGTTTGACTCAACATAGCCATGCTAGAGGTCGTGTAGCTCAACACGGTTAGTTCACGACCATGTCAAAAGGTCATGTATTTTTCGGTAAGTTCTTTGTTTAACACGGTCGGAACATGACCGTGTAGACAGGCCATGTATCTCTCGGTATATCTATTGTGTTCAACACGAGAGTAACACAACCGTATATATCTTAGTATGTCTTTTGTGTTCAACACAGGAGTAACACAACTATATTGGGAGGTCGTGTATCTCTTTGGGTTTACATGATCGAAACACAGTCATGTTTGGAGACCATGTATCTCTTGGTAAGGTCCTACAAAACCTAATTTTTTTATGCTAATTCCTCCTAAATCTTAATTGTTATGCTTTTAATCTAACTAATCATTATATTACCCATATCTAACATAAAGTTAGGTTCTAGTATACTCACTTAGCTTAGATTTGCGCTTGGAACTTTGAATTTGGTTGATTTCTCGCCTATTTAATCTCGTCCTTCAATTTAATCCCTATGAACAATCAAAATGATTTTGTGGTGGAGTCTCCTTTGTTAAAATACATCTTGTAATAACTAAAAATCATACCTTTTTGGTTCGCTACAATGTATCCTTAGATCACTTTAAGTTTTTCCTGAAGGGTCCTTTGTAGGGTTCTCTCTCTCCCTCTTTAGTTTTCTGGATAGAAAATGACCAATAAGCAAAAGGACAAAACCCTA
This sequence comes from Laguncularia racemosa, assembly GCA_037954665.1. NCBI lineage: Eukaryota > Viridiplantae > Streptophyta > Magnoliopsida > Myrtales > Combretaceae > Laguncularia > Laguncularia racemosa. The sequence goes on from JBBMOL010000213.1 coordinate 898,013, forward strand.
GGTTAGTTTTGCTTTTATAGTCCCGCCAGGAAAAGACAAAACTACCATCGTCTTTTAACTTTATTTGCACAATTGCCCTCGCTCTTATATTGTTTATTTCTTTGTTTACTTAACAATTATGATTATATAAATATGTGCATAAAATTTTTAGAACCATGTATTACAAATACACTATATGAATAGAGTTTCAAGGATTGTGGGGATGTTGAGTAGTGCTATATAAGATCAAATAGTGAATAACATGTAAACACTAGCAAGAAACTTTTGAATTAAGTGGTTAAAAAATGTCTCAGAAGTATTGTTGACTTGGTTATTAATTACTTTTGACCTGGGATGTCACATTTTCAATCCATTGCCTTATATTTTCCCAAATGGTTAGAGCATAATCAAGCTTGTAATTTCTATGAACTTCCATCTTGCATGGAATTGGGTTTAATTTTTACTTGAAAAGGGATGGTGTGGAAAAATATGGTTAATAGGTTTATTTTAAGAAAGTAGTGCTGTAATATCGTAATTATGGAATTAGACTAAATTAAGAGATTTTGTTATTTTTAAAAGATTTTTTTATTGGTTTTTTTAATTTATATATAAATGATTTATTGTTAATTAATAAGATATATACTCTTTCAATATTTTACGTTATGGTATCAAAGCTTCGGGGGTTTACAAAATCGTTTTTTTTTTTTTGGCCTTCATCGTCGAAACCCTAATTTTTCGGCCTTCATCGTTGAAATTCTCTTAAACCCCACTAGCTCCCACACCGTGTGTCACTGAAGATGCCAAAAGTTGTTGAAGACGTCGTGAGTCACCGAAGATGCCGTGAATCGCCGTGAGTCGGCTTAGGGTCGTTAGGCGAACTCGCACGAACTACAGTAGCACAATCTATGATAGTCGTGGGTCGCAGGAGCAAGTAAGGTTACTAGAATTCTTGATCCATCTTTGTTGACGTTTCGGTTGGTCTTCGGAGTCGCTAGGGTCATTAGAGCGACGGTTTTGTTGGTCGCTGGAGTAGCTAGGGTCACCGGAATCCATCCAACCTTAATTGCTACATGTTAGAAATTACTAGGATTGACACAACCCGATCAGAGGAATTAATCCATCCACAGCTGCTTGGAGAATTGCAGCATGTTCCAACAGCATACAAATTGAAAAGAAAAAATTATTTGAAGTGGTCCCAATTAGTTCGGATCATTTTGAAAGGCAAAGGGAAAATCAGTCATCTCATTAGTATAGGTCTAGAGTCTAGTGATCCGAACTTTAAAGCGTGAGATCAAGAAGATTCGATGATTATGGCATGGTTATGGGGATCTATGACTCCAGAAATTAGTGACACATCCATGTTTCTAAATATTGCTAAAGACATATGGGACACGATTCAACAAACGTACTCGAAGGCAAAGGATGTCGCTCAGGTGTATGAAGTAAAGGTTAAAACGATGGCAGCAAGGCAAGGGAATAAGATAGTCACAAAATATGCCAATCAATTGAGTGCTTTGTGGCAGGAGTTAGATCAATACAGAGTAATAAAGACTTAAGTGCTCGGATGATGCTGTTGTTTTGAAGAACTTTATTGAACAAGATAGAGTATGATTTTCTTGTTGGGTTGAATCCAGAATTCGATCAAGTGCGTGTTCAGATTCTTGGGAAATCGTAAGTCCCATACTTCAATGAGGTGGTAGCCATAGTTCAAGGAGAGGATAGTAGGCGAGGTCTAATGCTGGAGCCCCAAGTTTCAATCAATTCAGCAATGGTTGCAAGTGATGGAAACAAGCTGAATATACTCACTGGAAAGAAGTCTGCTGGTGATGAAAAGAAAACAGCCCTAGCTATGAAGATAGGAGATTCTAGGAATCAAGACCGAGATAGTTTATGGTGCACATATTGCAAGAAGCCATGGCACACTCGTGAGCATTGTTGGAAGCTTCATGGGAAGACACCAAGCCGAGAATGGGGACAATCTAGAAGTGGACATGCCCATTTAGCAGCTGGCCAAAGTGATGAGCCACTAAAATCAAAAGCAACTAGTCTCAACCAAGGTGAACTAGAAAGGGTGAGAGCTCTCATTAGCAGTCTTGATAAGCCCTTAGGTATTTGTTCTTTAGCATATTCAGGTGAGTTTCCACTTTTTATTGGATTAAATGTTTCAAATGCAACCTTCTCCACCTTTTGGATTATGGATTTAGGAGCGACCGACCATCACTCACCAAATGTCTTTACCACCTATTCCCCATGCCCCAGCAGTAGAAAAATAGTTACTGCAAATGGTTCTTTGACCACTGTAGCAGGAATTAGAAGTGTCCAAATTAACCTATTTTTAACCTTGCAAAATGTCCTTCATGTCCCTAAACTATCTACCAATCTGATATCCATCCAAAAACTTACTCATGACTTATAATGTAATGTTGTTTTTTATCATAATGAGTGTATATTTCAGGAAAAGGATTCGAGGAAGATGATTAGACATGCTAGAGAACGGGGTGGCCTCTACTTTCTTGAAACAAGTCAACCAACCATCACCAAAGATAAACAATCAGTGTCATTTGTTTCCAAGACTCTATCATCCAATAAAGAGAAAATTTGGCTCTATCATCGCTTACTCGGACATCCATCATTTCAAGTCATTAAACGTTTGTTTCCATCTTTATTTAAAAGTCTAGGTGTTGAGTCTTTTCATTGTGAAAAATGTGAACTTGCTAAACACAGACGTGTATCCTTTCCAGCAAGCAATAAAAGAAGTTCAATTCCTTTTTATTTAATTCATAGTGATGTTTGGGGTCTATCTATTGTTACTAATATCTTTAGGGCACGATGGTTTGTTTCTTTTATTGATGATTGTACTCGAGTTTGCTAGATTTTTCTTCTTAAACAAAAATTTGATATTAGCATTGTTTTCCCAAATTTCTATTCCATGATTAAAAACCAGTTTGGAGTGACCATCAAGAGAGTTAGGTCTGATAATGCAAGGGACTATTTTAATCAAATTCTAAGTCCATATTTTCAAAGAGAAGGGATAATACATGAGTCATCTTATGTGAATACTCCACAGTAAAATGGAATTGCAGAGAGGAAAAATGGTGATCTCCTTAAAAAAACTTAAGCAATGTTATTTGAAAATCATGTACCTAAAACTTTTTAGGGAAAAGCTGTTCTTACAGCAACACATCTCATAAACAGATTGCCATCTAGAGTTCTAGGGTTTAAGAGTCCAATGGACGTGTTGTCAACCTTTTACCCTAACCTACATACCACAAATAATCTTATTCCTAAAGTGTTTGGGTGTACATCCTTCATACATGTTCACAGTCACAACCGAGCGAAACTGGATCCAAAAGCTATAAAGTGTGTCTCTATGGGATATTCATCAACCCAAAAAGGTTACAAGTGTTATCACCCATCTTCTTGGAAATTCTTTGTTTCTATAGATATTACTTTCAATGAATGTGCATCTTACTTTCTAAACCCTTATCTTCAGGGGGAGAAGTCAATAAGAGAAGACGAGGGTTTGGGTTTTGACTTGATGTTAGATCTTATTTCCTCATCCACTAGTGATCATACCTCTGGTCAAACTGAGCCACTTGAGTCCATCATAGTTCCCTTTGAACTTGTGTTTGATCCTATAACAACAGCTTCTATGTCTACTCAACCTGAAACTGAGTCTATTCCCGAGGATGTCAGATATGGCAAAGGCAAGATGTATGCAAGGAAGAAGATGGTTGCCCCCAAATCTATGCAAGTCCAAGAGTCCAATGAGGTAATGATTTCTGAACTAACACTCCAAGTTGAAACTGAACCAACACTACAAGTTGAAACTGAACTAGAGCTAGAGAGTGAGACCCATAAGGGTGGTAGTGACACAGACTTGCCCATTTCATTAAGAAAAGGTACGAGAGAGTGCACAAAAAAAACTTTATATCCCCTTGCACACTTCCTGTCTTTTAAACATTTTTTTCCATCACGCAGAACCTTCCTAAGTAACCTAGAAACTATTGTCATTCCTTCTAATCTATCCAAAGCTTTGTCTAATGAAAAATGGAAACAAGCTATGAATGTAGAAATGGAGGCACTAGAAACGAACAAAACATGGGAGTTATTCGAGTTACTAGCAAGGTTGAAACCAGTGGGATGTAAATGGGTGTACACAGTGAAGTATAAAGCTAATGGTTCAATGGAGAGATACAAGGCGAGGTTGGTAGCCAAAGAGTATACTCAGACATATGGAGTGGACTATCTAGAGACGTTCGCCCTGATACCAAAGTTGAATACTGTTAGAGTCCTATTGTCTTTGACAGCTAACTTTGGATGGAATTTACAACAGTTTTGATGTAAAAAATGCTTTCTTGCATGGAGATCTAGAGGAAGAGATATATGGTTATAAAAAAGAAGTTACTGATCATACAGTATGTAGGTTAAAGAAGGCATTATATAGGCTTAAACAATATCCTCGAGCATGGTTTGGTAGGTTTGCCAAGGTTATGGTGACTTTAGGATATAAGCAAAGTCAAGGAGATCATACACTGTTCGTCAAACACTCATCTTCAGGGGGAGTTATAATTTTCTTAGTTTATGTGGATGATATAATTGTTACAGGAAGCGATGATGAAGAAAGAAGTTTTTTGAGTGAGTGCTTGGCAAAAAAATTTGAGATTAAGACACTTGGGAAGCTAAAATTTTTTCTCGAAATTGAAGTGGCACATTCAGAAAAAGGTATTTTTCTCTCTCAACATAAGTATGTAACCGATCTACTCAAGGAAATAGGTAAAACAGCATGCAAATCAATGAGTACTCCAATAGATCCAAATGTAAAGCTTGGAATAGCAGAGGAAGATGCTATTGTAGACAAAGGAATGTATCAACGGTTGGTGGAAAAGCTCATTTATCTATCCCACACACGACCGGATATAGCGTATGCTGTGAGTATGATTAGTCAATTCATGCATAATCCAAAAGAGGTTCATCTTCAAACAGCACATAGAGTTATAATATCTTAAAGGTACAACAGGAAGAGAAATTCTTTTTAGGAGAAGTGAGAACCTAATACTTGAAGCCTACACAGATGCTGATTATGCTGGGTCATTGATTGATAGAAGATCGACCATTGGATATTGTACGTTTCTAGGTGGGAATCTCATGACATGGAGGAGTAAGAAGCAAAATTTAGTAGCAAGGTTCAGTGCAGAGGTTGAATTTCGAGCAATGACTCAAGGAATATGTGAGTTACTTTGGCTGAAGATCATTCTAGAAGACATGAGAATAAAGTTGGAGGGCCCAATGAGGCTTTATTGTGATAATAAGTCTGCAATTAGCATTGCCTACAATCCTGTGCAACATGATTAGACAAAGTATATTGAAATTGATAGACATTTTATCAAGGAAAAATTGGAGAGTGGATTGATCTATGCACTCTATGTATCTACAAATGATCAGCTCGTTGATGTATTAACTAAAGGATTAAGTAGTCCAGTGTTTGAAAAAATTGTATTCAAGTTGGGAATGGAGAATATCTATTCACCAGCTTAAGGAGGAGTGTAGGAAAATATGGTTAATAGGTTTATTTTAAGAAAATAATGCTATAAATATTGTAATTATAGAATCAGACTAAATTAAGAGATTTTGTTATTTTTAGAAGATTTTGTTATCGGTTTTTTTAATTTGTATATAATTGATTTATTGTTAATCAATAAAATATATACTTTTTCAGTATTTTACGTTAGATTATCTTGGGATAGTTTTTTCTTCTATCAATTTGTTTTCTTCTCATCTACTTTCTCGAATTTTGGAGCAGATTCCAAAGATTGTTTAAGTGATGAAAAGAGTCATAAGACTGCTTACATTGTTGTTGGAGTAGTACTGGGGACATCATGCCTTCTTTTGCTTGCGCTATTTGTGTTTTGGTGGAGCTGCTGCGCACGAGGAAAACCCAGGAAAGAACTAGGTACACGAAAAGATGAGTTCTCCCTTGCTGCTTTCTGTTCATTGCCATATGCTGCATTTTATTTCAACCCTGTCTTCATTGAAGTACAGTCATGCTTTCTCATAGTACCACAACATGATTAGTGCAATAGGTATAGATGCAATTTTTGGAACTACTTGTGATTTTTTTATTTACCAAAGAACAAAAATATTATGTGGCTGTGACCTGGATCTTTGACATTGTCCTTTCTATTTAGAATTTGTTGGTAGAGATTCATCCTAAGCTTGCACTTCACGGGCAAAATATTGATCTGTGTGATCATCACTATATCTGAGTTTTTTTTATCATTAATCTTGGACAACTATCTATTATTTGATTTTTCGTAACTCAAACTTACATACATCTGGTAATACAGATACTAGCATGCAAGATCTGTATGTGGGCAAATTTCCATTAAAACAAATTAAAGCTGCAACCAATGACTTCGACGAAGAAAACAAGATTGGAGAAGGTGGTTTTGGTTGTGTATACAAGGTCCAAAACTTGACTTCACTTGACCATTGGCTATACTGTTGCACAAATAATTATTTGATTGTTTGGTGGATGGAGTTCTAAAAGAAGAAAGTGGATGCAGGGTCAATTAGCAGATGGTACTGTTATAGCCGTGAAGCAGCTCTCCTCCAAATCAAGGCAAGGAAATCGTGAATTTTTAAATGAGATTGGAATGATCTCATGCTTGCAGCATCCAAATCTCGTTAAGCTTCATGGAGGCTGTATTGAAAGGGATCAGTTATTACTAGTATATGAATATATGGACAACAATAGTCTTGCACGCGCGTTATTCGGTAAGAACTGGCATTTTAGATTTCACATTCCTATTTTGATGGACTGTTTAATTGTCCGAATCTATAGCTAAAAGGATCGGGTGATTACCTGCCTTCTGAACTTTTCAGGTCCCGAAAGGCATAGGTTGAAACTGGATTGGCAGACAAGGTGTAAGATCTGTATTGGGATTGCTAAAGGTTTGGTCTTTCTACATGAGGAATCTAGGCTGAAGATTGTTCATAGGGATATTAAAGCTACAAATGTGCTACTGGATCGAGACTTGAACCCTAAAATATCAGACTTTGGGTTGGCTAAACTTGGTGAAGAGGAGAAGACTCACATCAGTACCAGAGTTGCTGGAACGATGTATGTCATTTTTATGCTCATCAAATCCAGAACTTCCATATGCATATATAACTAATGTTTTCATACTGATGTATGTTGACAAAATGAAATGCTGATTTTGATTTGCAGAGGATACATGGCACCAGAATATGCATTATGGGGTTATTTAACCTACAAAGCAGATGTGTATAGCTTTGGAGTTGTGGTTTTGGAAATTGTTAGCGGGAAAAGCAACAACAATTATATGCCAAATGATGATTTTGTTTGTTTATTGGATTGGGTAAGATAATATTTTTATATTTTCTCACATTCCTAAAAGGGATAAAGAAGATTGGAGTTAAAACTTAGATATTTTGTGCAATTCAGTGCTAAACTTATCAAAATATTTAATCAAGTCCTAAGCTATTCTAAGGCTCTGAGATTCAGTCCATTTCGTGCACACGGAATGACAAACAATATGCTATCTGTGCAAAGTAGACTGAACTGCAATTGTTTTTAAAAAGGACCTAGGACTCATTAGAATAATGAGAAGGTTTAATACTTGATTGCACAAAGAACCTAAGATTTAGGACCAATACGATGCCTTCCCTTCCTGATAAAAGATTTATTTCCTACTAACCCTTTTCTGGAACAAGTTTGGTATATAAATTGCCAAATAGGCAAAACAAGCTTAATTTGCCACAATCATTTACATCATTTGACATTGCTGTTTATCATAGGCATGCCACTTACAGCAAACTGGAAAGTTAATGGAGTATATTGACGAGACATTGCAAGATGAAGTCCAGGGAGAAGCAGCTGAACTCATGGTAAAAGTAGCTCTACTTTGCACAAATGCATCTCCATCGCTAAGACCTACGATGTCTGAGGTGGTTAACATGCTCGAAGGAAAAATGCCAGTTCCTGATGTAAACCCAGGACCAAGCAAGTTCCTTGAAGATTTGAGGTTCAAGGCCATCAGGGACTTTAAGCCGCACGAACGGCATGGCACTCTCAGTAAAAGCCATAGCCAAATATCAACCGTGTCACACACGTTTGGCACTTCCTCAGCATCATCTAGCCATGGATGTTTCGAAATTACACCAGAGTCAAGAGCTTAATACTATGTGACATCTACATATTCTGTACAAATATACTACATGGACAGCTCCAAATGAGAAGGGAAAGAGTGAAAGATTGGTTGCTGTTCTGGAGCCAGGGGACACCTAGAGATATTGAATTAGCATTAAGAGATTTATTTTATGTTATAGCTATGATATAGGGCTCCTTTTGATTATGCTGATTATTCTTTCTACAACAAAGTTGTAGAATGGGAGTGTGTACTTAGCTGCATCTGTTCTTGGCCAACTATATATTTTACAGATAATGAGAAGGGGGAACTCAAGTTGTTCCATCCCGATAGGACAGCGGTTTGTCATACCATATGGGATACATAAACCTTGACATATACTTAGTTATCAAAAGCTTAGAAATGTTTTTCAAAGAGTTATCAACTCCTTTTCTTTCTCCTCACTCTATCTTTTCCTCCTCCTTCGGCATAGACATTTTTCAAGTGAGTTAAATGACTATATTACATATTGATGATGATGAATGATCTCGTAGTTTCACTAGAAACATTACTTTTACAACTGTCTTATCTAAAACTTGCGAGTTTATAGGTGTTTGTAGTTATTACCAAAACCATTGATTGCATGGCCTAATCAAATGGAAGTAAGATAAGTAATATTCTTTAATACCATATTAAGATTAATTCCACATATTATTTTAAACTTTAAGCTTTTGTCTTTGGTAATGTTGCTCGTTTTTATTGGGGAGAAATTGTATGTACTAGGATATGTTAAAAAGTTTTATGTCATTGAGTTGATATTTCAACTATACTACCTTCTTTTATTTTATATTTTATATTTTTATTTTTTCCAATCTTCCTTCAAATGCATATATGTAATGAATATTGAGCCACTAGTCAGGTCATCGAGCTTTTGCCTAATTCACAAGTTAGACCATTTTTCTGCAATAACATTTTAGGTTGTGTTTAATGGGGTTGTTTTACAGAAGTATCATTTATTTCCTTTTCTTTTAGAAATTTACTTGATATCTACAATAATCTAGTAAGAGAACTTGGGTAGAACATGGACAAGAAGGAAGATTCGATCGGTAGCCGATAACAGTATAAATTTTTTCTGTCTTCATTTAATGGATTCGTCCGTATCGAAGTTACATGGTATGAAAATTTAACATAGTTCCCACCTATGATATCATCTGATTTGTGGAGGTACAAAAACAACATGAGTACAAAAACAAGAAAAGTTTTGCAGCAGGGGGCATGCCTCGGTTTGATATGAGTTTGTAAAACCTGAGAAGATAAATGAAAAATAAAAATAATAAGGTTAGGGTAAATAAATAAATAAAAAAAAAAGTTTAGTAAAAGAGACAATTTGATCATTTGATAAGGAGAGTATAAATGGATCATTTACTAATCATTTTAACTTTTATACTTTCTGCACCACAGCCCTAAGAGGAGTAGAGAAACCTTACAAAAGAAAGACAATTGTCAAAATTCTGCACTCTAGCAAAATTTCATATGGTAAAGTATACAATATTCCTTTTGTCGTTTATGTGCGTGTGATACGATTTAGGGTTGGTTTCTTTGGATTGTACTATAGAACAACTCAACATGAGAAATGGTTAGGATAAGATTTTAATTGTTGGAGCAAATTCCTACAAGTAAGTGGTTCAATTTGAAGTAATTTAGTGTTTTCAAATTGTAAATACTATGAATTAAAATTTAGAAGTGTTGAATCGCATCTAGGGTTGAAGTAGATTGAAAATTTGTGAATTGGGAAGAGGATTTGAAGTGGAACAAGGGGGTACACAATCAAATACATACTTGTGTACCTACTTATGCTACTTAGAGGAGGAAAAAATGAGATGAAAGGTTCACGATCATGTGGAAGGACGAAATGGATACAGAATGGTACACAACAACAATATATGACAATATTTCTTACTCTTGCTCATGTACATGGTCATGTTTCCTAGAAGTATTACTAGATCAATTTCTTTTTTTAATTCTTATTTTTATTTAACCTAAAATTCTAGTACGACTCTAGAAACTTGACTAAAGTAAGGGAAGTAATCCAGAAACAATTAGGTAACAAAATCAGAGAAATTAGACAATACTCTAGATTAATTCTAAGATTAATTGTTCCATACATTGTTAGCTTTCAATGTAATTATTAAACGAGGATAAGCTAAGTTTGAGATTGTCCTTCCAAGTATGTGTAATCTTGTATGTTGCTTGTACTTGTTAAGTTATTTAAGGAAATGGAATTAAGAGTATATTGGATTTGATTAAGTGTTTGTTGATTGTGCTTGACTCGACTAAAGGACTTGTAATGGTAAAATTTTAGGGAGCATTCGTTGGTTGGTATGTGGCGATGTTCTCAGTAGAGTTGCATATTGAGATGATTCAATAAATTTAGAGACTCATGGGTGTTGGGGCTTCTAGTGGTAATTCTTAACCCCGTAATATGTATTATTATAATATATGTTTTGCTTGAGATTATAACCAGCTGCTTGTTTGATTTTTGCATCAATGCATATGATTTAAGATATATTTGATTATTCGCATGTGCTTATAAATTATATGTACTAGGTATTAACTCATCCTTCAGAGACCTTCTTTTTCAACTCAATTGCAAGGACAAATGAGTATGTTGTGTATGATGGTGACTTAGGGACTTACATGAATGGTGAGAATAATGTAGAATATTACTACTATTATGATAACTAAGTGAAGGTAATTGCCTAAAGTCCTTAATTAATGTTGAAAGATTGTTATATCTATGAAAGATGATAGATCTGTAATTGGTTTAGTATTTATATTGTTCTAGTTTACTAAATATTGGAGTGTTAAGATAATCGTGGTAGTAGTTGTGGATTATTAAATGAGACTTAGTCGAATCATTTATTAATGGTTTCGGTTGATTTATTGTGATTGTGGTTAATCGTTATCGTGGGTTATAAAGTGTAGCTAGTTTAAAAGTCTTAACGTGTCTTTATCTTATAAGGACACAAGGTGGGTTATGGTGTTTTTTATTTTAGGGTGTTATAAAGTTAGAAATTGCAAATATATGAGGCAAAAAGTTCTTTTTTTTTTTTTTACCATGGTTGTGTAACTTTGCAAATTTGACAGTAACTAACATTAAATTAGTGAAATAAATAAGATAAAAACCTTATTTTGAACCCTGATAAAGTTCGAAATATGGGAAATGGGTATTTTATGAACCATTAGGTATATTATAAAAAATCGATAAATGAAATTAAATTATAGGTTTAAGATAATTAAATAGGATTTTTGAGTATATATTTAAACTAAAAACATTTTATTTAACTTATGTGTAAGTTTTTATACAAAAATATTATAGTTAGATTATTTATAGTATTGTTAGTATGCATATTAGACAAATATAAAATTTAAAATAATATAATAACCACCCTGAGTTACTTATACACCACCTCAACTTTTCTTTCTCTTCATTATACCAAAACTTTAACTTTGAAAAATCTTAGAATTCTAAACATCAACTTACAAAACCAACATTTTCTCAAAATTTCAAACATCCATAACTTTCTTATACTACATCCAAATAAAAAATTGCAAACATCATTGTGATCCTTATAAAGAATACTTTAAACCAGACAAAGCTTACAAGGTAAATATTATGCTTGAAGTTTAAAGACAAATTGAAACTAACTTAAAACGACTAGTTTTGAAGTTATATTTGAAGAACAATTTTTAAGCTTAATTTTATTGAAGTTTTGATAAGTTTAGTTAGTTCAATCTTTAGTAAACTCGATGTTCTTGAACCCTAGGTGAGGATTTCGATCTCTCACCACTTCCCAAGGATTACTTTGAATTTTGAAACCATAAGGTTAAGTTGAGTCAGAAATTCGAGGACTTACTATATTATGTGCCATTGATTGTTGTTGTTGTTCAATAAGTATACCTTGCTACTGCAATATATGGAGCTTGTTTGATTGTTATGATATTGAAAATGATGTTTCATAATAATACTGTGAGTCTAGAAAAATATAGTAAGATTGGCAAGGTGGATGAAGCCTATCGTTCAAATGGTATAAAACTCACCATCAAAGTGCCATTCGATAATACTCACTTGAAACTTCCTTTTGCCTACCAACTAAATGATAGCATCTACACCAATCAAATGGTGTAATCTACACTCGAACCCTTTGTCTTTTCCCCCATTTGAAGTTCTCACATTAACCACTACCTATTTAAGCCATTTCCAATACATAAGAATTGCTATAAAAATAAATATAAATCATCCTCCAACACGAAGTTTAACCTAGAATATTATCTAATTTTTGTTCTATCAAAGGATATTTATAGTAAGCTTAGCAAATCTAAATTATTGAAGCAAATTTAAAACCTAGTAGCGATATTATTCTTAATAACCATACCAATATCAAACCTTTTATTAGACAACCAATAGTATAATAAGTGGACAAATTGGGTTTATAACTTCAGCCCTTCTAGCTTAAAATCCACTATAGAACTTATATTCAAAGATATATAAACTATAGGTTTTAAGATAATCGTATTTATCTTATAAAATGTTATTAAATAATATTAATAAATGAATAGTAAATGATAATATTATAATTTTTTAAAAATAAATAGAGTTAAGTTCACATAAGTTAATAACTCTAAATAGTTAAATCTAATATCACTCCTTTCTTTTTCTTATTTGTTTCCTTATTTTCCTCTATAACTTTAAGTTTTTTTATTCTTTACCTTATTCTTTTTTATTTATTAAATAATAAGATCACAAAATTTGAAATAATTAAGATAGAATATTACTTTTTTTAATGTTGTATATTTTATTACAAGTTTTATAAAATTTATACGTGAAAAACTTATAATATCATATATAGATTATTTTTTCTAATATAATATAAATTTAAAATTTATAAAAAGAAAGGTAAAATTTATAAGTTCTATAGGTTATTCTATATTTTATAAATTCTATAGAATATAGGATGATTTCATAATGCTATAAGGTAAATTTTAATTTTAAAATTTATATTTTATAAGGTAAAATATGGATAAGATTTTATATATTGTCCATTTTTTATCTGTAATAATTAGGATTATGAATACAAAGAAAAAAAATGATACATTTAGATAAATAAATATAATTACCTTATAGCTTAATTATTTATGGTAATTTATTTAATTTCATTTTTCCTTTATATTGGGACGGATTGACATAAAATAACGTAAATTGCCTTATGGATCTTCGATGTGCCTCATGATTCATGAAGAAGAACTCTAACTCACTCCTCCTCTAACGCCGTGGGCACAGCACATGCACATTAACGAAACAGAAAACAAATAATGGCAACGTGGCAACTGACAATCTGTCCATACACTCGTCTCTCTCATACGCTTACTTCACCATATTTAAAACCCAAACCCACATGGCAATCCCCCTTCTCTCGCCTCCCAAAACGCTTAATTACCTTAAGCCACTCCCCTATACATCACATTCCCATACATTCCTCCCAAACCTCCCCTTTTTCATTAATTCTACTGTTTCCATGGCGACCGCTGCTTCCACAGCAACCCCAGCAAAGCACGCTTATTCGGTGTGGGGGCTTCCTCCCGATGACGTGGGGATGAGACTGAGGAAGGTGATGGACGGTCTTAGATCGGAGTTTGATGGGCCATCTTTCGAACCCCATGTCACTGTAGTTGGGGCTATCGGTTTGACGGAGGAGGAGGCTTTAACCAAGTTTAAAGCTGCTTGTGAAGGGGTTAAGGCTTATGATGGTATCGTTGATAAAGTGGATACAGGGACTTTCTTTTATCAATGCGTTTATTTGCTTCTCCATCCTACGTCTGAGGTAAATTTGTCCGACTGGTAGTTACTGTTGTGTTTGACGTTTTTTGGGCAAATTGCAAAACTTCCATTAATTATCGTTGAACTATGGATATATAGACTCCAAAGTATGGCTTTGATCTCTTACTACAAAGTCCATCGCTATTTATGTCTTTTTAGCGTGATTTTGGAGTTCTAACAGCAGTTCGGATTACTGTTATTGCAAATTTTCGAAAGAGGTGTGGAAATGAATTTAAACTTTTGGGAGTTTTGTTTTCTATCTGCATATGTGGGTCATATAGTTAAGGGCACCAAGTTTGCCCTTTTTAAAATATGCCATTTTTAATCACTTCTCCCAAGAAGATCCATTACCGGAGTCATGGAGCTCCCACTCCCCATCGTCCGTCATAGACCGCTCTGCACATCCATAGCTGTCAAAACTATTTTCCAAATTATCATTTCAAAATCGTATGTTCAACATGCAATTTTAATACATGACATAAATTGCATGTTGGATATACGTCTTTGTTGTAAATATTGCATATCCTACAAGCGATTTCATTAAATCAATGCAATAAATTGCATGATCTATATGCGATTTCTTTGAAAATTTTCTTGAAAATAAACTTGCACGTTAGATATGAGATTTTCCAATAGTATTGAAGAAAATAGTTTGACCAGAAACCTACTTTAAAAACATTTTTTTTCAAAAAAGGGCAAATTCACTCAATACTCTAAGGATGTCCATATATTGATATAATTTAAAAAAAAAAATAAAAAGAATTTATGAGCTTTTTCGTAGTAAAGCTCTTAATTCTATATTTCAATGTTTTGTTTGTGTTCTATTAAAATCTTGTTTTCAGAAAAGTTTTTGACATTTGCTTTGTTTGTTTTTGTTACATTAGGGGCTCACATAATTTATTCAATGGAATATGATTGTGTTATAGGATCGTTCTATAGTGTTTGTGTCCGAGTTGTCGTTTAACAATTCGGGATCCACTCTAGGTCTTAGGGTTCTTCTTCCTCTTTTACCTATGTTGATTGTTTAGGTTTGGGCTTGTTAGAGAGAACCCAACGATCTCTTAATGCAACCAAGGTTTGTTTTCAAAAGATAGATTGTCCTTTTCATTTCCTTTCTTCCCTGCTTTGTACAATTCGGATTCCTTCCTCCTAGCCGACTCCCACGTTTCCCACTACTCCACTACTTGTCATGCCTCTCTCACCACTAACCGGACTCCTTGCTGGAGCCTCATAACTACTAGACCTTACTAGATTACAGGGATTGCCCACCTTCCCACTACACCCTTAGAGCTGCAATTCATGGGCCACTATACGTCTGGACAACCGGTGTCAATCAAACAACAACACAACAACCTAACCATCAGACACAACACGACAGACAAGGACAGCAACAAACAGACACACGGAAAAAGACAGTAAGAACCAAATAACAGACACACATAAAGGACAATAAACACCTAGGACAGCTGACCATTTACCCGGTTCTTGTTCTTCCTTGAGTACACACGAGCAAAGGGTGTTATTCCTTGCTGTGATTGCGAAGATCCCTCCTCAAGAGTGCATGTGACCTCAGGCGCGAATGTGGGGTAGCATTGGATGATCATTTCGGCTGCTTCCCAAGATGCTTTCGCAGGCGAGTAATGTTCCCAGTGGATGAGGACTTCTCGGATATTCTGGATGGTTCAGGTGTCTAACACCGCCTTTGGATGGGGAACAATGGCACCTTGCTGTACTGTGGGGAGGAGTGGAGATCCGCTGGCCACTCCTTCGAATTTTTTGAGGTATGACACATGGAAGACAGGATGGATCTTCACCTGAGGAGGCATTGTCAGTCGGTATGCAATGGTGCCAATTCGGGCTTCTACTGGAAAGGGACTGTAGAACTTGGGTGCTAATTTCTGGTTCCTTCGATTGGCCACTGAATTTTGTTGATAGGGCTGTAAGTGAAGCTAGACTAAATCCCCTACTTGAAACTTCACTTGGCGGTGATTTTTGTCATATTGGGCTTTTATGGTGGCTTGAGCTTTGGACAGCTTCTGTTGTAGCTGCATCCATACTTCGTCCTGCTCTCGGAGTGCCAGTTCCACTGCTTCCAGCTTGGCCGTCCCTGAGCAATAGGACAGTAGGCGGGGAAGTGCCCTTCCGTAGACTATTTTGAAGGGGGTGGCCTTCAAAGCTGTATGAAACCCGTGCTGTGGCAAAACTTGGCCCATGCTATCCATTTGGTCCACCTCCTTGGTTGATCCCCAGTAAAACACCTTAAATACATCTCTATGGTGCGGTTTTCCACCTTGGTTTGCCCATCACTTTGGGGTTGGTAAGAAGAGGAAAAGGCTAGTTGCGTACCCTGCAATTTAAATAGCTCCTTCCAAAAGGAACTTGTGAAAGTGGCGTCACGGTAACTTACAATCGACTCCAGCAGCCCATGGAGCTTGAAGAAGTTATTGAAGAAGACCCTAGAGATGGTGACAACTGTATACGGGTGATTGAGGGGTAGGAAGTGCGCGTATTTTGAAAAGCAGTCCACAATGACAAAGAGGACGGATTTCCCATTGGATAGTGGCAGCCCTTGAATGAAATCCATGGAGATATCGGTCCATACCTGGGATGGGATGCGCAAGGGTTGCAAGAGTCTAGTGGGTTGGAGTTGTTGCATCTTGCTGCATTGGCAGATTTCACAAGCACGCACCACTTGTTTAACTTGTTGTTTTAGTCCCTTCCAATAGAAATCCTGGGTTACCTGATGAAGTGTCTTTTGATAGCCTTCATGATATTGGGCGTGTAAGGCTTCTGGGATCACTGAACAAAGTGGGGAGTGAGGGAGAAAATATACTCGTTTGCGGAAAAATATCAACCCATCCATTGCTGCCCAGGGGGCTTCAAGTTCGCCCCGCTCTATCCTGGACATGCGCTGTTGCAAGTCTGGGGTCTTGCTGACTTCCTCCCGAATTTGGTCGAAGAGCTGGACCTGGGGGCTGGAGATGGCCAGGAGACCTGTTGGATTTTCGTCCTTCCTAGAAAGAGCATCTGCCACTCAATTTTCACGCCCCGCACGATACTTTATCTCAAAGTCAAACCCGAGTAGTTTACTGATCCAATGCTGCTGTGGAGAAGTGGTCACTTGTTGTTCCAGCAAGTATTTCAAGCTGTAATGATCCATTTTCACTAGAAACCGTCGGCCCCATAGTTATGGCCTCCAATGGCGCACTGCTTTGGACAGCCTGATAAGCTCCTTTTCATATGCTGCGTGCTTGAGGTGCTGTTGGGCAAAGGGTCGACTATAATAAGAAATGGGTTGCCCTTGTTGTTGAAGGATAGCCCCTATTCTGCCTTCAGAAGCGTCACACTCGATCACAAACTGTTGGGAGAAGTCTGGTAGGGTGAGTACCGGTGCTTCCGTCATTGCAGCCTTTAACCTCTTGAATGCTTCGTCTGCTTCTTTAGTCCATTGGAAGTTGTTTTTTCCGGAGCATCCTTGTCAGTGGCTCCGCGATCTTCCCATAACCAGCAACAAACCTCCTGTAATAACCGGTTAGACCAAGGAATCCTCTCAAGGCGGTCACAGTCATGGGTTTAGCCCATTTCATCACGGCTTCTACCTTAGTCGGGTCCGCCTGTACCCCCTCTCTTGACACAGTGTGGCCTAGATAGGCCACCTGCCCTTGCGCGAAGGAACACTTGGTGCGTTTGAGACATAATTGATGTTCTTGCAGTAACATTAATACCTTCCTCAAGTGCTGCAAGTGTTCGGTTCAGGTGTTACTATATACCAGAATATCATCGAAGAAAATGAGGACAAACTTCCGTAGGAACCCTTGGAACACAGCATTCATCAACGCTTAGAAAGTAGACGGAGCATTGGTGAGCCCAAAGGGCATCACTAAGAATTCAAAATGCCTGTGGTGTATTCTAAATGCTGTCTTCTCCATGTCTACCTCATACATTCTCACTTGGTGGTACCCGGAAGCCAAATCCAGCTTAGAGAAGTACCTTGCCCCGCTCAATTCCTCTAGAAGCTCTTCTATCATTGGAATGAGAAATTTTTCCTTGATGGTTTTATCATTGAGTGCCCTGTAATCCACGCAAAACCTCTAGCTTGCATCCGCCTTCCGCACCAGCAGCACCGGTGAGGAAAAAGGGGAGTGGCTCATCCGAATGATCCCTTTGCTTAACATTTCCTCACATTGCCTTTCGATTTCTTCTTTTTGCTGATGAGGGTACCGGTAGGGCCGCACTACCACAGGACCAGTTCTAGTTTGTAGAGGGATTCGATGGTCACACACTTGGGTGGGCAGCAGTCCTTGCGGTGGCTACAATACCTGTTCAAATTCAGCAAGCAGCAAGTGTAGCTCATGATGCGTCTCGACCTCTTGTATCGCCCCTAGTGTCGTGCCATTCTTCTCATGGTCGGGCAAGCCTTGCAGCTTCACCCTTCTACCCTTCATTGTAAACTGCATCCTCATTTGGCAGAAATCCCAGTCAATAGCCTCCAAGGTCTTCAACCAATTCACCCTCAGCACCACATCTATTCCACACAAGGGAAGGGTGTACAAGTCCACCATGAATTGTTGCTGGGCTAGAACGAGGAGGACCCCTTTGCAAACCACCCCCCCCCACTTTGCATTCTTTCTCCATTGGCTACCACATCCTTGATACCGGGTTTATACTCCACTAGTAGCTCCATCCTCTTGGCGCTTGCTGCATCAACAAAGCTGTGCATGCTACTTGAGTCAATAAGTGCCAGGATGGAGTTGCCCTCTAGGCACCCATGGAGCTTCATTGCTTGGGGTGCACTTGCCCCAATCATGCAGTGAAATCTCAACCAGCCTTCCCTCATTCATATCCATTCCCTCCTCTTCTTCGCCTGGCTCCGCTAGCTCCTCCTCCATACACTCAAGCCAGAACAAACCTCTTGCAACGATGCCTGATGGAGAAGGGCTCATCACAATTAAAGCACAGCCCCTTCCTCCTCTGCTCCTCCAATTTGGCCTTTCCTAGCTTTCTCACATACGGATTGGCAGCAGACTTGGGAGGAGACATCACTCGTCTCCTTGGCAGCTCTCCCTCCGTTTTGGCACCGAAGCGCCTCCTCTGCCCTTTTGCTTCTGCTCGCATGGCCACACTCCTTCTCTTGTATAGCCTGGCGAGAGCGATGGCGTGGGTCATGTCCTTGGGGTCTTGGATCAAGATGTCCATCGAGATGGACTCCCTCAAGCCATTGATGAATAAGGCCACCTCTTGCTCTTGTGTCAGAGATGGTATCTGCTCCGCTACTTAGGTGAATCGTTGTTGGTACTCCTCTACCGTTCCCCCTTGCCTTAGTTTAGCCAGCTCCCCCAACGGGTTTCTGCTCAACGGGGGCCTAAATTGCGCATTACATAAGGTCTTGAATTCTTCCCAAGTGATACTTGGCCGGTCCTTTTCCAGCTTAAGGATCCATAACTGAGCTTCTCCTTCCATGTGGTAAGTTGCTAATTCCACCCTATCCTCCGCCGGTATCCGTTGGTGTCTAAAGAAGTGCTTACACCTACTCATCCATCCAATGGGGTCCGCCTTGCCATCAAACTGTGGGAAGTCTAGGCGTGCATACTT
This sequence comes from Laguncularia racemosa, assembly GCA_037954665.1. NCBI lineage: Eukaryota > Viridiplantae > Streptophyta > Magnoliopsida > Myrtales > Combretaceae > Laguncularia > Laguncularia racemosa. Next base: position 917,612 of record JBBMOL010000213.1, read on the forward strand.
TGGCACCACCGCTCCTTTCTCTCCTTCCCCTTCCATTGACGCTCCTCCGGGGGTGCTATCCCTCGCGGAACTGCCTCCACTCGCACCCTCTGCCTCAATAGACTTCCCCTTCCGAGCTGCCATTTCTTGGGTAAGGGTTGCCAACTGGTGTGACAGCTCCTCCACTTGGGCCCGGTCTGCCTTATATAGACTTAGGAAGTTCTCGAACTGCTGCTGCAACTGTTTGATGTTGTCAGACATGGTTGGCTCTAATACCACTTTGTTATAGGATCGTTCTATAGTGTTTGTGTCCAAGTTGTCGTTTAACAATTCAGAATCCACTCTAGGTTTTAGGGTTCTTCTTCCTCTTTTACCTATGTTGATTGTTTAGGTTCGGGCTCATTAGAGAAAACCCGGCGATCTCTTAATGCAACCAAGGTTTGTTTTCAAAAGATAGATTGTCCTTTTCATTTCCTTTCTTCCCTGCTTTGTACAATTCGGATTCCTTCCTCCTAGCTGACTCCCACGTTTCCCACTACTCCACTACTTGTCACGCCTCTCTCACCACTAACCGGACTCCTTGTTGGAGCCTCATAACTACCAGACCTTACTAGATTACAAGAATTGCCCACCTTCCCACTACACCCTTAGAGCCGCAATTCATGGGGCACTATACATCTGGACAACCGGTGTCTATCAAACAACAACACAACAACCTGACATAACTGTCAGACACAACACGACAGACAAGGACAGCAACAAACAGACACATGGAAAAAGACAGTAACAACCAAATAACAGACACACATAAAGGACAATAAACACCTAGGACAGCTGACCATTTACCCGGTTCTTGTTCTTCCTTGAGTACACACGAGCAAAGGGTGTTGTTATTCTTTGCTGTGATTGCGAAGATCCTTCGTGTATAACAGATTGCCTTTAGCTACTATCATTTTAGGAAGGACTTTGCTCAATATAGGATTAAATTTTTGATAGTATCTGCAGACTTACAGTGGCATTGTTTCTTCGCGGATTTGTAATGAATTTTGTGTTGGGAGTTAAGATTTCTTGGAATTCAAGATAATGGACTGCATTTGGAGGTGAATCTGATTGGTAATTGCAATCATTGGGGGGCTCTTGAACATGCGTTGGTGTCAATATTTGTCATTTTTGGGCTTTAGAACAATGCTTTTTTGGTTTTGTACTTTTCAAAACACAATTGATGAATGGGTGTATCATTACTTGGCTTGATAAAATTATATGAGCACTGATACAAAACCTGGAAATTTTAGTGATGAAAATGTGGTATAAATTCTAAAAGTGGAGTGCTGCTCGCTGACTGTTATGCTTGCATGTACAATCTCTTTTTTCCTTGGTGAAAAATGGACATTTTAGTGAGAAAAGTTTTCCATTCATGATGTGCTGGTTGCAATATAGTATCCTTGATAGAATGCAAAATGAGATTGCTTAAAAACAGTAAGTGTAGACAGGATTTTCCATGAATAAAGTAGGCTCAAAATCAGAACCTTTATCGTTTCTGTTTCAGGTTGTGGATACTAGTGATCACTGTTGTAAACACTTTGATTACGTGAGATTTACACGTAAGTTCAACCTTTTCTTCTCTTTTTAGTATTTATATATGTTAGTTATATTTCTCTAATTCTAAATCCAATTGTATTTGTTAAGGTGAGTACTATAGCCATCTAATTTAAAAGCTAAAACTTGTAAATTTGGTGTATTTATATTTATTACTTGATATTCCCTTTCACTTGTGGGCTAAAACTTTTGACTAAAGCCCATCAAGATTAGATAGGGGTTGAATGATGATGTATGGATTTGAACTTAGAACCCTCCTGCTCTAATACCATATTAAGGTTAGTACCCCAACATTCTAATCTAAAAATTTAAGCTTGTAGATTTAATTTGGACCTTATATATTAAGTCACTGCTAGGTGCTAAAGATGGTTAACCAAGAGTATTCAATTGTAGTTCAAGATGCTGAAAGACATCTGCGAGATTTATCAAGTATTATGCTTCTTCTTCTGCTTCCCCTTCCCCTATTTTTTAAAATTTGTGCTTAGGTACCTGACACTCATTGTTGTTAATAGTGGGCATCAGCATCTGCAATTCTGGTCAGAAAAAAAAATTGTTCTTTCAATTTTGTTCCCTGAAAGACAACAGTGAAACTTACTGGAGAACATTTAGATGCCATTCAAATGGTTCTGGAACTTATGACCATACAAGGGAGATGGTTTTCTTTCTTACATTATATAAATTCTGGAATGGTCCTAGAATTGTTTGCTAGAATGGGTATCCTTGAATGGTGACTGGAATTGCTTGTTGGAACTGGTCATTGTCTTCCATAAATGTTCGTCTGAAGTAGTCATGATTTTTCTGATCTCCAAATATATGGGAAGATGTTTTGAGATTAGCTCAGAGGATAACCTATGGAGTTAGTTAAGACAACATAGGCAAAGTTCCCCAAACGTTATTATCTTATGTGAGATAGCCTCAGCAATGTTTTTGGTTGACTTGAAGGAGACTAGTAGAATGGTTTTTCCAATAATTATTTGCAATCTGTTATAGGCTATAAATTATATATTAGGCTATAAATTATATATTAGTGTTAAATTATGATACAATTATTATTAGATATATATTAGTTTTAAAATAGAAATTTAGTTTCCTTTTTTAGTTTATTAGAACTTCTATATATGTGTAACTTATGGATTAATAAAGTATACATAATTTTCTCTCTTTTCCTTACAATTACATGGTATCAGAGCGGGAGAGAGAGTGGGTTTTGAGGGTTCTTATTTTTTGACAGCCACCGGCCTAGGATGACAAACCTTTTCGGACTCCCCTTGAGCAACAAACCCTGGAGGTTGCTTCATATAAATTTCTTCTTGAAGATCCCTATGCAAAAAAGCATTCTTGATATCTAATTGATGCATGTGCCGAACCAGCTCTCTTGTCATCAGATTCAATCTCAAGGGACGATATTCCCATTGCCCTTCGTAAAGGTAAATGTCAGTGTACTTATCCTGTTTCTTCTTTTGTGTCTTATGATCATCTGTCAGTCTCCTCTTGTTCCTTTATTGTATCTATTGATTCTATCTCCTTTCCTAAAACCGTTCATGAAGCCTTGTCACATCCAGGATGGCATAGTGCAATAGTAGAGGAGATGAATGCCCTTGATCAGAATGATACTTGGGATTTAGTACATTTACTTGTAGGGAAAAAGGCCATTGGCTACAAATGGGTTTTTTCTATTAAAGTAAATCTTGATGGATCAATTGCTCACTTAAAACTCGTCTTGTTGCTAAAGGATATGCTCAAACTTATGGAATAGATTATTCTGACACTTTTTCTCTTATTGATAAGGTAACATCTGTCAGGTGATTTATTTTCATGGCTGTAGTCTATGATAGGCCTTTACATCAGTTAGATTTCAAGAATGCTTTTTTGCATGGGGATCTTCAAGAAGAAGTTTATATGGAGTAACCTTCCAAGGTTTGTTGCTCAGGAGGATTCCGGAAAGGTTTGTCATTTTCGTAAGTCTTTGTATGGTTTGAAGTAGAGCCCCCGTGCTTGGTTTGGAAAATTTAGCCAAGCAGTTGAGAAATTTGGGATGTAGAAAAGCAAATCTGATCATTCTGTTTTCTATAGACGATCTATGGTTGGTATTATTCTATTAGTAGTATATGTGGATGATATTGTTATCACTGACAATGATACTATAGGTATTTCGACTCTCAAATCCTTTTTTCAAAGTCAATTTCAAACAAAGGATTTAGGAATGTTGAAATATTTCTTGGGTGTTGAGGTAATGAGGAGTAAGAAAGGAATTTTTCTATCACAGAGAAAATATGTACTTGTTGTCTGAAACAGGAAACTTAGGTGCTAAACCATGTAGTACACCAATGGTTCCTAATTTGCAATTGACAAAGGAGGGAGAGTTGTTTGAGGATCCCGAAAGATACAGATGGATGGTTGGAAAATTGAATTATCTTACAGTAACTCGATCGATTCGGTCAGTGTTATGAGTCGATACATGTCATCTCCAACAGTTGATCATTGGGTTGCTGTAAAGCAGATCTTGTGTTATTTAAAGGGAGCACTTGGATGTGGTATCTTGTATAAGAATCATGGTCACATTAGTATTGAGTGTTTCACAGATGCTGATTGGGCAGGATGTAAGGAGGATAAGAGATTCGCTTCAGGGTATTGTGTTTTTGTTGGTGGAAATTTGGTTTCATGGAGAAGTAATAAGTAGAATGCTGTATCTCAATTTAGTGCAGAATCAGAATATAGAGCTACGACTGGTATTATTCTGTTAGTAGTATATGTGGATGATATTGTTATCACTGACAATGATACTATAGGTATTTCGACTCTTAAATCCTTTTTTCAAAGTCGATTTCAAACAAAGGATTTAGGAATGTTGAAATATTTCTTGGGTGTTGAGGTAATGAGGAGTAAGAAGGGAATTTTTCTATCACAAAGAAAATATGTACTTGACTTGTTGTCTGAAACAGGAAACTTGGGTGCTAAACCATGTAGTACACCAATGGTTCCTAATTTGCAATTGACAAAGGAGGGAGAGTTGTTTGAGGATCCCAAAAGATACAGATGGATGGTTGGAAAATTGAATTATCTTACAGTAACTCGATCGATTCAGTCAGTGTTATGAGTCGATACATGTCATCTCCAATAGTTGATCATTGGGCTACTGTAAAGCAGATCTTGTGTTATTTAAAGGGAGTACCTGGACGTGGTATCTTGTATAAGAATCATGGTCACATTAGTATTGAGTGTTTCACAGATGCTGATTGGGCAGGATGTAAGGAGGATAAGAGATCCGCTTCAGGGAATTGTGTTTTTGTTGGTGGAAATTTGGTTTCATGGAGAAGTAATAAGTAGAATGCTGTATCTCAATTTAGTGCAGAATCAGAATATAGAGCTATGGCACAATTAGTGTGTAAAGTAATGTGGATATATCAGCTCCTAAATAAAGTCGGGATGAAAATCTCACTTCCTGTGAAACTATGGTGTGATAGTCAGGCCGCTCTTCATATTGTCTCGAATCCCGTGTTCTATGAACAAACTAAGGACATCGAGATTGACTATCATTTTGTTCAAGAGAAAATTCAGCAAGGGTTAATTTCTACAGGGTTTGTGAAGATTAGAGAACAATTAAGAGATCTTCTTATAAAGGCTCTAAACGGGGTTCGGGTTGACTATCTGTGTAATAAGCTGGGCATGATTAATATCTATGCTCCAGCTTGAGGGGGAGTGTTATAGGTTGTAAATTATATATTAGGCTGTAAATTATATATTAGTATTAAATTAGGATACAATTATTATTAAATATATATTAGTCTTAAAATAGAAATTTAGTTTCCTTTTTTAGTTTATTAGAACTTGTATATATGTGTAACCTATGGATCAATAAAGTATACGTAATTTTCTCTCTTTTCCTTACAATTACACAATCAAACAAACAAATCCTTAATTCTGACTTCTAAGCACCACCAATAGAAAGTCCATGTTGAGCCACAATAGTTACAGAGCTTGCGTTTCATATAGGCTGCAGTCTACTGATTATAATGCAAAGAGCAGATCAGTTTAGAAGTTTAGCTCTCCCTTGGAGATAAGATTCTATATCTTTGACTATCAGCAAAATTTCTTGGTTTTAAGTGGATATCTCACTGTTCCTCGTGAATAGGTCTTTACCGTTGAAGCTTTTTATTTTTCTCCTTTTCCATGCCAACAGGGAAATATGTGAAGCTCAGCATGGCATCTTCCTTTAATTCTATTCCTACTTACATATTGTCTATTCTTTACTGTTGACATAATACAGAGGATCTGTAATGCTATTAGCATGAACCCTTGAACTGATGTGATCACCTCTCCTTTCTTTTAGCATATGACACAAGTTTTACGAAGTTTCTCTTGTTTTGGTTATTCTCCATTGTCAATATAATCCTCATACAATTTTTTTTTTTTAAAAAGAAGGGAGAGAGAGGAAGAGAATGTTCCGGTACTAACTTTAAAAGGACCTTTAATAAATACCAGGCATCTTTCTCCCTGTTGTATCAATGTTCAGTAGCCTTGCCTGTTTAGTCACTGTTATCATTAGTCAGGATTCACTTACCACTTTGAGAAAGCCATTACTTTATCTCAACTTTTGGTGAGGAGAATCTTTTAGTGGGTCAGATTTATTTAGACCTTTCCTCTCTAGCAGTTGGTTGTTTCTGGCACCCAATCCCTCGGGGTATCAGAGTATCAGTTCTCGAATGAAACCAAATACAAAAAGGTTTTGTGGATGTGGAATGTTGAACCTGCTGAAAAACCACCTGTCTGCCATGTCGTCTTTGGCCCATCTCTTATTTAGAATTGTTGGAACTTGTACCTGTAATTTGAAGTGCATTTATTTCACAGGACAGTAGTAATATTTAAATTTTATCCCCACTTAATTAACTCTTTGCTGAGAAAGGAAGATCTTTCAGACCTACCAAATTTATCTTGAATCATATTTCCAACAGGAATGACTCCAGTTTGCATCCAAGAGCAGATTTTTTTTTTTTTTTTGAACTCAATCCAAGAGCAGAGTTAGAACACATCTTATATATATAAATATCTATATGTTGACCACTAGAATATTCTCATTTTAGGTAGGAAAATCTTCTGTCCATGACAGTACAAATCCAGAAAATCATTCAACGAAGATTATCGATTGGCTGAAAACCATTCATGAAACATATTTTCAAGAAAAGTGGCAAAGCTCTTCTTTATTTTATTTCATGCCTATCGGGGGTTAGAATAGATTATTTTTTAAAATTGTTCAAGTTCTTGTCATTTTGAAAATATTGTGTTAATGAATGAGCAAGATATTGAATATATATATATATATATATTTTGGTTAATTCAAAGAACTGAATATTTTGTTCTAAGTAATGTACGGAAAAATTTTAGGCATACAAATTAAGAAAGAAAAAGAATTTGTCATACCCAGGTCTTTTTGGGTTCCTTGTACAATCCTATCGTTGTTGAAAGTTTCCTTGCATATAAAATATTGGGCACGGATTTGTCGTTATTTAGCAGTACTAACAACATACTGTTTGTTTATTGCTCCGTCTATTCTGGTAATGAAACTATAAAGTCATGTGTTCTATAGAACAGTGGCGAAAGTGCTTTTTTGGCGCTTTATGTGTTGTTTTCTTTTTGTGAAATTGCAGCCTACATGCCCCATTTGAGCCTCCTCTACGGAGACCTGACAGATGAAGAAAAGAAGAAGGCCCAAGAAAGAGCAAATGCTCTCGACGAGAGCATAAATAGTCTGAATTTCAAGATATCTCGTCTTGCGCTGTACAAAACAGACACAGAAGATAAGACCCTCAGGTCCTGGGAAAAGGTGGCCGAGTGCACCCTTGGCGCAAATTAAGTTTGTTCATACCCCATCCTTTCGGTTCAGAGTTAATAAAACTCTTACCACCTTTTGCTTATTTGCATTGTACATCAGAACTTGCTAGTTATTGATGTGGTTTTATGAACTATTGGACTTGCCATTCAATGTTGGTGTGCTATCTCGCAGCGTGGTGCACATAATTGACCTAGTATCATTTCAGCCAACATTCCATGTAGCAAATAGAAGCCTAATTCAGAAAACTCCTTCGGCATATTAATTTGCTCTTGCACTGTTGTCTGGTCCTCTTCCTTTTCTTAGATTCTGCTTTGTAGGTACATTCAACGATTACCATCGATGGAATTTTATTACAATATGTGCATTGTGCTAAAAAGTATACAATTGGGCATATCTAGATTAAGCAGTTTATAATTCAAACTTGCCTGTGGAAAAAAGAAGCGGACTCAGTATGTCATCAAATGGTTGGCCTCGGAGACTGTTAACAAGGATCTATTAGACTATGATAATAATTTGTAAAAGGGTTCCAAAATCTGTGCATTGAATATTAAGATTTAGTGCCATTGAATCAGATGATTGGCGTGAGATGATGTGCTTCATAGCGCTTAAGGAGGTGTCTGAGTGATTCTAACTCCACATTCTGGAAAGTTTTTGACAATACACACATAACGAGAACGAGCATTACGGTTTAGCTGGTAATAAAAACACCGACTTGACACGTCTGAAAAATTTTCCTTCCTGAAGTATTCAAAGTTGTCTTGTCTTGCTAGGATTAAGGATATTTTTGCACATGGCCGCCAGATCAGCAAAAGCTGCGAGCGATGAGATGACAACAATTGGCTTATTAGGAATTTTAATTAAAAGAGCTGCCACTGCCAGGTGAGAGAGAACCTTGACCAAGGGAAGAAAAAGAAAACAACACACATGGAAATAAATTCAACTCTCTAGTTATTTTTCCCCATTTATAAATAACTTCGTTTGGTTTGGAATTACTAATACATAAACTAAAATAGCAACCATTACGTTGTTAATAGAATTAGTTACCACATTCAACAAAAAGAAAAGCTAACGATTGTGTGCATGATCATATCCAACTAAGTCTTTTGACATAATCTTATACATGTCAAAGTCAACATTTGTAATTGTTGGTGTAACCGCTTAATGAATTGGATAGTAACTATAGGAACGTTGTTATTAAATTAGGTTTTATGAGTATAGACGGATTTAGGGATGCTGTAGCCTAAAAATCTTATATAGGGCTCGGCTAATTATTAGCTTTTTGATAAGAAAAATATAATTTTAAAACACCAATTTATATTAATGAGCATTATTTACATGAAGAATTTATAAAGTCATTGAGCGGCCCCTGTGAACACGCGCAAATCCATATCCATGACCTGGCCGACGACGTCGTCCGCCGTCAGATCCAATTCAATTCTCTTTTGTCGTGCGCCGTCGACCAAAAATATACAGCGCACGTTAGTCCAGCCATCAACTAACTAACTTACGCTTCGCACTGATTACGCGCTTTTGCGCGTGTCTTGTCCCACGCCTTCCCTCACAATTCAAACACTTAAAAAAATAATGTCAACAGTAGATAGTTGGCATCAAGTTGAACTTTCTTCCTCTCCAAGATTTTCTCTTCCCTCTCTTTCTCTCTCTCTCTGAACTTTCAATCCATTCCTCTCTCTCTCGTTTGTTTGTAAAGTAAAAAAATTCTCACTATAAATCAAGGAGGAAAATTTCATTTTGTTTGACAAAATTTCTGACTCATACTGCTTTGCTTTCTATATATTAGGATTTCAAGTTGTTCTCTTCGATAATTTTTCGTATAAAATTCATTTTTGTTCTTACTTGAGCTCATTTTTCTGTAGTTTGGATTGCTGTAACTGTTTTCTGTTATTGATGGAATCCTCTCCGGCCTCGGGACTGGCCCCGGTCAGGTTTAAACTAGGGAAGCAGTCCTCCCTTGCACCGGACAGGATCAGGGAGGAATTAGAGCGATTAGATTTGAATGCTTTGGAGGATGGAGAGGAAACAATTCCTGATGGACTGCGGTTGATGTACTCGGCGAATGAGGGTGATCTGGAGACTATTAAAGAGTTATTGGAATCCGGAGTTGATGTTAATTATGAGGATATTGATGATAGGACTGCTCTCCATATCGCTGCTTGCCAAGGTTTTGCTGATGTTGTTGAGTTGTTGCTCAAAAAGGGGGCTTTGGTTGATAAGAAAGATCGATGGGGTAGCACTGTAAGAACATTGAATTTAATTGAATTATGTGCTTTTCTTTACTGATTATATGGACTTCATGATTTGATTTAATGTGTATAGCTTTGGCATACTGATACTCGGAGTGTGATTTGATATTGTTAAATTACCAATTTCATTGAATGTCTGTGTTCATTGCTCCGAAAAAAATTGGCATAGTGGACCGGAGAGTGATCGTGAATTCGTTTAGATCTAGATTTATACTCCATCATGCCACAAGAGTTATTACCAAAAGAGTCAATGTTACTTAATGTTGATCAAGCGAAATAAACAGACAAGATTCGTACAACACATTCTTACAGTTCCAGTTTCAGTGACAACTAATAATAGCTGTTGTTGAGTGATGTTAGCAATCGGGATTAGAGTTTAAATGAAGGGAACAAAAGGGGAAGAGGAAGGTTGACTTAAAATTTCCCTTCTTTGTTTGGCCAGAGAAAGTTCTCAAAGTAAACTATATAAATGGGTTTTATGGAACGTAAAGTTTCTCCTATTGATGATAATAATTACATTTCTGTTAATTTTGGAAAGAATATAAATAGGATAAAACAAGAAAAGTTACTCCTCTCTTTGTATTTCTTATTACTTGAATTGACAAGGCACGGAAAAAGTTAGTTTCATCTGGTTGCTCTAATGCTGTTCTGATTCTGTGTAGACTACGCATTGGCTTTGTTCTCATCCATCTGGAAGATGCTCATGCTTTCATTGTTCCACTTTCCTAGCTTATATCTCAATGTCTTTTTCTGCACATACTTTTATGAGGGATAACCTTAGAAAAACATGTTGAGGAAAATACATATTAGATATAAGAAGTTTGGGGTCAAGTACTAAATACATAGAGAGTGATTACATACCATGTTAGATAAAAGAAGGAAAGCATTATAACCAAGTTCAGATGCATAAGTTCACTTATGCTGTGATATTGCATGTCTCACATCACATTGGGTACTTATAAATAGTTAAGCTACTGGGAAGCAATATTGTCACTGGAAAATTCCTAGTTATGTTTCTGATGAGAAAAGAAAACTACAGTTTTGAGTGAAACTTGTCTAGTGAAATGGATATCTCTCCACCTGAGTTTTCTTGACTATTGATTCAGCTTCCAATTAATGTGTTAGTTTGGTCGTGGATTCAAGTGGCAATGTGGATAGCTCTCCTCTCTCTCATAGTTGCACGTATTCACACACACACAAAGGCACATACTGACTCACACTTATGTAAACACACTATAGTTTTGACAGTGTCAGAGTATATTTTCTATTTTCCAGCAATGTTGAAGCTTTAGCACTTCAATCTAATTTGTCTCAAACAGCCTCTTGCAGATGCTATACATTACAAAAACCATCATGTGATCAAACTTCTTGAAAAATACGGTGCAAAACCATTGGTATGCTTTGGATATAGTTTGCTACTGATTCACTATTGCCATAAAATTCAAAGATCTGTTGTTTATTTCATATGTCTAATATTTGCCTTAGATTGCTCCCATGCATGTCAAGCACGCTCGTGAAGTTCCAGAGTATGAGATCAATTCAAATGAACTTGATTTTACTAACAGTGTGGAGATAACTAAGGTATGTCATTGCCATGTTTCTTCAGAGTCCAGCCACACTTTCTCCAGGTCGTGCCATATGTTTTCATTTGCTTATAGGACTGCATGTATCAAAGATCAAGTGGCCATGATCTTTCTTTTTATCACTGTTGATGATATTTCCACTTATTCTTTCCCCCAATTGGAGTTTGATCTGGATGATTTTTTTTTTGCTGTTCTACTGTACTAGTGGTTTCCATTCAAAGAAAAAAGCATTCTTGTTTCTTGAACAATTATTATCGATGGTAGGGTATTTAGTGCATTACAGGAATGAAGGTATATCAATTATTATCGAATGACTTGTGTGCAACTTTTAGAGAATACAGGGTGCTGCACAACGTTTGGTATATTGCTAATTTCCTCTGTTGTATCAATTCTATGGTTTTTATAGGGGACTTTCTGCATCGCATCATGGAGAGGAACCCAAGTTGCAGTGAAGAAACTTGGAGATGATGTGCTTGTTGATGAGGAGCAAGTGTGAGTTGTACTGTTTCTAACCTCACCTTTGCAAGCTATTCCTTTAAAGGACCTATGTAATTGGATTGCTAATTTCTACAGGCGGGCATTCAGAGATGAGCTTGCACTCCTTCAGAAGATACGACACCCTAATGTAGTACAATTTCTTGGAGCTGTGACTCAAAGCAGCCCAATGATGATTGTGACGGAGTATTTACCAAAGGTAGTACCAGTGTTTTCTAATCCTCTGATGGATATTGACTTACCTCAAAGTTATGCTATCTTTTATGTCACTGCCTCTATCAGTGTCAGCCCATTTACAGAGCTTCTGGCTTTTAATATTTAGTTTTTACTAACACGTTCAGATTGTATCAATAATACTATTTTCTATTGTTATGCAAATTTTGCTGCTGCTTTACCTCTGTTTATTTTGCTAATTCATTAATTGATCCTACATTATTTTTTTCTTGAAGTTGTTCATGATGGGATAGAAATGTGCTTTTTTTTTTTTTATTGATGCGGCATATTTGGTTGCATGCTTTTATACAATAATATATGAACTCTATAAAGTTTCTCCAATAAGCTCTTTTAGTATTCATTATGCTGTCAGCTTGAATAATCCTTCACAGTTTGAGCTATGGTACTTCTGCAAACCCTACCCTACTAAAGGCATTCTTAGTTTATGCTGAACGTTTCTTTGAATCTATAGATTAGGCAACAAAAAACCATAATTGCTGGTTACTTTATCAGTTCAAGTACATTATTTGGTCTGTGAGCCTGCCATACTTTTTCAAAATCCAGGGGTTTTTCAGGGAAAAAAAAGACTTATTCAACATTGAGAATGCAAAAGATGAAGTTAGTGTTATCCAAAAAAACAGAGATGAAGTTAGATTTTCCTGATGTGACATGCTTAATGAAATTGGCTGCAGATGATTTTTAGCTTTTTGTTAAATTTTGTTTCCTCAGTCAAGGGACATCATTAGAGTAGAATTCATCTGGCAAGATGTGTGCTTTCTGCAAAAATATTAATGTTTCTATGAACCAGGGAGATCTTCGTGGGTTCTTGGATAAGAATGGAGCACTAAAGCCATCGACAGCAGTTAGGTTTGCCCTTGATATTGCCAGGTACATAGTTTCCAAATATTTCTTTTAAAACATGGACCAAAATGTCCCTTGAATAACCAAAGAAAAAAAAAAAAAGAAAAAAATTAAGGGGGGAAAAAAAAAAGTCTGTCTTGGCCTTCAGTCCACTAAAAGTTCAAACTATGTGAAAGTTGGCAATTAGAAACTTGCATTGCTCAGAGTTATTATCAGAGAAATGATATTCTATTATAGAAAAATAATGATCTATTTCATACAGTATTGGTCTGCCTTTATATACAAAAAAAAACCTAGCAGAAATTAGGAAACTATAAATTAGAAAACTATCTATTATATCCCATAACTTATGAGACTTCTAGCTGTATAAAATATAATTTTTCCTTAAATATAATTTTCCCACACTCTCTCTCAAGCCATTGAATAGATATTTTCCATTTCAAGCTTGGATATAATAGTTTGAAACATTGAGCTATTTAACCCTTTCATTTGGACATTTGTGCATTGTCTGTTGACACATAAAGTGTGTAGATTAGTTCACAGTCTAGTTTCTCCTTGATAAAATGTTTATCAATCTCGATGTGCTTTGTGCAGTCATGTTATACTGGATTGTGAGCTATGTTGATTGCAGATTTGTTGTCATAGCAGAGTCTCATAGGTACATCCCACTTAATCTTTAGGTCTTAAAGAATGATCTTCAACTTGAGTAGTTCACATACACCCTAAGCCATCGCCCTAAACTTTGTTTTTGCACTTGATCGGGCTACCATATTTTGTTTCTTCCTGTTCCATGTAACAAGATTTTCACCAAGAAAGGTGCAATATCCAGATGTTGACCTTCTATCAACAATAGACCTAGCATAATTAGCGTTAGTGTATGCTTCAAATACCAAACCTCCATTTCTTCTTAATAGAATATCTTTTTTCCAGTGTCCTCTTAAGATACTGAAGTATTTTGTAAGCCGCTTGCAAATGAACCTTCCTTGGGTTGTGCATGAATTGACTTATTACACTTATTGCAAATGCTATATTCGGTTGTGTGTGAGAGAGATATATGAGTCTCCCTACTAGTTGCTACTACGTTTCTCTATCTACTATAGTATCATCTTTTGTTGTTAGCTTGAGATTTGGGTCCATAGGTGTGCTCATTTGCTTGCATGCTGTCTTGCCTGTTTCCTTAAGATCTGTAACATACTTCTGTTGCGAGATAAAGATTCCTTGTCTCGAATGAGCAACCTCAATTCCAAGGAAATAATTCAACCTTCCCAATGCTTTGATCTCGAATTCCTTAGCCAAATACTGACTCAATGCTTACTTCTCCTCATCATCATTTTCAGTTATCGCTATATCATCAACATATACAAGTAAAGCTATGACTCCTCTTGAAGAAGAATGTTTTTTGAAAAATTTATGATCACCTTGGCGTTGCTTACACACGATGTGAGCATCCAGGTTCTTACCATAACCCGATGGGAGTTCCATATAAATTTCCTCTAGATCATCATCAACAACTTGTTTAACTTGTGTTTCAGCCACATTAATGGGTCGATTATTATTTTCTATTTGACCTTTGGTTTCATATTATGAGTTTGGATTAGAAAATATTACCTCATTCAATGGCTCGGGGTTAGACTCTTGGACTCGTGCTGGTTCAAGGACAACCTTTACTTTCTTCTTCCTGTATGTCTTTACATATCTCATGTCTTTGTCAAGTCTTTTAGCAGTGTGAAGAATGGCTTCATTAGGATCAGCTTCAGCATGGTTGTTAGGAATGGCAGTACCAGTCTTAGATAGAGAAGTAGACTTTGAAATAGACATAAGAGGACTAGGACTAGGGGATAGATCAAGTGGATCTAGGAAACCTTCCTAATTCTTATCTTCTTGAGTGGAATTCCCTCCCTGAAGATAAGATTTGGTAAAGTAAGATTCTTTTTCGTTGAATGTAACATCCATGGAGACGTAGAATCTCTTTGATGGAGAGTGGTAACACTTGTATCCTTTTTGAGTTGAAGAGTATCCAACGAAGACACATTTTTGAGCCCTAGGATCAAGTTTTCCTTGGTATGGACATGAACATGAATGAAAGATACACACCTAAAGACCCTAGGAATAAGATTATTTGTGATTCTTATGTTGGGGTAAAAGGATGAGAAACGTTCCGTTGGACTTTTGTTGTCCAAGACTTGTGAAGGCAAACGATTTATGAGATGAGTAGTTGTAACAATTGCTTCTTCCCAAAAGGTTTTAGGCATATTTGTCTGAAATAATAGAGCTCGAGTTTTCTTAAGGAGGTTACCATTTTTTTTTTCTCCTACTCCATTTTGTTATGGGGTATTTACACAGGATGACTCATGAATAACTCTCTCTTTCTGAAAGTAAGGAGTAAAGACTTAATTGAGGTAATCCTTGGCATTATCAGATTTGAATCTCTTGACATCAACTTGAGTTGATTTTTACCATGGAGCGGAAATTTGGTATTACAGTATTAACATCAGACTTATATTTCAACAAGAATAGCCAAGTAACATGAGTACAATCATTAATAAAAGAAACAAACCATCGTGCTCCGAAGACATTAAGAACGGTAGGACCCTAGATTTCAATATGAACAAGATAAAAAGGAATAGAACTCTTTTTATTATTGATTAGAAAGGACACTTGCTTATGTTAGGCAAGTTTACATACTTCACATTAAAAATCTTCAACACTTAAATTTGAAAACCATGCTGGAAATAAAGTATTAATGACCGTAAATGATGATGATAAAGAAGAATTTCCTCCATATTAGATGAACTGGTCTTTGATATAAGAACCCTGCTTTTGGTTATGCTCAACTGTCTTGACGTTTCGAGATAGTAGAGGCTATCCCTTTTTTTAGCACATCCAATCATCCTCCCCGAATCCTTGTCCCGAAACACTCAACAATCATTGTAAAAAAACTACATAGCAGGATAGATCTTGGGTAAGTTTTTTTTATGGAGACAAGGTTTGTGGATAATTTGGAGACATGGACATTTTTTAAGGTCATGGTTAGGTTTATTTGGACATCTCCTACTGTCACAACAATTGTTAAGGATTCATCGGCTGTGGCTATTTTTTTGCTTGCTAGGACATGGGATATAGGTTGAAAAGTACTTGAATGGGTGGGTCATGTGATTGGTAGCTCCTGAGTCCATGATCGAGGAGTTAATAAAGAGTGTATCTGAAGCATTCAATCCAATGGAACAAGGAAACTTACCCGAATACACCAAAGAACAAGTTCTTGAAGGTTTCCCAAGACAGTAGATAAGAGATCTCACCCTCTCAAGTTCCTCTTGGTTGAGACTATTAGGCTCTTGTGATGCAACTTCACTTTATGGTGCAGCAGCAATATGTACTTGTCCAGCATGGCTTAGTAACCCATTATTCCTTGTTTGGTCTCCTTTTTGACTCCACTCTCAGGGGCTTTCCATGAAGCTTTTAACATTCCTCTTGAGTGTGTCGAGGATTTTTGCAATGGGTACAAAAATAACTCATCGTGATTTTGTGACCTAGATTGATTATTCCTTCTTGTTATAAGAGCTATCCCTTTGTCTGAGTCTGAGGCTAATTTAGCATCACTAGCCACCCTAGCTGAACTATCAACACTTTGTACTTCTAGCATCATGGACCTTTTGCTCTCTTCTCCTTGAATTAGTGCTACAACCTCATCAAGACTCGGGAGTTCCTATCTACCAAGGATTTGGATTCTCATTTGTTCAAATTTGGGATTGAGTTCACATAGGAAATCATAGACTCTGTTCTTTTCAACAAATTCTTTTAGAATAGTTGCATCCTCTGAGCACTTAGTTTTTATCACCCTATAATGTTCGAGTTTCTGCCATAGCGATTTTAATTGGTTGGCATATTTAGTCACTGTTTTTGTCCCTTGTTTTGCAGCCATCATCTTCATCTTGACTTCATATACTTGAGCTGCATTTTTAGACTTAGAATAAGTCTCTTGGATAGCGTCCTAAACCTCTTGGTGGTTGTCAGAAACATACACGTGTCGCTAATTTCTGGAATCATAAAATTCCATAGCCATGCCATGATCATGGAGTCTTTTTCGTCCCATGCTTCAAATCGAGGGTTCTCCTTCTCCGGCCTTGTATTGTGAGATGACTGATCTTTCCTTTTCCTTTCAATGTCGCTCAAACAAGCTAAGACCATTTAAGATAATTTTTTTCCATTCAACCAATATGCGGGTTGATTGCTTTGAAGTTCACCAATCTGTTGGAAGCGAGGTTCTTCACCAAACTGAACAGTATTCCCTGTTATTTCTGACACGTTATCAAATGCAGATGCAGAAATTAAGGAAAGAAACCAGCAATTAAGGCCTGCCAAAAAAACAAATAAAAGTAGAGCATGTTTGTGGAGGGTATCATCGGAAGTGGAGACATAGCAGTTAAGGCCGGCCAACAAAGAAGGAGATCCTCATGCGCGCCACGGTATTGTCGAAAATGTCGGAGGGTATCATTGGAAGCATCGAAGGGTACATCGGAGGAGAGGTGGTAAGATGATTCTATTAGCGAAAGAGGGAGTGAAGAGACAGCTGTAAGTTCGACCAAAAAATCCTGGAGGGTTTGTTCAGGCTAGGCTTAGATTTGTGGGTTCGTGCACGTTCGCCTGACGTCTAATCAGACTCCGGCAACTCCAAGCAGACTTCGGCAACTCTGGCGACTCACGGCGACTTTGGCGATTTGTGGGTGAGAGAGCTGATCGGGGTTAAGAGAATTTCGGTGATGAAGGCAGAAAAAATTAGGATTTCGACGATGAAGGCCGAAAAAATTCCGATTTTGTCAACCTTAAAGGCCCTAATACCATATTAGAGAAATAATATTCTATTCCCAAAAAATAATTATCTATTTCATACAGTATTGGTCAGCTTTTATACACAAAAGAAACCTAACAAAAATTAGGAAACAATCTATCATATACCATGACTTATGGGATTCCTAGCTGTACAAAGTATAATTTTTCCTAAAATATAATTTTCCCACAGTTATTTTAAGCATTAATGTGGTGGCCATTTTAAGACACCTTGGGGCTGCTGGCTTTGAAAGTTTGGACTTATGACTCCAACTCTCTTTATGTACATATCTTTTAGGAGCATTACTAGACAATGTTTTGACGTGGTGTAGTTTCTTTTTTAGGAAAGTAGGATTCGGTTCTTTTAATAATTATATATTGCTATTGCTTTAACTAAATTTGACTGACAACTTTTGCAGAGGAATGAATTATCTGCATGAGAACAAACCGGCAATTATTCATCGAGATCTTGAGCCTTCGTAAGTTTTTGTGGTGTCCGGTTGACTCCTTTAAAAAATATTCTCCTCTATGAGGATTACAATAAATTGCACTAGTCTGGAAGAAAGTAAAACTTTTAGTACCTCAGTTTCTAAGTTGTGGAGCTTATACTGCTTTGTGCTTTGAACAGAAATATACTGATGGACGATTCAGGACACCTAAAAGTTGCAGATTTTGGAGTTAGTAAGCTGCTGACTGTTAAAGAAGACAAACCTCTTTCATGTCAAGATACATCATGTAGGTATCACTTTGTATCTGCTGTAAACTAATTTCAATCCCCTCTACAGCAGCCCCATGTGCATAACTGAGAACAAAAACTGTATGGACTCATTGTCAGGTCGGTATGTTGCGCCAGAGGTTTTCAAAATTGAAGAATATGACACAAAAGTGGATGTTTTCTCGTTTGCTTTGATATTGCAAGAGGTAAGCGCATAGTGTGACTACAGAAGTTCCACAAAGTACTGTTTGTTGTTACTTTGATTTAGTCAAAGCTGCCGTGCTATTATATGTATGGTCAATTGATAATCAAGGTGTCAATGGGTGTTTTATCACTTAGATACCAGCATCTCCATTGTTGATCACCAAAATTACAACTACTAATTAGAAGAAACACATTTTGTAAACTCAATGTTGTTGATAAGCACATATCTGAGCAATATTTCTGAATTGTCCTTGATATAATCAGTCTTGTGCCAAGAGGAAAAATTTTTTGAATTTTCATGAGTTCTTTCTATTGGCCGGCTGTTCTTTTAAAGACAACTGTAGGTCATCCTGGTATCAAACCTTTAGAACTATTGGCTTTTTATTCGTGGGCCAAATTTTAAATGGAAGTATTGGCCTGTATCAATTACTTACTATGTGCATATTGTTACAAACTGACGAGTAGGATTTCTCATTTTTTGTACTTCAGATGATTGAGGGCTGCATGCCATTTTCTGCTAAAGAAGAAACTGAAGTGGTTCAAAGATATGCTGCAAAGAAACGTCCACCATTCAGAGCTCCAACAAAACGATACTCTCATGGACTTAAAGAGTATGATAGCTTGTTTGTTTCACTTTCTGTGACAAATTTCTGTATATTGATATTTATGGAATTGAATTTCTCATTGATTTTTTTTCCCCTTCCTTTTCTTTTTCATGTTGTTAAATTAGCTTTTGATTGAACTTTACCCGGGCTGTTTATATTCATCTGTACATGCCGGGAGACATCCTTTCATGAAAGTGACTCATGCCTAAAGATTTTCCTGACACAGGTTGATCGAGGAATGCTGGAGCGAGAATCCCTATAAACGACCAACATTCAAACAAATAATAGTAAAGCTGGAGCATATACATAATGCTATGGGTCACAAAAGGCGTTGGAAGGTGTCCCTCTCTCTCTCTCTCTCTCCTTCTCTCTGTCTTTCTTCCCCAAACCCCCCACCCCACACCCCCCAACAACCCCACCCCACCTTAAAAAAAAAAATGAATCTTCCACTCTTCCCTGCATTTCTTCTCAGCTTTTCAAAATAAACCATGTATTGTCACTTTTTTTGTTTTTTAATTATTATTATTATTTTACTGAGTTAATCATGCCACATTCTTTATTCAATTGACAGTGCCATCATAGTCCATTTTTAATTAATTGTCTGTCAGCTATATTTTGCAAGACCAGTATGTACATCAGTTTATTTTATGCATGTTGACTAGTTGTGATTCAACGATGTCCAAAGCTCTGATCCTCTTTAGTTATTCCCACTAAAGTATTTTTCTTAAGAAAGCTACTTCTGGATTCCTACGTGATTAAGATGGTGCATTCTCTTGCAAAAGAATTCACCCTTAGTTACCAGTAAACTTTCCTTCTTAGCTAGTTGAACTATCTTCTGTTTTTATTTAATTATTTTTCCTTTCTTGGGGTTTTTGTGGATCTGGTCAATTTTTAATGTCGCCTCAAAGTCAGCCACACCCTGGGACATTTAGTCATTTTTCTCTTTGGTCCACATGCAGGTCCGGCCATTGAAATGTTTTCAGAAGTTTGAAGCCAGTAGCCGAGGCAGTTCATCTCGATCTAGCAACAGCATTTAGTGCAACAATTACTTCTCGAACTTCTCCCTCTAAGTCCATTGATGAAAAGATTGTTTTTCAATCTCTTTTTTTTTTTTTTTGAATTGTTGATACGTAAGTAAAACACTGGAGGGAAATGCACAAAAGGGGGCTAAAAAGGTTGGCAATTGTGCAAACGCATTGGCGTTTTCTATAGAAATTGTAGTATGTATAAATTTTCTCATGTTATGTAATTAGCATTCCACAATCACCTAAGAGATTAATGTATATCCAGTCTTTTTGATCTCTTTCAATTGTTTCCTACCATATACGGATTCTTTCATTTGCAGGTTTACGATCATCATTCTAGTGTCTGATTGATTCAGGCATTTGCCTGAAAATTTTTTCATAATTCCAACTGTAAACAGCTGTATCATGTCAGCATGCACAATATGCATAAACGACAATTAAGTGTACAATAGAAGTATACAATTTTATGCAAAATTTAAGTCTTCATATTTATATCAAAATTCAATTAAATCCCATATGTTTTAAATGGGTCATTTATGTTTGTATTTTTATGTCATGTAAGTCCCTTTATTAATTTCTTCAATGATGTCTACATGGGACAATCAAGTCTTGCAATGATGCAAATAAGGGTAACTCTTAAAACGTAGAGGGTTTGAATATTTTTTGTTATAAACGTAAAGAATTTAAATAGTTCATTTATAACATAATGGACTTGATGGGAATGGTAATGCGGAACCCTACAATTCTAAAAACAAATATAAGACCAGTTGACAAAACTAGCATAGAACCAGAGGATATATTGAACATGACCCATTGGCTATAATTGAATAATTGAATGGAAATTGATCTTGATCCATTGGCTAAAATAAATTGAAGAACCTTGATACAGAATACCTCGACTTGTTGAAGAATGCTAATCAAGAGCTTTGGTATAGTGAAAGAGCACCACAAGAATCAAAGTAATTGATAAGTTCAACAATTCTAAGAAAGAACAAAAAATAAGATTTTAATCTATTAAAATAAAATTTAATATTAAAGTTATTCTAGTTTGAATTACAATGTAATGCCTATTTATAGGCTTGATTACATTTGATAAACTTAATGAAAAACTAAAATAATCTAGAAAAATAGGAAACTACATAATCTAGGAAAACAAAATGAGCAATTAAATGAAAGAAGTAATTAGATCAAATTTGCCCTTAAAGACTAGATTAGTCAATCACAAGACATGGCTTGGTTGATCATAAGACCTTGGTCTCGATTATGAGTGTGTCTTTTGATTAACCCTTTTGGTTGACCTAGGTTGCTCCTATTGTACTAGGTTGATCGTCGATTGATTTACATTGACATGGCCTTCATCGTGACCTATTTTTTTGGCTTTTGATTGATGTTAATTGAGTTTCTACTTGATTTTGTAGTTGCTTTAAAATAATTTTCAGCTATATTCATGGCTTCATTGATAAATCCATTGAATTGAGCTTGTAATTTCTTAGCTCGTATGGGCCTAGGTGGAATTTGCATATAATTTATGAAATGCAACTTTCTCACTTGCCCATATAATAGTGAAAAGTTAAAAAGGTTCAAACCTAACTGTTTTCTCACTAGCATACAAATCCCTTAAGTAGAGATAAGAACATACTAGAAAGGTCTATGAATTTCATCTACTTGACATGTTTGTGATTTAACCCACATTGTCCTTTTAAGTGCTTTAAGGATTCATGATCCATATGAACCAAGAATTCCTTTGGCTATAGGTAGTGTTGTGAAGTCATCAAAGCTCTTACCAAAGAATAGAGTTCCTTATCATATGTGAGGTAACTCAATGCTACTTTATTAAGCTTTCATTGGAGTATGCTATGGAATGTTTCTCTTGTAATAACGTAGCTTCAATTCCATTCCCAAATGCATTGCACTCAATCTCAATTTTTGAAGGAAAAAAAGAAGAAAAAACTCAAATGTTTTAGTAAAATCAAGCCTAGCTAGGAAAGGTGTAGAACAAAGTTTTTCCTTAACCATTTTAAATGTACTCTCTTGTGCTTCTCCTCATTTAAAACCAATAGACCTTTTAACAATCTCAATAAGTGGTATAGCTAATATACTAAAATCTTTAACAAATCTCTTATAAAAACTAGTTAACTTGTAAAAATCTTAAGAAAATAAAAATTCCTAGGTTAAAATGAGAGTAAATACGAGAATTGTAGTATAAAAGGGGAGCAAAATTCTTTTCCCTAAAGTGAACATGCCATACATTTTCAAGGAATAGACATCTCTAGATATGTAAGCCACATACATTCTCTCAAAGTATCAATGTTTCACCTTATGGAAAGTCTTAAACCTTTTAGCAAATTTCCATTTGCATCTTATACATTTTTAAAGGTACACTTAAATTCTAAAAACCTAATGATAGGCTAGCCACCTAATGTGGCATATTGATATAACAAAAAAAGTTATTTGAAATCACCACATTAGCATTCCAAGATGGCTATTGGCCATCACCAAAAGTGGCATTGCCAACATGACTAACATGACCCATCCGATAGATCACATCCGATAGATCACAATAGTGGGTGATGTTGTTGTTTATCATGTAGGGTTGTAACTCATCTAGGCTAGTGGATTGCCATTGGTACCATAAGCAAAAAGAAACAAATTTGGCACCTTGGAACAATATTGGGTCGCATAATGCAAAGTGCTTAAAACCTTTTCTTTTTAATGGGGGTGATAGTGAGTGATATGTCGCTTACCATGTTTTATGACCTATTTTTTAATAGCTAATAGGGTAGTTCCGGCCCAATCAAATATCATAGGGCTTTTCCTTACTATTTTATTTTTTAATTTTCCATTAACGTTCATTGTTTTATTTTATTTATTATTATATTTAAAGGCATAATGGTAAAATATGATATAGATGCACGTTGTTAGAAGTTAAGGATGTCAAGTGTATGTTTTCAAAGATCGGGAACAAAATGAGTATAGGACAAAGTTAAGAGAATCGGCTTACTATTTACCCTAATATTATACATCTATATTTGTAAAAATTGAATTACAAATGAGTAATAATATATAATATAAAACATCATAGTACTGTCGACATCTACAACGCGTGTACTTAAAAAAAATATAGGATATTAAGTTGACTGGGGAAACAAAAAAAGAGTGGGAAAGTGGGATAATTCTAGAGGAATTCTTCGCATCTGTCTATTTCAAACATTTGGTAAAATTAAAAGCAGACCAAGAGCCTAAAATACCAAAGCGTGTCTTGGTCTATAAAACGTCTCTTGCTCTATAATAGACCGTGTGATAAATTTGAATATACATGTATACATATACATACACACACACATATATATATATATATATATCTATATAAACTAAAATGCAGCGTGACCATAATAATATTATATTGTAAACAATCTATTAGTAATATATTTAGTAATAATATACTGAATATAACTATATGTAATGATATTCTATAAAACAAGTAAAGCCAGCATATATCCTACATAGGAATTTATATTATCATATTAGTAATACGTGATAAAAAAGATATTAAGGGCATTCTCAATTAGGGCAAAAGAAAGATAAGGTGAATCGATATTACATGAGAAAGGAATTGCTTTTTAGCAATGGGGATGAGAAGATGACGAGTTTGGTTTTATTACATTGAAAGAATGGAATTAAGCTTTTCCATTGATTAAAGTCGCCATTAATAAGATGACTCACTGAGATATCATGTCCTTTTCTGGTCCCCCTTTTCGGCTTTGGAATTGGATATCAGTCGTCTAGGGTTTTTGGTACTATGCATGTATGTGGCACATATATATATATATATATATATATATATATATATTTGTGGGTGAATCGTGTTATCACTTTTCTACCAAAACTTTCGGTTCGATTTGAATCATATTTCCGGATTCTTCTTCTTCCTTTATACTTTATGCTAAGAAATAGTTGCTCGTCCCCTTGCTTGCGATATGTTGCCTTATCTTCCTATCAACCTTTTTCAATGGAAACAACACCAAATTTTGTTTCCATAGATTTTTTTTCGCAATGAGGCCATACCAAATTCGATCCCATTGAATAGAGTTCCACCATAAACAGCTCTACCAAATTATTTGTGGACTAAATGAAACTAATGCTAGTTTTAGCTAAATAAGCGGAATAATTCGTAAGCAACCTTATCTATACTAATGAAAAGGTATCACCTCTTTTGATGTAACACGTAAACTTACTATATTAATTATACATTCTATTTTTACAGGGATTATAATCAATTAATTACTGTTCTGATTTCTCATAACCCAGTGAGACGATGCCACATCCATATTAGATATGCAACTAGCTTGGGTCTTATAGAGTGCTCAACTTAGATTAAAGCCAATAGTAACCCAATGGAGTAAAGTAAAACCCCATAGGAATTATACCGATCTTTGAAAAAGCTCCACTACCCAATAGGGAGCTAGAAGTCAATCAGAACTCTAATTCTAACATACTTAATAGTCAAAACATGTGGTAAATTTGATATGCAAATTATTTTAGTTTTTTTTTTAGAGTATTTATTCCTTCATAAAAAATATGAATTATTAGAGCATATTTATAAATTGCCTTAGCTCATCAAGTGGATTCGAATTGGTTCTAATAGCCCTATATGGCTATTGGACGGTTCTAAGACACTTAAGGAAGTGTCAAGATGAGTTCAAATTTTATGAAACTTGTCTAAATATGTCTAGTGTTTCTCTAATCTAAATTTGTATGTTCCTATTCCTCCATTATATTTGAAGAATTTATCATAATTAGTTAATTACCATTCCAATTTTCCATAACTCAATGAACTAACAGCATATCCAAACTTGTATGTCCACAGCTCCTCACTCATATGTTAATTTTTTTTTGAAGAAGTTGGTCTCTCTCTCTCTCTTTCTCTCTTTGCATAAAAAGTTACTTTACCTTTCTACTGTAGACAAATTGGAAATTGCATGTATGGTAATATTGTGCCAATTCAATTATGTCATCTTTTAATAATATCAATTTCATATTACAAATCTAATGATATAAACATTGTCCTTTTTAATAGAACGAATAAGATTTGATGTTCATTTCCTCTAATAGTTTTAATAGATATAATAATTGGCAATATATATATATATATATATATATATTTTTTTTTATACACACGAACAAACGTGTTGGGTCGTCTGCAAGTTTCAATTAGTCGGGAATGACTCTCATCCGAGTATAACATTCCTTAAAGAAAATATAAAGATGGATATCCTTTTCCTTGTTTGGCTAAACAAGCCTCCATGCTTGTTAGATAGGGCTGCCTACTATTTTACGGGGAAACACTACTTCTAATATCAACTTTTAAAATGTGACATATGCTCCTACGTATTTGACCCGCCATGCATTACGAATAGAGTAAGAGCACGCAAGGCTCCAAAAACTTACCAAACTAACTTCGACATCATATTTAATAATCTATTTATTCATCGACTAGAAATAAATTCCTCAAACAGTATTTATATAAGCCAAAGCAAGATTAAACAAAATTGAATTATATAAGATTTTCAAAAAGTTGAAATTTTTTTTTTCAAAGTTCGTAATACCCCTTAAAATTTATAATTCCAATGTCAAATGTGTGGCGTTTCTTATAAATTTGTAGCTCTCATTAATAGCAAAATTTCATATATTAGAGCGTATAAAATATTTTTATCATGTTCGGCAATACAATGAACATATAAGGACATATACTTAAGTAAAAAATTTGGATCGTATACATATCTCCAGCCATTACAAATAAACACATGGATTTGGCTTGGTTTGGTTTGATACTTTTAAGCCCTTATTCGCTCAAATCGATTGTGTAATTTTCTAAAGTGAGAAGGTGAGATTAGGGACTATAATCAAAAGATCACGTCTAAATATATCTTTTACTATTAAAGATCTTAACTGATGTGATCCAAGTTTAGATACGAGATTTTCTTGCGTAGATATGCAATAAATCGTATCTCTAATGGACCACATCTAGATCCAAAAATTCTAACATTCTCCCACTTGGTCCATTTATCCCAACATGAAACATAACAAGAAACATAATATATGAATTATGGCGATAAGTCCTCTTATAACGAATATTATCTTCCATGTATTAATATATCAAGTCTCTCAATATCAACTCTTAAACTTAATGAATAAACCATATGCTCATTTTAGGTCTAAACCTAATGACATTTCTTAAAACAAATGAATAGATGAAATTTGTACCCAAAAACCAAACAAGAAATATTAACCAAATAAGAGTTTCATCGAAAGATCAAATGTATGTGCAACAAAAGATTACATCATAGAATTAAGTCCCATTCTTACTACATGATCCTTAAAATTCTTTGATGGCATACCTTTAGTTAAAAAATCAGCTATCATTAACTCAATGTTAATGTGCTCAATGACCACTTTCTTTTCTTTAACACGTTCTTTTATGGCTAAGTACTTGATGTCGATATGCTTTCTTTAACTATCGCTTTTATTGTTCTTAGCCATAAATATAGCAGCTAAGTTATTACAGTACAATTTCAATGACTTAGAAATAGAATCAATAATTTTAAGCCTAGACATGAAACTTTTCAACCATACACCGTGTAAAGTAGCCTCAAAACAAGATACAAACTCGGCTTCTATAGTGGAAGTAGTAGTCAAGGTCTACTTTGCACTTCTTTAAGACACAACTCCACCAGCAAGTATGAAAATGTAACTAGATGTTGATTTATGTGAATCAACATAGCCAATAAAGTCCGTATCAGAATATCCAATGACCTCTAGATTGTTAGTCCGTCTGTACATGAGCATGTAATCTTTGTTCCTTGAAGGTATCTCATTACTTTCTTTGCAACTCTCCAGTGGTCAATAATTAGGTTACTTTGATATCACCTTAGCATCCCAACAGTAAATGCAATGTCAGGTTTAGTACAAACCTGGACATACATTAAGCTTCCAACAATTGACGCATATGGGATGTTTTTCATTTGTTCCTGTTTGAGCTTATTTTTTGGGCATTGGCTTAAGGTCAATTTGTCGCCCTTCATAATGGGTGCTACACTTGGTGAGCAATCCTTCATCCGAAATCTCTCTAAAACTTTATTGATATAGGTCTCTTGAGATAAACCTAAGATGCCTTGAGATCTTTCCCTATGGATCTTAATGCCAATGACATAAGATGCCTCACCCATATCCTTCATATCAAAGTTCTTCGAGAGGAATTGTTTTACCTCATATAGCAAACCCTTATCATTGGTTGTAAGCAAAATGTCATTCACATATAGTGCAAGAATTTTTTTTTTACCCTTACTGACCTTTTGATATATACATTGATCCATAAAGTTCTCTTCAAAACCAAATGAAGTGATGACATCATGGAATTTCAAATACTACTAATGGGAGGCCTATTTTAATCCATTTATGGATTTATTAAAATTACAAATCAAATGCTCATCATCACTAGTGGAAAATCCTTCCGATTGTTTCATATAAGCCTCTTCCTTTAGATTACAATTAAAGAAGGTCATTTTCACATCCATTTGGTGCAACTCCAAATCAAAATGTGCAATAAATGCCATAATTACATGAAGGGAATCCTTTTTAGATATAGGAGAAAATGTCTCTGTGTAGTTGATTCCTTCCCTTTGAGTGAATCCTTTAGCAACGAGTCTTACTTTATATCTCTCAATGTTGCCTTGTGAGCCCTTCTTTGTTTTAAAGACCCATTTGCATCCAATGGCTTTTACACCACAGGCAACTTGATGAGATTCCAGACTCTATTAGATGCCATCAAATCCATCTCTTCTTTCATGGCACTATACCACAAGTTTGAATTCTCAGAACTCATAGCCTATGAAAACATCTTAGGATCATTTTGGATCCAACATTGTAGTCGGACTCTTGCAGATACACAATATAGTTACTAGGAATAGATGATTTCCTTACTTTAGTAGATCTTCTTAATGTTGCATTAACATTCTCTTGAGGAATAGGATCATGTTATTCAGCCGGTTGTTCAACAACTTTGGACATTTGTTGAACTTCAGTATCTACTAGATCAGGATTAGCAGTTTATGGTACCTTTAAGACTGGCTCTTTAACATGCATTTGTATTGGAGGCATGTTGTTAACAACAACGGTCAGCTCGCTACTTGAAGTTGGCACATTGAGCATCTATATAATCCTTCTTAGAACCAGGGCCTTGAGATTGATCGCTCCCATTAATTAAGTCATTCTAAAAAAATTTTGCATTTCTTGATTCCATAAACTTAGTGCTATGAGATAGACAATAAAATCTACATCTCTTAGACTTTTTGGCATATCCAACGAAATATTTACTAATATTCCTTGGGTCTAACTTCTTGTATGGATTATAGACTCTTACTTTAGACAGACATCCCTAAATGCGTACATGTTGCAAACTCAGTTTCCACCCTTTAAATAACTTAAATGGCATCTTTTCGACAGCCTTAGTTAGAACTTAGTTTAATATATATGCAACCATTTTAAGAGCTTCAATCACTAATGAGTTAGGAAGTTTGGAGCTTGCAAGCATGCTTCGTACCATCTCCAATAATGTTTGGTTTCTTCTTTTAGCTACTCCATTTTGATAAGGAGAACCGGGTAATTGTATTGGGCAACAATCCCATTCTTTTGAAGAAACCTCGTAAATGGACCAATCGCTTGTCCACTCTCTATGTATCTACCATAGTACTCTCTGCCTTTATCGGATTTCACAATTTTAATTTGTTTTCTACGTTTTTTCTCTACTTTAGCCTTAAACGCTTTGCTTCATTCTTGTTGTTAAGCAAGTAGAGATACATGTATTGCGAGTAACCATCTATGAAAGAGATAATACCT
Source organism: Laguncularia racemosa (assembly GCA_037954665.1). Classification (NCBI taxonomy): domain Eukaryota; kingdom Viridiplantae; phylum Streptophyta; class Magnoliopsida; order Myrtales; family Combretaceae; genus Laguncularia; species Laguncularia racemosa. The sequence goes on from JBBMOL010000213.1 coordinate 946,701, forward strand.
ATTACGATATGCATCCATGTTTGGACTACAAATATCAGTGTCTATGATTTCCAATAATTTAAAACTCCTCTTAGTACCTTTCTTTGACTTATTAATTTGTTTTCCCTTAATACAACTTATACAAGTCTCAAAGTTTGTGAAATTTAAAATACTAAGTATTTCATCATTCACCAACCTTTTAATTCTATCAATGAAGATGTGTCCTAATCTTTGATGTTGCAACATAGAGGAATCTTCATTTATAACACATCGTTTAATGCCAACCTCTTCATGAATGTGCATAATAGCATGCTTATCATCATTTCGTAAATTAAGTAGAAAAGACCATCAGACAAGGTACGATATCCAATAACATAAATTTATAAAATAAATTAAATCCAAAGTACGAAAAGTTAAAGGAATAATCATCTAATACAAGTCTGGAAACTGAAATTAAATTTCTAGAATAACCAGGGATATAAAATGTCTTTTCAAATTCAAAATGTAACCACTACTTAAAACTAAGCTGCATGTTTCAATAGCCTCCACATGTGAGGGCATCTTATTGCCTGAATAGATGTTACGCTTACTTCCCACTAGCTTCCGCAGGTCTTTTAAGTCCTGTAATGAATTGGTCACATGGATTGTAGAACCAAAATCAATCCACCATGTGTTATGATTAACATCAATCATATTGGATTCATAACAGATAAGTGAAAATTGAGTACCTTTCTTATCAAGCCACTGCATGAACTTGGAGCATTGTTTCTTCATGTGTCCCTTCTTTTTACAGAAGAAGCAAACAACCTCCTTCTTTATGTCCTTTACAGAAGAAGTTCACCCTTTCCTTCTCTTTCTCCTTCTACCTCAGAGTCAAAAGCACTATAATTAGGGTGCTAGCCATTACCTTGTCTAAAGTGGAATATTACTCATCAATGACCTTTAGCAAGTCTTGGACCCTTTGATAATACTTGACAGAGCTCCTTATACTGGTAAAAATTTTAGTCTTTATGAATATAACTGACAAGCGATTAGATTGCTCCCATTTTTCATAAAGACTTATTGCATCTAGAGTGTTGGTTTCAATTATTACAGGAGGCTTCGGTTTCCTTATGGCATAATCAATGTCCATTCATCTTAAACAAAGAAGAACTCTTTTCTTCCAAACCTTATAGTTATCCCCTTTAAGTTCATGAACATTACATCGCATATAAGAAAAATTGACAGGTTGAATTGCTACAATAATTAAACATACATGCTCATGTTACAAATTTTTTTGAGGCTAATTAAGATATGTCATGTTTTACAAATGTAAAATCATGTTGAAATATGAATATAGTGACATAAAACTTGCCTGTGGGCTAAATTTCTAATTTAGTTAGATTCATTTGAAGTCTTACGATAAAATTATCAAATCATGTTCATTTTCCTAATCCCTATGGGTAAATTAGAAAATATAATTTGATATTTTATCCTAATTAATCATACACAACATAATAAAAATTCATGTGGGATAAGATCTATTATGTTGCATATAATTAATCACAATTAATATTTATTTTCAGATGTGATCCTGTCATCCTTAATATATACGATTTTAATTAATTAAGGATATTGTGGCTACTTTTTAATTAATTGAAATTGTATGGATCACATGAACATTAACTAAATCCTTAGGCTCAATTATTGCATAAAGCCATAAGTAATAACTTATGAACTTAACTCTAACATATTTTTATCATCTAATCAACATTACATGTATAATGATAAACCATGAATCATACATATAATCAAATAATAATATAAGCACATATTATGATAATTAAATTTATAGAGAGCCAATAAGAATTAATTTACTTTAATAACCAACACTAACAAATTTTAATATGTAAAATTATTTACTATACGTTATCTACATAATTAACAATAAATAATGCAGATATATTAAAATTATGAAAATTTAATTTTCATCAAGTGTTAGAAATCTCAGTTTAAAGCCCATTAATTTTATAATCAAATTAGTCGAAAAGGTTCATGTAAAGAGGCTTAGCTTAGTTGGTTAGGTTCCATGCCATGCATGATAAAAGGCTTCAGTGGTCACGGGTTCGATCCAAAGTGGGTGCATTCTATGTGTCCCTTCTTTTTCAATTACACGTGTGAGTTGCATGTGTGTGTGCCAGACGCAAGATTGTGCGTTTATTGAGAAAGATTGAACTTAGCTTAGTTGGGAGACAATGTGCATACGTTAAGGTCTCTTCGCGACGTGTTCTAGCCTTCCTCTATGTGTGTGTGTGTGTGTGTTTTTTTTTTGTTTCAGGTCGACTTAACTTTTAAGATGACTTAAATATAAGTCATCTTCAACCTTAAGCCGGGTCATTGTGACCCGATTTCGACTCACAATTTTTTGATTGATTTGGACCTTAAAATTAACGTTTTAAAACCTAAAATACATGAAATTCAATTTTCTATTAATTCCCAATCTTATTAGGACTAAAAAACCATCAAATTTTAACCAACCCAAAACAGAGCAAGGCAGAGGTATTTTCGAAAAATTGCTTTGATACCAAATGTTAGAGTGTATAGAATATTTCTATCATGTTCGACAATACAATGAACATATAAGAACAAAAGCGAAAGCAAAAAATTTGGATTGTGTACATACCTCCAGTCATTGCAAATAACTATAAGGATTTTGCTTGGTTTTAGTTTAGTACTTTTAAGCCCATACTCGCTCAAATCAATAGTGTAATTTTCTAAAGTGATAGAGTAGGATTAGGGACTCCAACCAAAAGATTACATCCAAATATATCTTTTACCATAATAGATCTTAACTAATGTGATCCGAGCTTGGATGGAAGATTTTCTTGCGTGAATATATATGTGTGGATATGCATTAAATTGTAGCTCCAATGGACCACATTCAGACTGAATTTCCCAAAAAAATCGCACAATATCCGAATCCGGAAATTCCAACATCATAAACACGGCTTTTTTCTTTTTCTTTTTTCTAAGAATACTATATTTCATTATAATTTTGTTATAGCAATTTTTATTGGTTTTGGAGAAACGGGAATTCATTCGTAATTGGACATAATAATACAATCGATTACCGGCAACAAAGTAAAGAAATGAGGGTCTCAGGATCCTATCCACGATGGACGTATATCTTGTACAGAATAGGGGTTAAAACATTTCTTTTATATAAATAAATTCTCTAAAGAAAGAACAGGGTTCTTTAACTGGAGGAAAACCCATAAGAGTAAAAACTAAACTATATGAATTAAAAGAAAAAAGAAAAAAAAAAAAGAAACAATAGACAGACGTACACCGGTGATGAAGATGGAGATGGAGATGGACGCATTGGTAAAGAAGATCGCTAGCCAAACCTCTTAAGATGAAAATGGTGACTCCAGCCAAGAAAAACCTTACTAGGTTTTGATAAGGGTGGAAGTAAAAGAAAAGGAAGATTATGGCGGAGAAAGGAGGTGGATATATAGGGTATGAGAGAGTCTGCCGGCAAGGATGGCTCTCCGTAGGGGGGCTTCACAAATTAGAGTTTGTTTTTCGTTTTCTTCTTCCCAAGAAAAAGAGAGCATTTAACTTATAAGTTTAAAAACAAAATAATGGTTAGCATTTTTTAAAAATTTATTTATTGGATAAAGTTTGATTTCTAACCAAGTCACATCGATTGATGTATTGGATGCTATTTATTTACTGGTTAAGCTATATAATTATACATGTAGCAGAGAAAAAAGCTTACATGATACATAAATGAAATATTTCGAGATAAAATTTGAATTTAAAACAAAATTTAAAATCAAATTGAACAAATCGTTCAGTGTGCATATTCGCACGAGGGACTCTTAATTAGATGAATAGTCGTCTATCACCTATATTGACAAAGACATTTCTCGTAACACTAATAAGAGGATGAGTTCTCCACGTTTTCAATTGAATAAAGTTGGTCGAGAAAAATTGTAAAATGCGTTAATTTCATATTTTTTACAACGTGTCAATAGTTAGATTTAGATGTTATATTTTCCTACCTTAGAATCACATTATGCAATTTCAATTATAATTTTAGTTAAAAAAATGATTTAGAAAAAAAAAAATCTAAGTTTTTTCCGAGTTCAAAAAAACAAGTTGAAATTGGGCCTTTCTCAATCTTCTTTCCAATTGCAACTAAACACATTGATGTGGCATTGATGCATCCATATTATTTCGTAGGGAAAAAATGATTTAGAAGGAACTAAGTTTCCCTATTTTTCCATTTTGGACATATGTTTTTATTTATTTATATTAATTTAAGGACCTAATTAGGTTTTCAAGAAGGAATCAAAAAGGGGAACCATCAATCTTCATTAAAACTACCATTAAAGTATGGTGTGACATTCAAACATGTCATTTGGATAATACGTAACACCCACATAATTTAAGAAGCTCCATAAGGCATCCATAGCCAACCCGACTACAAAGATGCCCAAGAATCACCTTTGCACCTAACATAAATAAAGGACCATCCATATATCCTAAAATCATGAATTGTAGGGCAAAGCAAGAACCAAGTCCAAATGTGTAGCTAAAAAAAACCAAAATATGGGCTCATGACTCATGTCCATCATTTATTAATAGCCATCTTATTATGTGTTTGGATATAGGTAATTAATAGAAATTTTTTAAATTAAGTTTATATTTTCTATACTAGAATTAACTAGTCCTAGTAACTACATTAGGATGACTATTCCAAGAGCTTAGAATAGCTTGATAAAAAACATACTCATACCTTATATAATAGTTGTTTGACCCTCTTAGTTATTAGAAGAGATTCATCTAACCACAAGCCACCACCGGTCTTTATTAAACCACTATCAGACCATCAAAAGGTTATTTGCAATGTTTGTGCACTTCAATCTATTTGCATATTTAGGGATTAATTATTTCATTCCACCTTAATTAACCTAATACAATGAATAATAATACCATTATTTAAATAAATGAGTGCAACAAATAAAGAGAGAGAATAGAAAAGAACAAGCACGATTTGATAATCCCAACTAATGCAATGTCCTAAATTGAGAACTTATCACCATATTTTATTTGTCACACTTTTGGTCCTTAGTTGATCAGATTATATGAGTTTGGTACACTCAACTCAAGGATATAAGAAACAAGAGTTTGTATTTACCAATAAAGCTCTCACTTAATATACTTACAGTATGTTTGGTTAATTTCACAAGGGTAAAATAAAATAATTATTCCTTTGCATAAAGTTATTATCATGTTTGATTGGCGTAATAGCTATTCCATGAATAGCTATTTTGCGAAATACATATTGTTGCTTATTCCTTTTCAAAATTAATGTTGTATTTAGTTTAATGGAATGGAATTGTCACTATATCTTTATTATTGAGAAAAAACTATTCCTTTTGTGAAAAGTTATATCATGAGTAATGCCTATTTCGTATTTCTTGTTGTTCCTTACAAAATGTAATTTTTGTTCCAAAATGCACAAACAAAATAATACAAGAGAAATTATTATTTTGTTTCAGTTTTATTCCATTATAGTAAACCAAATAGAATGTAAATAAATGAATTTTTTTTTTTTTAAGCACAGCAATAAATGTGTCAAGAATATTACCTTGGCGTGGATATAAATGCCCTTCATCTTGCCGTTGGATGCACTTAGACCTCAATAATTGCTGTTCCTTTTGAGCCAAGATTGTTAATTTTGCACACTTCTTTCGGACGTCAATTGGCTACCCGCAAAAGATAATCGAAGCTCTTCTTTCAATCGTCATCAGTATTTTCCAAAAGAAGGAAAAATGATAAGATAAAAAGGTCGTGACACGTGAAAGGAAAAATATAGGAAAAACTTAGACCCTAAAATTAGAAAAATAACTTATAAAAATTATGAAAAATTTAGGGTTTTTTTTTTGGGCGCATTTTCCCTGGTAAATGATATATGGATGCAACATGTTTTCCAAATGTCATGTTTGGATGCGACAATCGAAATCATGATGTTTTACCAACAGCTATAATGGAGATTGACGCGGACGCTATTATGAACCTAGTTTTAAGTCTACAAATGGAAAAAAAAAAAAGAAATTTGGAAATGAAAAATTGAGAAAATTTAGTGCAACCTTTGTCCCTAATTTCCATTAATCTAAGAAAAATTGTTAATCAAACCTTAATACAGATAGAAATAGAAATGTAATGTGAAAACGTTGCTTTTTCAAGATTTTAACAAAGTTTGCACATTCCGATGAATAGAAATCTCATACAAAACGTAGCATGTCTAACTGTTTACCAAAATATGGGGAAAACAAATTAAAGGCAACGCAAAAAACACCCTTAGTTACTCGAAATTCGTAAATTATTTCATGTCTAGTAGAGCCGAGCTCACAACGCAATAATTAAAGAAGAATATCAAAAGTATGTACATTTATATATATATATGGAATGAAATGGTATTGGAAAAGGCAACCAGAGCATCACTCATTGCATTTGCTACCACAATAACTCCCCTTTGCTTCACACTTTGCTACTCAAACCTTACACATCTCCATCACTTTCTCTTGCATAAGCAATCACTTTCAAAGGTCCCATCTCTCTCTCTCTCTCTCTCCCTCATACACACACATACACATAATTCATATGAAGGGAAAAACTAAATGAGTAAGAGGGGCTGAATTGGAGAACATGGACGACAAAAACTAACTAAATATGCTTAGTTCATTAACTAAATTAACAGAAGGAATTAAGCTTGAATCATATTATAGTGGATTAAGAAGCACTTCATCTACTTTATAAAGTACCCTTCTCTTCTTGCTATAAATTGCTTTCATTTCACCTCTATCTCTCTCACTAGGGTTCTCAGTTAAAAGCAAGAGAACAAAAGAAGGACCACACAGCAAAGACCTTAGTGAGCAGCACTTTGCCCTATTTTTCCTCTTCAAGGTTAGGGCAAACTTTCTCTTCTGTGATTTTTTTTTTTTAAATAATGTTTCATGACTTTTTACAAAATTAGGTATTGCAATTTGCATAAAATTGGGTAATCGTTTCCCTACCTATCGCTATAAGAAACTTAGATTCCAAACTTTTCTCTTCCATAATTAATTCTGCATTTTCAGCTGGAAGCCATGGTTTTTCCTCCCAAATCGGGCGATGATTCCCCCCAGAGGAAAATGGGTAGGGGAAAGATCGAGATCAAGCGGATCGAAAACACGACGAATCGACAAGTCACGTTTTGCAAGCGGCGAAATGGATTGCTGAAGAAGGCCTATGAATTATCTGTGCTTTGTGATGCTGAGGTTGCCCTTATTGTGTTCTCTAGCCGTGGACGTCTCTATGAATATGCCAACAACAGGTGTTAATCACTATAAAATTAGTCTTTTTTTCCCTCTCTAATTTATGTTTCATCATCATCATCATCATCATCATAGAATTATATTGTATATATATATATATATATATATTTTAAATGGTGCATCTACTTAAATATATAATGCATCTTTTGTTTATTTTTTTGGTTCTAGTTAGGTACTTTCTAATTAGATAATCGATAAACAAAATCTTGACTATTAAAGTTGATTTCTGTACTAGATGCTTATTAAGATAAACTTGGAAATTTTGAAATGATATATTTTCTTAATTTTTGTGATGAATAAGGTTTGACAACTTTGATTCTTTGTGTTTTTTTTTTCCCCTTAATACATATGAAAAAACCTAGACCTGAATTTCTCCTAAGTAAGATTCTTTTTGTGTCTCCTTGTTTATTTACGTGCGATTCTTTGCTCTTATTTTCCTCTTACATGCATAAATTTTATTTAGAAATATTTTTTCCTTTGAGATTACCCATTTCTTTATACGATCCTTTTTGTGTACTTCCTTCTGTGGATACATAGATCCGGTCATGTATTAGATAGAGACAATATTATTATTATTATTTTTTTCTCCTAGTAGCAATAAGCAGAAAATTTCTCAAAATGGACATTTCTTTTTTCCTCTTAGTTATATAAATTTTAATTAGAAATTGTGAAATACCCTATTTCTTCATATGGTTCATTACGAATTCTTGTTTTGGTGGATACATAGATTTAGCAATAATACATGGTAACAACATAATTTTTTCTCATAGTAGCAACAAACATAAATTTTCTCTAAATGTATATTACTTTCTTAGATTAGTTTCTTCTTTTCTTTCCCATTTTTTGCTCATTTTTCCTTTTCCTTTCTTCTCCCTCCATCCGTTGCATCCTCTCTCTCTCTCTCTCTCTCTGTGTGTGTGTGTGGTTTTGATTGGAGAAGTACAAATGGTGGGTTATGTCATAGTGATAATAGGGATCCCCCCAACCCAAAGATAACCTGTCAAGTTCTGATTTGGGCAAGCCCTACTTTCTTTGAACTCTTCTTAATGATACGTCATTTGCTGCTGTTGAAACAACCGATAAATACAAAACCAAGATATTGCCATCAAATCCATCACTTCCCAAGGGATTAGGGTTTCCTCCTAAACTTTTCTCTCAAAATCAACTCAACCTTGGGTTTCAAAAATCTGTAAAAATAAATTATAAAAATTCTAAATCTCTTGCCCAAAACAAATTTCCTTTTAAAAAAAAAAATCACGTCAACCTGGTGATTTTTTCTTTTTTTCCTCTTGCAGGTCAAACATGACCAGTTTTGTTGCCGTATACCTAAGTACTTCCGAAAGTGTTATTTTTGTAGTGACTAAATCTTTCTAATCAGGAAAAAGGATTCATTTGAAGTTTTATAAATATTCTTACACGTTGAAATTTTTATTTGTCTGAGCTTTCTCATTTCAAAAGCATAAGATTCAAGTACAAAGGAGTAGAAATATCCAAAAACCACAGTTAAATTATTTCTTAGTTTTATTTTATTTTTTCTGACAAGAGACCTAGATCTTATATAGTCTCTAAGAATCTATGATCACTTCATATTTATCTATATCTACTTGCGAAGGATTTTGCGTCATAATTTCTATGTTGGGTAATCAATTTCATTTGAGACACTTAATTTTTCACTATCTTGTCATTTCCTCTTTGTAAGGTAAATCTCATACTTTTTTGCACAAACACGGCATTATCGTTCAAGGGTTCCGATTCTTCAGGATTTTGCATAAGTAAATTTATGAAAACCATCATCAGAAAAAAAGAGAGAGAAAAGCATGGCATCTGCCAGCCAATGAGAAACTTCTGCTTTTATGGACGTCCCTGAACTGATGGGTTCAGACTTCAGAGTTCATTTACAGAATCGAAAATGACTTTGCTTCATTTATTATTATTAAAAAAATATATTAATGTTGACCTAATACTTATTAGAATACTAAATAATTTCTTTATTTCTCACATTTCATGTACTGTACACTAAATGCAAAAAAATGCCGGAATTTTTTTTTTCTTTAAACCGTTAATTTAACTAGCGTCTTCGATGCGCCCTTAACGAGCCCTTCTTATTAATCCTAATATATTTTTATGTGAACCATTTTTGTGCTGTTCGTTGGTTTTTTTTTCCGGGTATTGTCCAGCATGTATTTGCTTGTTACACATGGCAGAGAGATCTGCTAGTTAGCCAGTCATATTATGCAAACGCTTGCAACGTGGATGAGTCAGCCAATCAGCGGCTCGACAAAATTAAGGTATCAAAATCAAAGCGACTGAAAGAACTGTGTTAAGGTCATATATGTCGTGTCGTTTAGGCATTTTCATCGGCTTGTTAGGTTCATTGGAACTCGTAACTTAGGTTCAGTCATGTGTCTTTGCTTTCTGGGTTGAGTCTTGTATTAGCTATATTGATGAGAGGGAGGTGGCTGATTTGATAGACACAACATCTAGAATATTTTTATTCAAGAAAAAACAAAGAAAGGTTGTTGGTTTTTCCAAAAGTAAAAGTAACGGTTAACAAATATGCTTAAGCCTAAGCTTAAGGGATTTATTCCTTGTTATGGTATCTTGAAGAAAAACAATACCAAAAATGCAATTTTACAATATTTTCTGCAAGGAGAAAACATTCGTATTGATTTTGGATAAACTCATAAGACATAGTTATCACCAATAATGAAGTTTCTTATAAATGGGTTTTAGGGGTTTTAAGTTTCTCCAAATGAGGGACTTCTAATGCCAATTTAGTTAAGTTTGCTAAAGCATTCCAGGTAGTATGTAAAGTGCATTTTCCTGCGTGAAATTCGATTCGCTATACGAGTCAAATTGTTAAAAGGAAAAAAATAAATGAAAAAAAACCATGTCTTAGGTTTTATTTGGAATTATATATAAGTTTAATGGATTGTTTATTGGTCAATGCAATCCAAACTAAATATGTATCTTAAGGTTCTTTTTTTGGTTTCGAAGCCATAAACAAAACCGAGAGTTGTAAATCAGAATAGAAATGGAACTGTAAAACTACAAAATTCATAAAAGCTGAATTTTTTATTCAATTTGTTTGATCTTGATTTGCCATTTAGTTTGGTTCAATCCTTTATTTATTTATTTTTTCCTCCCTCCCTATTAGGAACTATTCGAGACCTATCCATTTATTTGCCTCATTTCATAATTCAAAAGATAATTTTATGATTCATAAATAAGTCATTTCAAGATAACCACTTCAAGTTCATTATGATTCATCATTCCATTTTCATACTTTCTCATGGGTTCATTGATTGCTTTACAATTTTTTTTATTCCTTTATTTTTTTGAATATGCACTTTTGCTGCTTGATTCTAACTCTGAAGCAATAGTGACTTTTACTTTTGCGGGATTCATAACCAAGGTCACTACAAGCAAACATTCCGCTGCCCTTTTTTACAGTTTTATGAGCTGATTTGATATTTACTGTTCCTCTTTCAATTTGACAACAAGGTCACTTTTATTCATGTTATGAAAATCTATTTATCAGTTAATGTTGTCACTTGAGGATAATGAAAGAAACTTAAGCAATAATCAATTGAGCTCTGAATTTGACAGTCTTTTTTTGGATCAAGTAAATTTTATTAATTCAAAGAGAATAATTTACATAGCCATAAGGCAAGATACAAGACAATCAAGGTACAAATATAGCAACATAATGCATCCTAGTTATTACGGATTCTACTTTACATTAATGTAGCATACATTCTAATTTTTTGCTTAAACCCAAACTTAATACTATATTATCTTAACCCGTCCTATCTATACTTAGTGGCATCTTAGAAACTACTAAGCATCACATTAGGTAACTCAAAAAGAAATTTCAAAAGTAAAATTTCGAACAGCTTCTTAATAATAAACATAGTTAAAACTTCTTAATCCTTTGTTGCAATTACTACAATAATATTTACTTTATCTAACAAAAATATCTTATCATATTAGGATAGTCTGTTGTCGTACCAGGATTCTCCCAAAATGTCTAATGCGAGGTTATACTAAAATATTCGTCATTTCTTTTTGAGCTAACGACGGGTTATCTAGTTGACTCTAAGCAACAGAACTCTTTTTCTTCATTTGGCGAGAAGACACATTTTATCACTTCTAGGGGAAAAAAAGAAAAAAAGACCTTCTGACTATATAATTGTTAAAATTATGAATTAATTATACAATTCAATGAGTTTAAAATTTTATAATTTTTTTATTTAAAATAGATATAAAATTATTTAGGTATATAGTTTTGATAAAATTATAAATTTAAATATATAATTCTATAAGTTTTTTATTTTATTAGTTTTATTCAATTCTATATAATTTATTAGTACTATAAGTTTTAATAGTATGTAAAATCGTGATTTTAACTATCATATTTTTTAATAGAAAAATACGATATAGTTGATAACATGTATTCTCAGCACACAAAAAGGTCATCAAGATTGATTCTTATCAATTCTTAGGAGAAGGAATGGCATCGTCGGATCTAAATGCAAGAAACATTATTTTGCGTGTACACCAAGAATACTGACAACACATTGTTTGCTGCCAAAAAACAAAAAGAAAAAGAAAAAGGACAATGCATTGTGTGTGTGTGTGTGTGTGTGTTTTTTTTTTTTTTATGTTCTTTCCTAAGAGTGATAACTAGTATCTTCTTGTTATATATATATGTTGGATTAGCTTAAAATTTTTTAGTGAGCAATTTACCTTTTTTCTTCTTCTTCTTCTTTGTGTGTGTGTGTGTGAGAGAGAGGGAGATTTTAATCCCTGATTTCACATTCTGTCAGCACTAACGAGGCCTCTAATTTTTCCATATCCAGTGTGAAAGCTACCATTGAGAGATACAAGAAGGCTTCTTCAGATTCATCCAGCACTGGATCTTCCACTGAAGCTGATATTCAAGTAAGGTTTTCCTTCTTTTCTACTAAGACAACAATATCTTAGATATTTTTATTATTTTAAAAATGTTTAAATATCCCTAGTTTAGTGCCCTTGTTAATAAATTAGATAAAAAAAATTGGCATATTTTATGTGCTTTTCTTTTCCATAAATCGTGTAATCAATTTTACAAAATGGAAAAAGTTTTCATTTTAAAACCTTAATAAGTACTTAGAGTATCCTTAAAAATGATTACTTATTATTTTTTACTAATCCCTATACCCAGTCAAGTATAATTTGGAGCATTATTATTCGTGGCTAATGTTATTGAATATGCTAAAAATCAATGCCACAGTTCTACCAACAAGAATCAGCTAAACTTCAAGCTCAAATTGGGAATTTGCTGAATTCAAACAGGTAATACATGTCAAGTAACTATATTAGATGTTTTCTCTGGATATGTTCGTCTTTTGCAAAACCCTCATGGTGAAAGCATAAAAACAGGCAAATGCTTGGTGAATCTTTGGCTGATATGGAGTTTAAGGACCTGAAAGGCTTGGAGACTAAAATAGAGAAAGCTATAGCCAAAATTCGATCGAAAAAGGTACTCTTTCTATCTATTCGGAAGTTACACAAATTTATACATTTATGGAACTTCACGTAATGGGCAATGAACCCTTAAGCTTTAGTGGCTATATGCAGTTAAATTTAAGCTCCTGTACTTTCATGTTTCATCAAATAAGCCCTTGAACTATTTGATTCTAACAAATTAAAAAATCTTACTTGCAATATCTCTAATTAAACTCTGATTTCAGCAAACATAAGTAAAGAAGGAGAAAAAAAAAACACCATTAAATAAGTACTTAATAGAAGCCTAATTAGAGTTTTACCATAAGAAATCAAAACTCAATTGTAGATTAATTTAGTGATATTTTTAGTAAAAATTTTCATTTTATGACAATCAAAATGTTCAAGGGCTTATTTGAGCAAACATGAAAGTATAGAAGCTTATTTATATTGCATTCATAGTTGTTAAAATCATGATTTTACCTGGAATTAAATAGTAATTATATAAAATCGATAATTTATAGAATTGTATATCTAAATTCATAATTATATTAAAAGTCTATATTTAAATAATTTTTCTTCCGTTTTTTTATGAAAAATTCCATAAGATTATAAATTTGTAGAATCATACAATTGACTCATGATTTTAACAATTATATGCATTTAATATTTATCATAGTTATTTGATGTTTTGCTCTTATAATATCTCTAGTTCTCAATGATTATTTACGTCAATCTTTTTAAGAGTTGTAAACTATGCTATTTAAACATCTTATCTAGGATATATTTACAAGACTAAAATTTTAATGGTACTTGTGTATCATGTGAATGGATTAATAGCAAGTACAGTAAAGTTTTAGTATATGGGTGTATTTATAAAACACATATGCTAATTTTTTAAAGATTGTCACCAATATTACCTTATATCTAAATATAATTAGTATTTATTTATTACTTGTCACTACACTACACGTGATATATTAATACTAATAAATTTTCTTTTCCAATTTGCACATACTTTTGGTTGGTTTTTCTTTCTCATCCTTATTCAATCTGTCATATGCCTCGCAGAACGAGCTGTTGTTTGCAGAGATCGAATATATGCAGAAGAGGGTAAATATACTTTTCTTCACGTAGTTCTCTACTCGAACTTTTTCCATTTATATTTTTAACGGCACGTTAACGTATGATACAAATTGAATTTATAAAAGCAACTAAGTCACTCAAAAGCTGACTGAGACTCGAAATTATGACATGCCTCGAGAATAGGAGAAATTTGAAAGTAAAGAAATTTAAATAGGGTAAGTAGTAATAGCAAATGCATCCACTTATGTTAAGCTCTATGTATAATCAACATTTACATCTTAGAAAATGAATATTTAGACTTTTTAAATTGCTAATTGAGTATTTTACACCTAAGAAAATAACCAAAAAAAAAAAAGTCAAATAGGATTTTATGCAAGGCTAAAATATTAAAATAAGGTTTGAAAACATGTTTTTTTTTTTTTAAAGAATTAGGGTTGAAAAAAAAAAACGAAATGTAGTTTGAAAGCACATTTACTTAAAGAATTAGGGGTGGAAACTCTCAATTTAAAAAAAATAAAATTAAACACATATAAAATAGATATAAATGAGTGTATTTATAATTTATGGTTTACACAAGACCGAAATATTAAAATTGAGTTTGCAAACATGTTGTAAAGAGTTAGGGGTTGAAACATTTAATTTTAAAAATAAAAAAAATGAGAATGTACATTTACAATTTATAGTTTACGTAAGTATTGATCCTCCAAAAACTTCCTTAAAAAAAAAAAAAGCACTAGACAATTTCAATCATTTCTGGAGTCAATTTTATTTTGAAAATCTTCCTAGTTTGAAGGCAGGCAACCCTAGAATTAGTCCCACGAGCTGGGTAGTATTTGAAGCGACATTATAGTACAATGTCCCCATATATAGTTACAATAGTTATTCGTTTGCCTCGATTATTAATCAATTGCTTTATTTCATTCTTTAATTAGCATTATATATATTTCGTTCCATTGAAATTGTTCGACGAAAATTAAAAACATTAGGATTCTTTTTTTTTTTTTAGCCAAAGAAAAAGTAGGGATTCAGTAATCCATAATCTAACATTTCTTGGTCATCATTAAACATTCCTAAGACGTTATGTTACACAGCGTAATTTACTGTTTCAAGCTGCCCTGAGTAAAACAATGTTCTTAGGGAGACAGCCTAAGCTTTCATCAATTTTTTATTTTATTTTATTATTTTTCTTTTTCCAACATCTCAGTAAAGTTTACCCTGCTAACAATAGTGGTGGAGGAAATAAATGAATTAAATCTATCTGTAAAGTTATTAAAGCTACTTGAGTAGTTATTAACGTGGGCTTAAATTTTAAGAGATCTAGCTTGGAGATCTTGCGAACTTTATTTAGTCCAAGTCAAGTTTATGTGTTTGAGTTCAAGTTGATTTTAGACATAATAATTTTTGATGAAAAACTATTTATTTATTTTAATCAAAACAAGGTTAACTAAGTTAAATTCAAGGTTGTATATTACTACTTTAAGTCGAATTCAAACTCAATGAAGCAACAAATTTTAGATTTTTGTGTTGAGTTTGAGCTTAATGTTTTATCCTATTGACTCAACGTATTCATATCTCTAATAATTTGTTCTACATAAATCAGTTGTTTCTGAAAATAAGTCCTAGCTTGGATAAATATTTTTCATTGCTAGAACATTTTACAATCTAACCACCAACAAAATGAAAATTCTCGCTGGTTATAATAAGAACATGGTAGAGATAGAAATTTTGGCTTAACATATATCTTAATGTATTGGAGTTAACCCTAGGGCATTTTTCTAATCAGTTTTATCTCGGGAGAGTTTATATGCCTTGAGTACCAATTAATTGTAGGGTGACATCTTAATATCTTGATCAGAACATTTTAATTTAAATTAAGAGTGGTTAAGCTACAGTTTACTCTTATCTTTTTGTCAATACCATTGAATTAACAATCGTAAAATTGAACTTATGTTTTTCATATATATATATATATATATATTTTTGGTGCTTATCTTCAAATAGCAATGTCTTCATCTAATGAGTTACTTTGTCAGATTGATTGCTCAAGACATTTGATCTCTATCGGGATACGGTATTTCCATAAAAGCATATATTTATTTCTGATGCCTAAACAATATGATGATATTCAGAATCAAGCTTTTCAAGGGTAGCTAGTTAAGATATAAATTAGATTTTAGGGTTCCTTGTTGCTGGGTAATTTGTTTTTGTTTTTTTTCATCATTTTGGCGTACACAACTTAGATGTTCTGAAAGAGATTAAAACACACCTTATTTAACTGAAGAAAACCATGTTCTCATGGGATATTGGCTACAATCAATTCTAAGTTTTCAACATTATTTGATGTTCCTATTATTACACGCACGCCAACATGTTCCAGGAAATCGACTTGCACAGCAATAATCAGCTTCTCAGAGCAAAGGTCATTCTTTATCTCTGTCTTTCTCTTTCTCTCAAATTATTTTTGAACTCACATACAATGATGAAAGTGGTATAATGATTTTTGTTAATGGGTGACTATATGTATATAGATAGCTGAGAGTGAGAGAAGCCAACAAGACATGAACTTGATGCCAGGAGCGACAACCTACGAGGTGGTGCAGCCTCAGACTCAGCCGTACGATTCCAGGAATTATTTCCAAGTCAATGCTTTGCAACCCGCCAATTCATCTTACCCACGTGATGATCAGATGCCTCTTCAGTTAGTGTAAGAAGCACGAACTCCCTCAAAACATACTACTCTAATTCAATTTTTCCTCCAATTTTAATTAGATTTTTCTCGTAACTACATATATGATTGTTGATTGATATTTTCTCATGTACACGCTCAACCGTTTTTACTTTTACTTTTTAAGAAAAAAGGAAAAAAAAAAAAAGGTATGCTAGGTTAAAAGGGAAAATATCATCACAATACCTAAACCTTTTCAGTTTGTTAATCATGTTTTAAGCCTTTCTAAACGTCGTAAACCTTTTTGGGTTAATCAATTGAGCCCTAAATCTTTTTAAAGGTACATTTAAGTCCCAAAAATTACAAAAAAAAAAAAAAAAAGATAGGTAAGGCCTACAAGTGTTTTCAAAAAGTAATTAAACAATTAATAGTTATACTCATTTGGTATTGTATTTTAAAAAGAAAAATATATAAAAGTTAAGTGTACCTTTAGAAAAGTCTAACTCTTCACAAATAAAATTAGAAAAGAGGCTTAAAATTTAAGTGTACCTTTGAAAAGGTCTCAAACTTAAATTATTAGCAAGAACTGAAAAAGTTCATGATATACTGATATTTTCACTTAATAAAATTAGATTACTCATGACCGTATCCTTCATTAATGAAAATCAAAATTAAATCAGATTGCTGGGTAGGTGAGGGAGATTTCTTTAATCTTGCCACGCAAATTGATGGTTTAGGATGAGATTGGTGTTTTAAAATTTTGATATGAAACTCATCTAAACTCCTGAACTCTCTCTCTCTCTCTCTCTCTAGTATAGTAACAAGGCTGTAAGACATTAACGAAGGCCTACCACGTAGAACATACTTAGATTCTAGAACTAGTACAAGACTTTATATTTACAGTTAAACCGGATGCTGCTTATATTACAACAGTATGGTTAACCACATTGATTTGTTAATTAGTTGCTCTTTATTACATTCTAATATTCGTATTTATTTTTCAATTGGGATGACACTAGAGTGATATGGTCGCAAAAATATTTTTTTTTACATAATATAATTTAATTGCAAATTACTTAAAAAGTAGCCATAAACATTAATTATATTCGTCTATATTTTTAAACCTTTTTTTTTTTTGATTTTTTTCCCTTTCTGCAGTTAATATTGGCTTCGAGGCTTTGAATGCAAGTGAGATGCTGCACCTTGCAACTTAATTATATTATATAATTTGATGACCTAGTAGCAACTGGCCTGGTGAAAAGTTTCAGGCAATTTGTTACATCATCAGTAAGAAGACACTATGAAATGAACTTTTGTCTATGTGGTTGGTGATTATAAAAATGATACCAGCTCTAGTGTGATATAAAGAGACTTGATTAATTACATGAGACTTCTGAACGTTTTGTTCTTAATGCATGCTTGTATAATAATTGCTATAATTATAAGATCTTAACCCAAGCTTGTCTCTTTTTTTGGAAGAAATTAATTCTCAGCATTTTCCATTTTTTTGCTACATTTGTGATTGCCCAATTACTAGTGTGTAGATATTGAGTTTGGTTGTGTTTATCAATATAGCTTTGCTACAATAGTAGAGAGGGTACTTATTGAGATCAACAAATAACCAATTGTAATGATTATTGACTGGATCCAATGTAATCGAGAGAAAGTAAAGAAACTTATTTTCATTTTATCAAGACAAATCTTAATTTGCCTAAGACAAATCTTAATCTTAAATGAATGAATCTCAACTTAAAGTTCTACTGGTTTAAGAACTTTCGAACTTGTTTAGATGAAAGTTTATAAGTAAAAATTAAAATTTAAGAGAACAATGATTTAAAGAGTTAGAGTTAATTAAAAAATTGTTTTGGTATTGGGAAACATTCAAATAGAAGCTTGCAAAAGATAAAAAGAGGTGAGAATAGATGAAAATGAGACTTAGATTTATAGTGGAGCTCGGTACCTTCCGCTTTGTCTGCTATCTCTAGAATGCCTTAAAAGAGGTCTTCACACTTTCATTTCTCGACCTTCACAAACACACTTGAGCTCGTTCAAGGATATGCTGTCACATGAAATTCATTCAATATTTCCGTTTGTGTTTCTCTCTTTTGGGATGACTAGTTTAAACTCACACACAAATGTTACAAGAATAATTTGTTAAATAAGAATGTAAAGTTTGAGGAAATATAATAAAAATACGTATAAAAAATCATTGCGAAATGTTCTGCATAGTGCTGTATTTATAGAGCAACGGACGGTAAAATCATCACAAATCTTCACCAACTCGTCTTAGGATTTGCAACCTATAAATTCTTTGAAAACATTAACTTAACTTCGGTTCGATGAGGTGGTACTTCAGTCGGTCAAGTCGAATTCAATATGATGAAGTTAAACTTCACCAAATCAAAGTCACATTCTCCTGAATCTGCAAAAGACTATACTAAAGACCCAAATCCTATAGCTTAAAACCAGATAAAGGAAAAGCCAACATAAGTCCACAACCCTTTGGATAGAATTACAGAAATCATACAAATATTATTATCATCAAAATTGATATTTAATTAAATGTGATAAGTTTTAATTCAATAAAAAAATGTTAACAAGGGCATTACAAGTACATTTTTAACAACCGAAAGAATTTTAGACATCTTTTATGCTCTTTCTTTTTTAGTGAAGTGTTTAATTGGTTTTGGAAAGAAAAAAGTATTATATATTAAATATAATAGTTTATATTATATTTATAAGTTTAAGTTTTTATATTAGATGACTATAGTACTAATCATAATGTGATATTATAGCAAGACAACCTAGGTTCAAAACCTTGCATCATCTATTGACCCCATTTAATTATGTTATCCACTTGTTACGCTTCAATCAAAGTCCGACCAATAAGTGAGTGGGAGTATTAAGTTATAACTATAATAGTTTACACTATATCTATAAATTTAAGCTTTTAAATAAAACAATTATGATATTAATCCTAATAGAGAGTTACCTTTCTTACTTATTATCTAATGTCGAAGACCACCCCTTAATGGGCCTCTTAAAATTATTAATTGATTCTATCATTGAATCTCAAGAAACTTTTTTCTAATGAAATTCTTCAATTAAGGGTAGACATATAATTGTACTATTGGGGGTTGGATCTACAACATTAAAATTAATATTAGAATAATTAGTAGAAAAATATTTACTTATTATTATAATTATATTATATCTTATATACATAGAAATAAATGTACCATCAATATAATCTAATACTGAATAAAAAAGTAAATTTAGACTTCTCTTATATATCAATTGTGTGTACTTGATATATTTTGTATAAGGTTAAAAGAATAAACTTTTTAGCATTTTATTAGGCATATATATGAGTCAAAATGTTTTTGTCAATTTATAAAAATTAGAATCAAAACGTAAAACTCATATAAGTTTTATTATTAACAAAAACAAACCATAAGCATTTAAACAAAAAATTATAAGTAGAATGAAAATGATAGCATAATATAAATAATATAGTATTTTATAATTTTATGCTTACTTTGCAAGATTATTTTATCAGTAGTGTCATAAAAAATATATTTGCATATATGTTTTTTCAATATAAGTGATTAGACAATTGATTATTCAACAATGCTAATTACTTTTTGTAATATTAATAGTGAAAGAAAATGTTAATATTTTAAGTACCATAAACTGTTAATATTTATTAATATTTTATTTAATATGATTGAAACACTTATAATATTGAATATAATTATTATATATCTTAAATCTACTAATAAATAAATAGTGCTTATTAAGAATTTATCTAGTTAACTATTATTTCTTTTTCTTAATGAAATTCAATTTTACTAGTTATAATGAACAAAAAAATTAAAGAATAAAAATTATTTATTAAGAGACGAACAATAAATATAACTTAAAAAAGTAAACATGATTTTAATAGGAATTGAACCCAAGATCTTGAGTATTTAAAAATAATCATTTAATCATTAGGCCATATTAAGTTTTATAATAAAATCTACGCTTAAAAGTATAAATATAATATATATTTTTAATTAAAAAATGAATTTAATTAAGTAATTTTTTTCAGTCGCAAGGCGCCTAGAGCCCCTTTTAGCCCCTCTTCGGTCCACCCTTGTCTTCGATATTGTTTAAGTTATATACTTGGGAAAAACTCACTAAAGAACCTAAATTTTCTATACCTTTTTGTTTTATGACCCATGCTTTCTTTTTTTGTTTTCCTTTTTAGTACTCAAGTTTTAAAAAATGATTAGAAATAGAGCTAATAACATTAAGAGCCAGGTCCCAAAATGATTAAAAAAAAAATAAATTAAAAACATAGATCTTTAAAAGATAAAAAAATAGATCTTGAAATAAAAAAAAAAACTTAGGTCCTATTGTTCTATTAGTTTTTTTTTTTTTTTCAAAACCTATATATTTTTTTTCCATTTTAAGACTTAGCTTTAATAGTACTTTTAAAGAAGAGTGATAAAGACCCTCATTTAATCTATTTTTGAAATCTTAGATCCTTAAATGAAAATTAAAAAAAAATTATATCCCATAAGACAAAAAAAGAAAAGAAAAGTCTAGATCCTTCTGATGCAACCGTGTGCTCAAGATTATTTTTCGCTTCTCACTATGCTTGGACACGACTTTATCAAGTAGAAGTGAAGAAGTCGATTCATTTCCTTATCAATTAACTATAAAATGCCTACAATTCAAATGATAAGTTGAAGAAAGGGTGTAGTTACCTTTCGAAATAATTATTTAGAAACACATAAATTTTTGTTTAAAATATGTATTATATAATAAATATAAAACTCATATTATATCTACAAGTTTAAGTTTTTAGATTAAATTATTATGGTACTAATTATAACAATATGGAATAAATTTTATGATATAATTGTTTTATAAATCAAATAAAAGAATAGCTATTTTATATTAATAAAGATAAAATAACAATTTTATTTATGAAATATAATATTAATATATAATATTCTCTTTTGACAAGTCTCATCCAGTGAACATTAACTTGTTCAACTATCATATGATTTGAATCTAAGTTTGCCAACCAAGTATGATGAACCTAACCAACAAATGTTAGTCATGTATCAATGTTCCCTTCAAGTACATGCAATCAATTAAGGATTTATGATGAATGATCTGATATTTCAAATTTTCATTATAACGGTCTT
Source organism: Laguncularia racemosa (assembly GCA_037954665.1). Lineage (NCBI taxonomy): Eukaryota > Viridiplantae > Streptophyta > Magnoliopsida > Myrtales > Combretaceae > Laguncularia > Laguncularia racemosa. The sequence goes on from JBBMOL010000213.1 coordinate 968,486, forward strand.
GTTATAATTCCTCATACTTTCTGATGGATCAAGGTATTGTATTGTAAATTAAATTCGAGTAGTAAAAATTTTCAAATAAACGATATATGCTACCTTTGCGAAGCAATTGCATGCTTACAAATTCAACAATAATCTTATTACAAATAGATATTTGGTTAGGTAACAAGTGTTCGAGAAGTTTTAAGCAAGAAGATATCTTCAACAAGTATCATTCTTCTCTAAGATATCTTGACAGATACATAAATCTAAAACCAATGTGATTACAAGAAGTACAATATGTGTGATGAAACAAGTATTGTGAAGGTTGCCTAAATTAATTTCATCTTTCTCTAAAAAGGAAGTCTTGATAGACTCACATATTCGCACTCATAACATAAGATTGCATGAAATATATCTAGGTAAATAAAGAAGTTATGATTTACAAAACCCACCCATCACTCTAACCCCACCCCTTCCCAAAAAAAATAAAAAATAAGTTATACATATTACATTAAGGTTATCCATTGAATTGAATTGAGAACCAGACCAAACTGCAAAATGTTGTTTTTCTATATTTTAGTTTGATTTACAATTTGGTTTGGAGATGGCTCAAATGGTTCATGATTCGGTTTGGGATGTGAAATCGAATCGAACTATTTGACCCTAAACTGATCCACTTTTTATCCAAAAATAAAAATTAAGCAATATTTTTTAATTTTAAACCTTATTTACATTTTTGTCTAACTTTATTTACTCTTTCTTTTTTGTCAACAATTATTTTACTCTTAATTTCTATAGTTTAGTTTTTTTTTTTTCTTTACCTTTGTCTCTCATCTCTTAAACAGACACGTATGCTTTCACTATTACTTAAGATGTAATATTACCATAATATAATATCATATTGTTTTATTTATACATAATATTCTTCAATTTAAATATCAATATTTGGTTAAAAACTCTTATGACTATTAAAACTATCAATTAGAATATTTTTTTTTCTTTTTTTTTTAAAGATTTAAATCAAATCAAATCAAATTATATTTGAAGCGGTTTGATTCAAAATCACAAATTATTAAAACTGGTTCAATTCATTAAAAATTTAAATTAAATTATTTTCTAAACCATGAAGACCCCTATATTGCATCACCTTTGTTTCTGAATACTTGATTTTTTGTTTTCCCGGAATAGTATATAATCCGTGTGCATGTGGACGTTGCATGACAAGACAAATTTCGTGTTGGCATTAATAGATCACGTGATTCGATCCGTTTATAATTTTCGTTTATGTGGATGTGTACTAATTTCCTTAAATCATATTAAATACTCTCCAAAAGAGAGTGGTTGTTGGTCAAATCTTGGAAGCTGCTATAAGAAAGAATCAATCTAAATGAACAGAGAATCTGCCAAATTGTTGCTGAACTCATTGCCAGGGGATATAAGTCTGTTTTTAAAAAATTGGTAGGCCATATCATCATATATTTTTTATATTTTGTATAGTTTAATACTCAGGTTTATTTTAGTCTTTTCGTCTAATATCAGGATTTGTATTTGCCTTGTCTGTAGTCTCCTATGTTATACAATGTCAAGTAACAATCCCATTTTTAATAATACAAAGTTTTATTTTAGCGTATGTGGCGTTAGAGCATCGGAAAACCCCCCCCATTGAAATTAAACTTTTACCTTTTAGGTACCATCTCGTTCGTGAACTTGGTGTACCCGTTCAATGTCCCATCATTCTATACTGTGACAATCTAGATGGTCTATTTTTTAGCAAACCCAATCATATCAAGCATGTTAACATTAACTATCATTTTGTCTGAGGAATGGTTCCCATTGGTCTTGTTATGGTTTGTCATATTCCTACATGTTACCAGTGCGTTGATATCCTCATGAAAAATCTCTCTGCATCAATCTTCATTAAGCATCACTTCAATCTTATGTTGACTCTTACAGTTGAGGGGTGTATTATCATATATATATATATATATTATATTTTGTATAGTTTAATAATTGAGGCTATTTTTGTCTTTTCATTTGATATTAGGGTTTGTATTTATCTCTTATATGATCTTAGTGTTATACATGGCAAAGTATCACATTTTCAATAATACACAATTTTATTTTAGTGTACTCGCCACAATTCATCCTTTCCATGTGCACACACACATATATTTATAAGGTAAAATAAATAGAATGGTTATGGAATTAAATTCAATGTGGTACCAAAATAGGAGGTGCTGAGTTCAAATTTTATATATTATTTTGCCCCATTTAATTATGTTGTTTTTATGATGAGTTTCAGATAAAGTTCCAACTCATAGAGGAATGTGTTTGGATTTTAATATATTCACCTTTTAAATACAAGTTTAAATTCTTAAATAAATGTTCTTGAAACTAAATCCAACATCACCACTACCATTCTAGATTAGTTAATTTGGGACACAGCCCTGTGCTGATATAAAATACTAGCAATATGAAAAATCTTGAAGTATTAATATTTCTGAGGAAACGTAAGTGCTGAAGAATTTTCGTATTTTTCGGATGGCTGGTAATAGTATTGGATTATAATAAAAGGATTGAACTTGAAATAACACTAACTAATTAAAGCATTTTATACGTACCACGTTCCCTTGCATTGAACAATGGCAACATGAACAATTAGTAGAACATACACACACAAATAATAAAATCCCTTCGTAACATACAACCATCACCGAGCGCCATGTTCTTCAAATTTCGGCGAGGCGGCGGATATCGACGGGGTATGCGTCTGTTGGAGACTCTGCACTATATGACCTTCTTCCGACGATTGTATTTGCGGCTTCTGTAGGATGGAATGCATCCCAAAACAAGTATTGGTCTCTGTTCTCGCACGGTGTTTGGAAAGGTAGACATGTTATCTGTCCATTGTTTCTTCCTACTCCGCAGCATCCAGCATTTGCAACACTAAATCCTGAAATTGAATGGAGCAAATGAGTCTTATGGGAACGCTGCCGACATACCTAACACATGCAAACTGAACACGAAGTGGTAGGAACTTTTATAAGGGGAAAATTCAAAGTTAGCATGTTTACTCAGAAGTAATTTGATTTTCAGGAGTTGGTCTAAATAAGGGAAAAAAATTGGAATAGATTACAAATTGTGCTAGTGTTTGTAACGAAACATGCCGTTTCCTTCAATATATTTGGTCCTAATAATATGTGAAAACTTAATCAAGTTCATAATATTCTAATTAAGTCATTTAGATCCCATATGTTTAATTAAAAGTTCAATCAAATAATCCTTCAGTTGTGATCAGTCAATTATATACTTTATGTTTGTATTATGTTGCACCAACTAATTCCCTATTTTAGCATTCCTACAATATACGATTTACACGGTGTAATGATATAAACACAAAGATTTAAAATAACTCACTTAAAAGTATAAAGCAATTAATTGAATTTAGAGTATACATATTGAAATTTTGAAACGACATGGCTTGTTGACATTAATGTTTCACGTGATTGATCAATTTATAATATTCCCATCTGTGAATATCGATTAATTTCCTTGACTTTATATTGAATAGTAAATACTGACCAAAAGAAGAGGGCCTGCTGATCATATCTTGGAAAATGCCATAAGAATCAACGTAGATAAATCGAGCATCTGCCAAATTGTTGTTCAACTCATCCACGAGGGACTTAAGTCTGTTGTTGAACAACTGGCAAGCCACATTGATCCTTTCCACGCAGGTGGACCCATCATCACTGTTCTGGGCTAATTCACTCGGGCTGCAACCTATTTGCCCCACTCCAAACAGCACAAATTTTCTTGCTCCATAGTTGTACAACGTCTACATGTGTGTATGTCACAATCACAATATTAATATATAAATGTAAAAATAAATTAAGATTCATTTAGTATAGAAGTTTCTGATGTAAAAATAAATGAATTTATTCAGCAAATGCCATAAAATATGTATCCATGTTTAGAAGATGGAATTGTTGAATAACAAGGGGAAACAAAGAAAGAACAATGGAGAGATTTCTGAAGAAGCTTACCCTTAATTGCTGTGAATAATCTTGAATTAGGGCATCAGCATATGCATCAGGTGAATATCGACGGCTGGTAGAGTAATATTGAGGCATAAAGTAATTATTGAGATAATCGTTGCTTCCCAATCCTACTGAGTATATACACTTTGATAAATAATTTGCTGCCGTGTCTTCATCTCCCAAAATGTTCACTACTTGTGATACTGTGGTTTGGTAGTTTTGAACTTGTCCAGCAAAATCGATTCTAGCTCCCTGAAATTTATTAAATCCAATTATAACCGAGACAAAATTAAAATTTAAAAAAAAAACAAAAAACAAAAGGAGAGTGATCAGGCATTGTGAACTGCAAGGACATGTTGATAGTAAAATTTCTTGCTCTACATGACCTCCTAGTTAACTATTCCTTAGTTGGAATAATGCCGTGAGCTACATTTTACCAGTTGCTGTCCGCTCTCTGCCCGGATTCCGGCAGCGGCCGACGCGTAATTTACCCCCTTAAGAATGGCATCACCACTTGCCCTCGCATAAGATGGAATGTAATCGTCGAAGCCCAAAAGCTGAGCTGCATGATCAAAATACGATATGACTCAGTTCAAGCTAATTATGAAATTACGGATTCATATTCCAAGCTTTAATAATTTAGTTTTCTTTCTACGTTGGGGTGCTAAAATGGTTAAGAAAGCTGGTGGCCTGATAATGGGGAACCGAGGACCCTAAAAACCTAGTGAGCAACGGTTGTAACTATAATGATCGTAAGGTAGCGAAATTCGCATTGCTCTTTTCTTGAATTGAAATTAGATGCATGCCAAGTGTTGCGGATTATTTCTTCTCGATCTATAATAGATTCTTGCAACCGATAAAAGAAAATGTCATTGGAAAAAAATGTAGACCCTAAGGACCCTTGACTTCGGAATTTTGAAAATATAAGGTGTAATACATACGCCTAGTCCATCCAGAAGAATAATTAGAATTCAACAAAACAAGAAAATAATAATATTGATTTGCATGTGAATATTAATCTTCACACATCATTTTCTTAACCCTTTCAAATTTAATTATTGCAAGCGCCGTGCTCATAAACAAGCAGTTAAGGGTTCATGAAATAATTTATTTATGTCATTTTTTCCCCCTAATTTGGTAAGAGACAGCTATCGGCAAATAGAGTCGGTTGAATGAATGGAAAAAGTTAACGAGTCCCTAGTACACTGGTTAATAAATTAAATAAAGAAATTTTACGTCTCTTTATATATTTTGTTCTTTCCTGAAGTGCATAACTAATTTGAAAAGAATGACGGGTGTGTATTTTAAATCATTAATAAGTGTTTCGATCATTCGTTATCTAAACTTCAAATGAAGTACCTATTAATAGATTGAGCATGTAGAAGTAACCTACTTAAATGGAACCATCAATTGCAGCATTGAATATGAGCTTACCAATCACATCAACAGTTGTTTTCCCATTAGAAAACCTCCCAGTTGGACCTCCGGGAAAATCTATCCCATATGGTAAGTAATCAGCCCTAGCAATCGAAGAAAGTCCATTATTATTCCCATCATCAACCAAAGAATCCCCAAAAATGAAGTAGCAGGGCACTTGTGGATCAGCGTTAACCAAATTAACCAACACGAACACGATACAACACGACCATACCCGGATTCGCGTATATTCAGAAGCCATGATAGAAGAAACAAAACAAATAAACAACCAAGGTAACGTGAGAAATTAAGAGACCACGTGGGCTGAGATGCTAGAGAATGTACTAGTGCTTTATAGAGTTACTTACTAGCGTGTGGTAGGTTGATATATATATATAACTCATGGAAATGAATTTAATGAAAATCTTACAGTTGGGGAGTTGGGTAGAAAGCATTAAATTCACGCGGACATATAATGTGATTGATATAAGGAAGACCTAGCTCTCAGACGTACTGTGCATACGATCATAATTCATAACGAAAACTCGCCATGGCTTTATGTACAGCAGCGGACCAAGGCGGGACCCTTAAAATTTCGAAAATGCTAAAATATGTAAAATAAAAATTTGGAAAAGATTTTTTTTTTTTTTTTAAAGAATGTAAATGTAATTTTTGGGTTTTACCTCTAGAGTTAAATTCTAGATCTGCAGCTGACTACTTACACTCTCACTGCTCTGTTTTGTTCTCTCTGTCAAAAATCAATTAACCCAAATTGCCCATCCGCAGTGGAACTTTGTCCCAACTGTCCTCGGATTTTATCATATGATTGTTTAAGTTTTCGACAGTTGTCGGTGGCTAGAATTGGTCAGAACTCTTATCGCATGCTCATCTCACTCATCAATTGACTTTGTCTTTTTATATAATGGAGCAGCATAGTCGTCATTCACTGATTATTTACTAGACTAGTCGGAGCAGGTGGGTGGCTTCAACTTTCAAGATTAACGAATTATGTGACAAATCATATGGTAAAGTCTTTGTCCCTGTAACTGCAAGACCGAACAGGAAAAATCGGAGGACATAATTAGAGATGTCAGTAATAAAGTTGGTTTGAAAGTTATTCAAGCTAACTTTGGCATTTGCAAGTTTAAATTATTTAAATTGTTTATGAAGTTAAATTTAAAAATAAACTTATTTAATTTGATAAACTTAAAAGTCTAATTAAGCTTATATGAATGTTAAATAAATATTGAGTTTTACTAAATTTGAATCAAGTTTTAATTATACTTTATGTTCTATTGAAAGAAGTTTTCTTTTTTTCTTTTTTTTTTTTATAATCAAGCCTAAAAATGCTTACTCTAATAGAGTTTAAGCTTGTTAAGTAGTATCTCAAATTAAGCTTGGCTCTAAAATTTAAGCTTGTCTAATAATGAATCAAGCTTGAGATGTAAATTTCCAAGTGGAGCTTGAGTTGAATTCAATACTGCTCAGATTGGTTTGATTCCTGTCATATAAGAAGCAATTCAATAACCAAAATTTCATTCTTGAAGTAACATGTTGAGATTACTCTTTCTCCTGTCCTTCTCTTTCCTCTCATGTTCCCAAAAGAAAGAAAAAAAAAGAAGGGTGACAAAGAGAGAAAGAGCAAAACTTAGTTAAAGTCTTGAAGATGATTACCCTTAGACATCAGGCCGGTTCAGAATTGGCTCAAACTCGGCCTAAAACCGTCGGGTCAAAAGCTGCGAGAAGGGGTAACCGACCCTTTGAGTTTTTTTTTTTTAAATATTTTTTTAATTCCTGTTTTTAATTACATAGTTTTCATATTCTTTGAGATTATTTGATATTTATCAATGTATATTTTTAGTTGGTTTGTTTGTTTTTTTTCTTAAATTTATAAATGTTGAAATTTAATCTATAATTTTTCGTAGGCAATATATGATTTTTTGGAATTAATTGGTAGCAATACCCCGTAGCCGGGGAGGATGTGCTAGCCTCGAATTTTATTGATTGAATAAAATTATTACAGAAAAAGAGGGGGACATTTAGCCTTACTTCTTATACATGATAATAATACAGTGTAAGTAAATAACAGAAATAAATAAGGGAATATTACTCCATTTACAAAATATGTCTAACTCTAACTTGTTATAAAAAATAAATAAGATAGTACTATTATCCTTACAAAATTTTTTAGCTTAGCCAATATCAAGATCTGAACCAGTGGAGCTTTCACTCCATGGGACGAAGTCCCTAAAGTATTCATCTTCTTCGTTGGATGTCCTATACGACTCTTATGTGCAATTCCTTACCTTTGACCAATCCTCTACGTAAGCCAATGCCTCAACGTTGATAGGTGACAGTCGTGATTTCTGCTAGGATAGGATAAAGCTCGCTGTGCTGAATGCTTGTTCAACAATTATCGTTGATGCCGGAGCAACCAAAACCTGGTGAGCCATGTGAGAGATTATGGGATACATCTTCCTATGCCTCCCACACCAGTCGAGGATGTTGAAATCCGTGATACTGTTGTCACTAAATTCGAAATGTGTATTGAAGTAATCTTCAAGTTCAGTGTACTCAGTTGACCTGGAATGGTATCGCTTCAACTTTAGAAATATCATTCGTTGCATAATGAGAGTAGGGTCATGGGGGGTACCATGTGAGCCAAGGGATGGTAAGAGAGTTCAAGACACTTGACTATTGAATGCAGTGCCAAAGTTATAATATAATTCTTCCATTACTTGGATTGCTTGGTGTAGTTCTTGTGTAGCGATAATGGTAGAAGTGTCTTTAGTGTCAGAGAATGCGTCAACAATGGAATACTATAAATTAAGATATTCTAATAACATGTCTTTTTTATACCATTGATTTAAAATAGAAACAACTAGATAAATTGCTGGAATTTGTCTATAATATTGCAATTATTTTGCAGCCATATCATTTATAGCCACCTGCAGAAAAGTGTCATTTATGGAATCAAGCAGCACTGATAGTATATTCATCGCATTCATAAGGAAAAGATGAACACTAGCCTAGTACACTTGTGAAAATGTTATATTATAGTCATGAAAAACTTTAAAAACATTCAACATTCTACTACATACATCCTAATCGCTGGGGTGCAGTGGAATGTTTAGGATATTCATGGTAGCAAAAGAACATAATGCATCTTTATAAGTAAGTGTACTTTGTAAAAGTCAATAGGTGGAATTCTATTTATGCTTAACATCCTTTCTAAATTTTATAGGTCGCATTTCATTTTTAATAGAAAATCTTTGCCATGCCTTATTTACGAAAGGATGGTCAATTAAAAAACATACTAGTTGTCTTATTGAGGACATTTTAAAATGTAAAAAGTTCATACTATGATTAACGCAAAGATTTAAAATGTGGTAGGCACATTGAATATGAAACAATGTCCTACCTAATGTAAGTTGACATAAAGATTGAAGTTTATCAATGGATGCCGTGTTAGTGGCCGCGTTGTTAAAACCGATTGATAAAATAGTTTTTGTCAAACCATATTCACCTAAAATAATACTTATAATGCGAAAAATGTTTTATGCCATATAGCGATCGTTGAAAACTCTTAGAGCTATTAGTCTTTTTTGTATATGCTACACATCATCTATCCAGTGGCATGTTACTCCCATTTATGAATCTTCTTGCCACTGATCGGTCCATATATTTGCACAAATGGAAACATGTGTCTCAAGAGAACTGAGAAGAGCGGTTAATTTTCGCTTACCATTATGATACAGCTTAATAGTGGTTTTTTGTATTGTTTTTGGGTCGTAAGTCTGTGAGCTTGGATTCAACGCTTCTCGCTCGTACTCCAACTGGTTCGGGGAAGCTGCATGAGTCCATGACAAGTTTCACTTTACTAACTATTCTGCAAGCAGAATCTGTTGTTTATCAGTAGAATAACAAAATAAGCTTTCTCGTTGCGATCTTGCTGATTGTGAAATTTGTTGTTGTGATTAATCTATGCTAAACTCCGTAGGGTACTTTGCTCGGAAGTATCTGTTAAGGGTGCCATACCCCTCTCCCTTTTTCTATGCATAACTTGATTGACAGTAGTTGCAATAAGCATGACTGTTGCCATATTCTCCTATAATTTTATGAAAATGTTTAGTAAAATTTTTTTATTTAAGTGGTGCTGGTAGCCTACCCATGGAGTTGGATGAGTTATGTAAGTGCCTTGGAATTTCTTCTTTTGGTACTTCTTACACATTGTTTTGCACTTCTTCTTCCGTCTCCTCCTCACTACCCTATCGTGATAGCAGTTCACTTTGTCCACCAGAAGGCTTTTCATGAAAGCTTGGGAGTGGCATCATCAAGTCCTCTAAGTGTTGGTAAAGTTGTGGATATCGTAATTATCAACTTCAAAATATTGTAAGGGTGACTCTTGCATAGATTTCCCCTTATCACATTTTCTATAATGATCCCTTTTAGAAGAACTTGAATCGCTAAAATAACTTGCCATTTTTTAATATTAGGATAATTATAAAATACTGACATGGGTAGATAAAGGGATGGAATTTATTTAACAGTTGGCAAGAAAAATAACAGAAATTATGTAACAATGTAAAAGATGCGAGCATAACAAATAGAAGATAAGAGTACACAGAATAGAAGATGAGAGTACATAAATTTTAAGATGAGAGTAGAAGACAAGAGTGAGTGCAATTTTTATGCGTGAGTAATTTTGCTCTTCAAATTGTACTATCAATTTATACAACATTCTTGATCCAATAACATACTTAATTTCTTCTACTCCATTCCAATGTTCAAATTTGAAATTTTGAATTCCTGTATACTGTACCTACACCAACATCTAAAACTTATTCTTTACTGTCTGCAATCCTATGAACCTAAGAAATTTTTTTTTTTTCAAAATGCGCCATATGCTTTCAAATTCTCTAAGTACAAATTTGACTATTTTCATCTTATACCCCCCTTCTGCATTTCTCTCCGGCTGTCTTCTCTTTTTCTTTTTTTTTCTTCTCCAATGTTTTAGAGTTACAGCCTTTAAGCTTAATATTTTCTTGACTTTGTTCCTGCTTCTTTTGACAAAATTTTTTCCTTTTTTTTCAACATGTGTCAAGGTACTGTTTTTCAATGTTTGCCTTCTTCCATTGTTTCTTAATGTCGTTTAAACTTTCAATGTGTTAGGATTGGATTTCAATTTTTTTTTTTTCATATATGGCGGGTTGGACCCGTCGGTTCAAGTTGACCGTGAACCAGCAGGCCAAACTGGCGAGTTGACGGTTGGTTCAAGGCTCACCAGTTCGTCGGGTTGCGTAATGTAACCTAGGCTTTGAACCGCCGGCTCGATAGTTCCTACCTGTTAGGCCAATTCCTCAAAAGGGTCTAATTACCCCTTGCTAGACATTGGGCTAGTTTAGAACTGGCTTGAGCCTATCGAGTCATAGGTTAAAAAAAATTACCCAAAACTAGCTTGAATTATTTTATTTTATTTTATTTTTTTGGTCTTTAAATTTTTCGATTTACCTGTTGGATTCGCTAAACTGGCAAGTCCAATTAAGGGTTGAATTGGCCCCCACAAGCCAGTTCACAGTTCGTGAATTGGTCAGATCTGGTCAAACTGATTCATGAATCTAAATTGGCCCATGCTTTAGTCTACCCCTTACTAGCTATCCCACCCACACTTTCCATCTTCTTTAATTACTATTTCCTCATATCTTTCACTTCCACCATATCAAACCCAATAAGGTCCTTGCTCTCTTCATTGACATCTCACCATCACCTTCATCAACATCCTACCATTGCCTCCCTCCACCAACGTCTCACCATTGGCTCCATATCACTCTCTTACTAATAACACGTGAGTGGGTAAGTTTGTTTTGTTTGCATTTTAGTTTTCTTATTTTGTTTGTTCGTTTTATTTTCATTGGGGGATTTCTCTTAGTCAAAGTGCCAATTTTGTTTCTCAATAGGGGATTTTGTCCATTTGTTAAAAGGATGCTCTCAACCCTAATTGTAAAAGAGATTTATTAATTGTGGATTAGATCATCAGATTCCCACTCTATTTTTTTTTTTTTTTTGGGTTGTTTGTTAATTTCATTGTAATGGAAAAATCTTCTATACATGAATATCTGTTCTTTTTACACGAAAAAGTATCAATATGTCTATACTACATCCTTTTTTAATCTAAATAGTTGGTTTGTTCATAAATAAGAGACAATTGAAATAGACCGTGTACTGTTCTTAAAGTACTATTAAATTAATTCAAAAGGGTAGATTAGTTTTAGTGCTCTTCTTATTTATGGGACAAAGGCAATAGAGGTTTGCGCTTTGTGATTGTGCATTAGTTTTAGTTGCATGATGTGTCATTATTAATGTTTGTTAATTTTGGCAGACTCAGCGCACAGCTGGCTTCTGCGTGCACATGGAAGTCGAAACAACTTGGATTGGGTAAATTTTTGAAGTAGTCATAAATTGTAAATTGGAGTTCATTCGGCCTCAAAATTGGAACTTTCGAACTCACCCTTACCTCTATATGGTATAATGTTTTGATCTATATCAGGTACTGTTAAGATATTGATTTTGTAAATTTTACAATCTCATGATTTACAAATCGAACTTTCATTTCACTATAAGTATATAGTCGTCGGAAAGCTCATGTTACATACTACCTGAAAAAGGACGGTTTTTAATTGTAATTTCGAGTCAAACTTATACTGTTTGAATTGCTCATATATTGGGTTTCTAATGACTATAAGTTCGTAGTTATACGATACTGGTTTACAAGTTACGAAACTGAAAAGTTTGAAAAATCAGTCCAAAGATAATACCAAAATATTATAATATATAGACATGTATTGTCCAAATAGTTTAAAAATTTCCGTTCCGAGAATCAAACACCGTAGAATTGCCCGTTTACTTTACGGTAACACAATTTAAAGAATTGGACCACGGTATCCTTGGTCGGTGCTTGGGGTGTAATGGTGTTGGGATTGGGACCTCAGGAGTTGTCAATCCGATCCGTATTAACTATTTTTTCTCCTCCTATTAATTGGTTTAGCACCATTAACACACGCTACTCCATGCCTCAAGATTCGATTGAGTAAAAAGGGGACCATGTGAAATTTTGTAATCCAGTAAATATGGATACTATCTTTTTTTAGGGATAGGACGAGTTTAAATAATTCTCTCCCATTCTATTAGTTATACAATATATACTTGGTTAAAAAAAGAAAAAGAAAAGAAACAGTGAGATTATATATCTAAATGCTAAATGCTTATTGTCTCAATTTTACTGTCACAACAGTATCCTAATGTACCACTAATAAATACCAACATAAACAATCGTAAAAGATACGTATATGCTCTGTTATGGTTCACACTCACCAATATAGAGAGAGATTTAAAAAAAAGAAAAAGAAAAATAAAGCTGCTTGAGTGTGCATATAGTGCTTTTAAATGTGTAAATTGACATCTTTATATTTATTATCTTCATTGTTGAATTATCTTATTTTTTGTTGGTTATTATGTAAATTATTGAGGTAGCAAAATGTAGAAATCCAATACGTATCCTTTAATATATACCGTGATGAAAATATAGACAATAGAACTTAAAATGAAAAATGGAAACTTGTATGGATTTACAATCTTACAAATGAGCTATATCTAGTATTTGGCCCATTATTAACTAATTTGGTGTAAGATCTTAAAGGAAAATAATAGTAACTGCTATGAGGACACTTATTAATAGATAAAAAAAATAAAATTCCGGTTTTTGATGTGCTTGTTTTCCTGTAAAGTATACATTCAAAATTGAAAAATGTAAGAACTTTTTTTAAAAAATTAATAAGTGTCCGATAGCTCTTGTTAGAGAATAGATAAACATCATGTTATGATTTCTGGACCTTCTTCGTTAACCAAAGGCATTTAAGCGACTGTAGTTAATCATTAGGGAACTGTGATGTGATGATTAATGTGTTTAATTTCAACGAAATAAATTCATGTAAGGGGAGTATAGGGTGTGGAGTAATGATGTAATTTAATACACTGTGGGCTGGCAAGTAGCTGCAACCCACAGATTTTTGCTTGACTTTCAATAAATGGACGTGGATACAACTGCATGTGACATTAATGGGTGCATGGTATTATCGCGCTGACGCTCGTGGAATGTCATCCACGTTAGTAATTATCCTAACACTGGATCCCTCGAGGATAGGGCGATGGAAGAACAAGACAAAAGCAGACGCTTTTTCATTATCTTCTTGATAATAAAGCAGCACTTGCAAGTGGTAGCCATGCCACGTTGACGACCTGATGTTGCTGCATCGTGTATGCATGTCACGCATCCCGAATTGCGCCACAAGTGACAACAACAAAATACACGATACTAAACCATTGAAGTAACTGTTATACGTGTCTGTCTTGAATTTAAACGAAATGATGGTCAGAAAGAGCACTTAATACGTAAAGAAACGGACGAAGCACAAAACCGAAGTGTTAGGAGCACTGGTGCAGCCGATCGCCGTAAGGTGCATCTGACTGACTAGTGCCATGGTTGATTGCCAAGTGCTATGGTTCACTGACATCGTTTTGTGATTCACCAAGCTAGGTGCTTGGTCGATTGGGATGTGTTATGAGTTTATGGCAGATTCTTGCTTTGTGGTTTTTTTTTTTTTTATGCTTTAATTATTTTTTTAAGGTATGGTGTCATGCCATATAGTGCATCCTAATTATAGCAGCTTACTATGTGCATCTTCTCATGATATTAGTCGACCTATAGTTATGGTCTCTGCTCTAAAGCGTATTAATCATCCAAAACATAAATGTAATGGACATCATGGATAATTCATAATTTACATTAGTCAAGCTTTAGCTTTTCACCAACACCATCTATAAAGGCCTCTTAGGATGGTCCCACTAGACATAGAAGAAAGAAAACTTGTTGACTTCGGCTAGCAATTCAAATTGTAAGTGACTACTTTATACGATAGCACATCACCAAACAAGTTGAGGAATCATATTAAGAGTGCAGTGCAAATACAAGCATAAAGAAATTAAACGCACCTTAGCATGGATTCCTTGGGGTTGGGTCCTAATTACCCCACCCAAAGATTGCATCCGAGCTTGCCCTAAACCTCAAAAAATGACCCTTATTCTTGAAAGGAAGAGGTAGCAATCTAACTTTCTCTCTGATGTTGTGTTTAGTCCACATTCCTTGTGCAATTTAGGGATACAATGTATGTCTCATTTGAGATCTTAAGTTGATTGTGATCATCAGTAAGCACTTAAAAATGTTTATTTGTTATCATAAAAAATTTTCGGGATAGTTAGAATCTAATTGCTTAAGATCAACGATTAAGTGACAACAACTGTAGAGGAAAGTTTAGAGGCTAGGATGTGATTTGCTATTGGTGCAAATGAAGGATCCACATTAGGGTTGAGTACTTGAAGAGGCAAAACTATTGCTAGATGAGGGGTGATAGAGGTGAAGTAGATATAGACATAGTAGTTGCTAAGCTAAGTTGAAGGGGGTTATGTTGTTACAGACATCTAATGATCAAATAAGATCCTCAAATTAGGTCTTGAATTTTAGAAGTGCATTCCACATGTATCCCATGAGAAATTGGTTTCAGAATTACAAGCCTCTATATAGTGGTTTTATCCAAATGAGTAATGGCATAAGCTAAATGTTGTTAGTGTAGGTTTAATACAGGTCAAATTGTATCTGTTATAGGTTGTATGCTAATTTTATGGCCTCATATGTTGATGGCCCTATTATAACATAGTTTTTAAATTTACATATATGCACACAAACATACACACAATATATATTTACACACACATATATATGATTAAGGTTACTTGAATAAATTTAGATTTTAGATTTCATATAAGTTGCTATCCTAATTTATATGTATATTCCATATATGGAAATTAACTTCTTATTTGGAATAATAAATAAGGAACATTTATTGTTGGTATATATCGTTGAGCATATAAGCGCAGCTCGACTTTTTTAACTGCCGAGTAGATGACTGAATTTAAAGGCCCAATAGATTGCTCAAATTTCAGCAGCAAGAATCGATTGTTGCTGTTGAACTTGCCTTTGGGACATCGTTGCTACGTAGTCGCTATTTATAAGCACCTTTCTAGGAGTCATGGCATGCCATGAAATTAAAAACGAGACAAAGTGTTAGAATTGGATCCAATTACATATACAGTAAACGATATATTACTTTGTCACAGACACTCTCAAATCCAATTGGAAAAATACGATTTTGGACAACGGAGATTCATTATACGAGCTCATTTATCCCCGTAAGAACTATAAAGCAAATTCATCTTTAAACTTTCACCATATGTATGTTCATTACACAATTTTTCCTAATTTCGCCATTAGCCACAATCACAGTCCATAAACGACTCATTTTCTATTGCATAAGTATTACACATAGTCCTCCTTGCTGTGCTTTATAAATTTATTTTATCAACTATTATGACACGGGCACGTTTGCCATCATATACAACACGAAGAACATACATTGTTATGGGCTGGATGGGCCGATATTTAATAAACTAATAAGTCGGCCTTATTATTTGCTATCCGAGGAATGAGTCCCTACACTATTTTAATCAATCAGTCTAGACATGTGAAAAATGGGTAAAGTTGGCCGGTGCTACCAGCCAATGGGCTGGCCTACTATAACATGATAAAAACGGATTGTTCAACTCAAACTGGCTCGTTACAGGTTGGTGATTAAACGGATTAACTCATCAATTTAGTTTATTTAATGGATCAAACGAATGTATTTAGTGATTTCGATTTGTTTTTTCAAATAATTTAATATTATACCTAATTTAAGAAAATAATCAACTTAGAAACAAATTTTTTTTATGAATTTTAGGATTACTTAAAGAAATAATGATTAGTATTGTTGAATGATTTAGTGGGCTAGGTGGATTTGATCCTCGGGGTAGGCCACTTTAACCATTTAGTGGGTTAATTGTTTCGACTAGTGAGCTGATCAGCTCTAGCTCATTGAAAAATAAGGTTTTGTGGGTTCGGTGAGGCAACCTAGCTTGTGATGACTTGGTCTACTAGTTAAGTCGACTCATATAATCTATTTATTAAAAAAGTTGAAATATTCAATTATATCCTACTTTTCATATGATAGGTTAAATGGACCACTTCACAAATCTTAACTCGTTTATATACTTTTTTTTTTCAAGTCAATAACTTAATAAAACAAGCAAAACCCGAAAAGTCATGAGACATAAGGGCATCCTTTTTAACATTAACTAAAAACTTAGATAGAGAGAATTGTTTAATTGGCCTTGCCTAGACCGCAACTCTCTCAGGTCAACACCGCAGTGAAACAACCAAAATCAGGAAAGCCACAAGGCAGTAGGAGGTCCTCAAGCCGTTGACTGAAAATTTCGGGAGAATTATTAACCGAGTTTGTCAAGGGTACGTGTTGGATTTAAGATTTTGTTTTTCATACGTTTTAACATTGATTGCACATAAACAAAGGTAACTTAAAGATATATGGGGCCAAAGGGTACGTAAAAGATTGAATAATTTGTTTATTTGATTTCTTAAGGAGTTTCCGTATTGGTTGACATTTCTATTCAATTACACGGAGACGGAAAAACATGGCTGCACTCAACATGAACTGATGTTAACGTGACGCAAAGAGACAATGTGCAGTGCGTAAATCGTAAAGTGCATTCTCGAAGACAAATAACATACCTATTCCCATGGATTGGATAACTATTAGCTTCTCTCTTCTCCTCCAAGTCAGTCTCCATGCTCTTCTTATATATAAATCCATAAATACATTACTGGCTCTCTCCTCTCTCAACCCTCAAGCTAAGGCGTCTCACCGATTCTTATTGTTCTTCTCATATCATAAATTGTCCTATAACCAGTCACAAGACTCTCTTTTAACTTCTTCATTCTCTTCGTCAATTTGATGGACGATCTAGAGTTGCAAGAATCGGATGTAATTTTCGCTGAAAAAGAAGACCGCGATCCCATTGATAGTAAGGATTTGGACCGCCGACGGGAGGAAGACGATGCAGATGGTGACGGTGGTGAGATGGTGCCGCCACATGTCGTAATACGGCGGCGAGATGCCGGAAAAATAGCTTTCTCGGTGTTCACCGGCATTGGGAGAACACTAAAAGGAAGAGATCTGCGAGATTTCAGGAACGCAATTCTTAGGATGACAAGGTTTTTGGAGTAGTGACGTAGCACCTTTCGTTCGCGTTAAGGTAGCCCTGTAGGCTGTTAACAATATCTCGGAGCATAGTTTTAAAATATATATATATATATTAATGAAAACACTTAGAATATATATATATACACACACATGGTTAATATAAAACAAAGAGAAACTTTTGAAAGTCTTTTATTTCCCCTTTGACAAAATTTTCATTGCATTTTGTTAAGAAACATTTACAAGTTTCTTTTTCCATTTTTTTTTCCTTTTTGAAAAAAGAAAAGAAAAGAAAAACAAGATTTAGGTCATGCTTTTCATCTTGATTTTCCAATTGATAAGAAGTTTAAGTAAATATTTTGCTGACCTTTGAGCTGTCCAGCTGGTAGTTATTAATATTTTTTTTTAGGCCTTAAAATTTCTTATTCAATAAATACGTTTTGAAGAGAGCGAAATAGTTGAGAGATAAAAAACGACTTAAAATTTTTCTTCAAAGTTTAAATACAGAATCGAAGTCACCTTCTGTAGATGTAATCATTTCCTAATACCAAATATACGCTCTAGTTTATTTTCCTACAATTGAAAATGAATTTCGTGTGCACATTTGCTTAGTAGATTAATAACTGGTTGAATATTTATTGTTTTCAATTTCTTATGTTAAGTGTGTTTCAATCACTTACATGTATATATTTATTTTAATTGAATAAATTTCTATAATTATACATTAATTTCTTGTCTAGATGTATACTTATGATTGGTGGAGACACACTCAAGATAGGAAACTAAAGACAATAAATATTTATCCTTAACAAAGAAAGAGTTCAAATTATGAAACTTGACTTTAAATATGAACACATCTTATTAAGAGTCACATTAAAAATACTAAAATCTCTTCAGATAATAAAAATCAATCTAATAAAGATTGTATTATAAGAAATATGATAACAACACACTAAAAATATTAAAATCACTTCAAATTTTTGATGGTGCAAATAGTAGATTGGTGATGTCTAAAGGATAAGTGGATATGAGAATTGGCAATCAATAGTGATGGGTCCTAGTTTCATAAGAGAAAAAAAAAAAAAGAAAAAAAGAAGAAGAGGAGGAGGTGGAGAGAGAGGGGGAGTATTATGAGGAGAAAGGTGATTATTTTAGACCAAGACATTGTTGCATTGAAAATTGTAGTTGCCATTTTTTTTTCATTTTTTTTCCTTTTCAATTCATACAATATTTTTGCTTCGTGATTATAAATTGAGAATGAAAGTGCTTAATACTCAATGATCCTTGTAAGAAAAATAATGTATTTCAACTTATTTTATTTGTATAAATTTGTTTGTTGTTAATTTTTTCTATTTTTGCATGAATAAATGCTCTCAACAATAAAAGAAATAGAGAAATTTACATTCTTCTTCTCATTTTCTTTTTTCTAATTTACTTTGTGTATTTATTTATTTTCCCATAAAAAAGGTTTGTATTTAAGTTATTATTTTTCAAAGGCTTTTTATCTTTAGTGTTAGTAGATAGTTTTACATATTTGATCGAGCTGATCCCTATCTAGCAACAATAAGGAGGCTTTGACTACAATACAAGCCTAAATGCTATGTATCTACTAACTATGTCTAGTGGGTAATAAGTAGGGGTGGGAATGCATGGTAGGTCTGGTGGGTTAGCTTGCTTAACCTGCAATTTTTTTGTGGGTTGAGCTAAAAAAAAATTGGCTTGCCCTATGGGTCGGGGTGGGTTAACTCGCTGTGGGTGCATGTTGGCTTGTGGGCACATGTTAGCCCACCTAAATTATTTAAAAAAAAAACAAAAAAAGAAACTAAAGTAGGTGTTAGGACCATGAGTCATTTCAAAGTTCAGGGTACTAGACCACTTTTGGTTCTCTCTCATCTCACTCCACTAGTCGTCAGTTGTCACTCTCAAGTCTTAACTCAAGTCTTAGTTCTCACTTAACTCAATAGTCAACAGTATGAGTTGCCACTCCTCAATCATCCATCCATCGGTCAACAGTACAAGTTGTTGATCAATCGATTACCAATCCACATACCTAATCATCATTGTTCGGAACTCCTCTTTGTCATCTTCCTCTCATCAGCCACTCTGTAGTTGTCACTGTCAGTTAGTCGTGCATGGTGAGTCCTTGCATTGTGCATTTGTGCTTTTTTTCTTTTTTCGTTTTTAAGTTAGCCAACTGTTGTGTTGTTAGCCTATGTGGATGTAGAGTGGGGTTTTGATTAGGTTTTGGATTTAGGGTTTAGGGTTTAGGTTTGGAGTTGCGGTTTAGAGTTCAGGGGCTTGGTCATTCGACCATTGGGTAGGGCTTTGGGTTTTGGCCTCTAGGTAGAAATGCAATTTGTTTGTGTTCCCTCATCTAAGTATTTGGCTGTAGTTCCCTTTCAATGAGACAATATACTTTAGTTATTTCTCAATCTTTTATACACTGCTCTATCAATGCTTGCACAAATCATTAATTTAACTTTATGGTGTTACTTCTTGATTATTAACACATGATAGGTTTGAAAAAAAACAAAAAACCCTATTTCGTGGGGGTTAGTGGGTTGGCCAGCGTTGGCTCATAGGGTAGGCTGGGCTAGCTTTTTCAGCCCGCCTAAGGTGTGAGCCATCACGAGCCAACTCACTTCGACTTGTGGGCTGGTGCGAGTCAGCCTATTTGGTTTGCATTCTCACCCCTGGTAATAAAATTGAAATTCTAAAATAAATAAAACTCTCATGTCTTCTTTAGAAAATTGAAATAATGTCATAAGTTTTGTGAGCCAATTATAGAAAAACTAGGGAGGTAGTAGTTAACTGCACCGATCGTGTCTCCAAACTTAAACATGGGTGAGTTTAAAGATCTCTTAATAGTGTAAATGAGACCAATCTACTTAAACCAACTTGATGTTTATTTGAATTCAGTTCAGCCATAACTAAGTTGAACTCAAACTCAAACTCGAGACATCATTATATTAAAGAGTGTTTGGATGAAAGCGTGTATACTTATTAGTTTGACTTGTATTGAAGGATTTTTAGCTAGATTTTATGTGGATATAAGGTAATCTTCATCTAGTTAATTACTCTCTTGTTCTTTTATTCTAGGTTGTGAGTGTTTTTTCTTTCTCTAAACTCCAATACACAGGAAGGGAATGCTAACCTTAAATTTTAATAATAATGCATGACATTAAAAGAAAAGTGGATGCATTGAACCTAACTTCTTTTAGAATTACAAAGTACATGAAACATATAGAAAATGAAACAAGGGAATACTACTCTCTTTGCAAAAAAGCGGTACAGAAGAATTTAAAACTTAAAGTCCCACAAAAGATATGAAGAGGACTACTTCTAATATAGTAAATCAATGTCAAGATACTTGGAACCTACCATAACAAATTAAAAAGGGGGAGATACTCCCAAGTAGACACAAAATATATGATAGATACTAGGATTATATCAATGTTTCCAACAAAAAACAAAATATGTCAAAATGAGAAACATGATGGCAATTAGCTAATAGACAAAAGTTGCCAAGATCAGTATGTTCTTGCCAAATAATTCTTTTGAAATCTTTGTCTAGGTAGTTTCTTAAGAGTAAAAGAAAATGTTTTGATCCTCCTTTACTTTTATTTAGCAAGCCAATCAGAAGCACTATTTCATTCTCTCCATATATAGTTGAGCTTGTCTTGAGTATGTCAAAGGATAAATTTTATCCATGATGTTTTTCTAGATATCCTATCTTACCATTAAGATAGAAAGTCATTTGTAAATATAAGTGAATCTATTTCTATCTCAACTTGTTTTAAATTAAATTGCTTGTATAACTTGAGACTTGAGACTCTTAATTAAGGTTATTAATTTAATAAACTCAATTGATTGATAAAAGGAGGAAAAACCAAAACACCATATCATATTGTTGTTCTCATCTCTTAGAATTCTTCCCCCACCACCTTTACCTATGAAAAAGCTTCCATCTACATTCAACTTAAATTTGTTAAGTTTAGGAAACCTCCAAGCAAGATTTTTCATTGTTTTTCTCCTTGGAGGTTTAGTGCTTGTAATTAACAAGTTTTCATCATGTTTAATTTTTTTTTTCATCAAGGGAAGAGGCCCTCCCAGGATTCACGAGGTCATCTATGATTTCTTTCATCAAAATCTTGAGAGGCTTACTAGTGTTTCTATGTTTTCTATTCCATATCTTATTCCATTGATGCCATATAGTTAAAGTGGAAACAAAAGCACAAATTTATTGAATGAAATTTCCTAATTTGTTTTTCTTAAACTTTAACATGACATATTTGGAGGTAATGTTAACAACTTGATGAATGCTAAAATATGTAGCTACCAAATTTTAAACCACCGTGGTGGAATTGCCTGTAAGTAAAGTAATATGTGCACAATAGTCTTATTATCTTGTAAATAGCAAGGACACCTAGGGATGGGAATCCTACCCCATTCATATTAAATATCACCTATTGGAATCAAAGAGCGTATAACTCTCCACTTAAAAAAAAAAATTCAAGGGCAAAAATCTCTTCTAGAATAGTCTATAAGTTTCAAAAGGTTAAGATTTGGTTTGAAATTCATTTCATGCACTTGAAATGGAGAAAAATTAGATTTGACAAAGCCATCCAAAGAGGAAAATTGATTACTTTAGGTTGAGCATCAAGAGTTAAAATATCTAGAGTCAAATTATTAGGTAGTAATTGTTACAACATATCAGCATTTCAACAATTATTTTTCCAAAGATCAAAGACTTTTAAATGGGGAGAGACAACCAAAGATAACTCATATAGATAGACTTTAGGTGCCATTTATCAAACCAGAAGCTAATATCACCCTTGCTAAAGCCAAAAAATATGTATGGTTCTATAGTCTCCCTAGCTTAATTGGTCATTTCCAAAAAATAGAAGAAAAATGTATGAAGTTTTAATGGGTTTTACAAATAGCTTAAGTGGAAGAATTTCTCAATTTATGTCTAATATAAAATATAAAAATAACTAAAAATTAGACATTTGAATTTTCATTCTTTTGGTAAAACAATAAAAAGATAGAAGAGTAATATAGAAAAACATTGGTTTTGCCACATTAGAAAATGGAAAATTCACCTATTATCATGTTTTAAATTGATATCTAATATGTTATGAATATGTTATATACTATCTTAAAATCAAAATGATTGTTATAATTGTGTTTAATTTTTAGTAAATTGCAAATACACCCATTTATTTCTATTCCATGCAATCGTAGAAGTAATATCCATCTTTAGTAGCCTATTGCATTATTTCAATTGCAACAATTAATGGTAGTTTGATACATTACTTTTATACCATTAGCTTGAATCTATTGGTTAGGATTACCATTTTGTGTATGGCATTTATATAGATTATTGTGGAATTTTTTTTTTGTTTACTCACAAAAAAAAGAAAAAGAAAAAAAAAAAGAATATTGGTAGATTGTAAATGTACCATCATAGTTGAAAATGAAGATAAAATTGAAAGAAAAAATTATATGTTTGGGGACGAATAAACAATAGAGACATATACAATCTTTTTTATGGAGTCTTTTTAATCTATCATCTAAATGTTGAGATAATTATAACGGTTGAATCAACAAAGAGATGGTGAATTGAATGGTACCAACAATAGGATAATGAAATAACTCATGAAAACAAAAATAAATAAAAGATAATAAATGATGTTAATACAATAATCCCTCACCCAACAACATTTCATTTTTGAGGTTTACTCTATGAATTATGGAGGAATAAGTTTTTGAAGAATGAGGTAAGGTGTTACAACAAGACCTACATGTGCCAAGAAACTTACAAGTGGGAAAAAAATCAATTACAATGCAAATGAATTCATCATATAAATACAATAGAAAGAAAAAGGGAAAAGGGTATTCACCTCCTAAAATACTTATGTGTCATCTAGAGTGTAGAAAGCTCAAAGTCACTTATGCCAATTCCTTTTACTTGCAAAATCCACAAATAGATTAGGTTAGAATGTTGTTTCACATTGATTAGTTCACAAGAGTAGAATATGTGAGTTAAGAGTTTGAGGAACAAAAATGACTAAAAGAGAGGTGAACGATTTTAGTGGAATCTACTAGGGTTCTCTTTTTTTACATGCAAATATTAGGGCTTTAGGCTTAGGCCATTCCATAAGCCTAACATAAGGCATATAAAAAACAAGTAATAAAAATTGAAAGCCCAAGTTAAGAGAAAATCCAATATATGAATATAACACCTAAAAATTATTATGGAAAGAAGAAAAATTAGAAAAGGCATAAATGAGTTTTGGACATAGCAAAAGCCTTGCCTAAATGGCAATATGAAGCCAAGAAAAGGAAGCAACAATTATGAATTTAGATATTAGAATTTATTAAAGTAGGGGCGTGATTGAGCCTATCAAGTAAATCAATTTAAATCTTGGTAATTGTTGAGAATTTATTACAAATACAAGTTGCTAAAAGAATGTATGAGGGCTAAACTCATAGAGTTAGCTTGAACTTGAGAAGTGTAATGCCAAAACATTGTACAAGTCTGGCATCACCCTAGTTCCCACCAAAATCCATGTGCATCATCATCACCACAAAATTTATCATAGATGACAAATTAAAAACTATTCTAGATGAAGAATTAAAAACAAATGGGTAAAATGGAGTATTTATAAGACGGATTTCATACAGACTTTATAAGTGGATTTTTTCTCATCGTTGCTCCTAACTAATTAATTAGTTAAATGACTTTTATATAAGAAGACTTTCAAATGAAAAAGACATATAAAATAGTATTGCAATTTTAAGAGTAAAGTTTTAGATTAAAGTCCAAGCATCTATCATTCTTTTGAAACACACAAGCTTGCTTAAAACTTCTTTCAAAGAATCAAAGAATTTATTTATGAACTATAGAAGCCTCGAATGAAAGTTGAGCTCTATTCTTAATGAGGAGGAGAAAATGAAAATATCAAGTTTCTACTTGTTATATTAGTTGCAACTTGGTACTTATACTATAGCCTATATATAAGCTTAACTAATGACAAAATTACACGTAGACTAATTGATAAATAAACTAGAAGTACTATTGTACTATTAGTTGCAACTGGAATATGATTATCTCAAAGGATAAAAGACACCCAAAGAAGTTCCTTAGAGGTTGCAACTAAGCTCCTATACTTAACTTCTACAGTAGAAGTTGCAACTATTGGCTGTTTCTTAGTCTTCTAAGAGACTAATGCATCTTCCAATTTGATATAGTAGCAAAAAATCGACCTTTGATCTAAACTACATGATATCTAGTTAGAATCAGAATACCCTTTAAGTTGAAGCTGGGTTTTAGAAGGATAGAACAACTCCAATGAAGAAGATCCTTTCAAGTATTGAAGAAGGTGAAAAAAAAATGCTTGTACATGTGGTGTTCTTATATTAGAAAGAAATTGGCTAAGCTTATATACTGCAAAAGTCATATTTAGTCAAGTAAGAGTAATATAGAGTAGATGATCAATGAGTCTCCAATAAAAGGAAGGATCTAATAACAATTCCCTTGTTGTGTTGTCTAAGTTTAGTCGATAAGGTAATGGACATTCCATTGATTAGGAAGGATACCTTAATCTGTTCTACACAACTCTAACCCAAGAAAAAAAAAGAGCAAAACCTAAATCCTTAATAGTGAATGCTTCATCTAGTTGCTATTTCACCTGAGAAATATGCTTCCCATTAGAACAAGTGATTAGCATATCATCAGTGTAGAGCAAAATAATCACACAACCATCTGAAATATGATAAGTGAACAAGGAATAATCATATTTTGATTGAGTAAAACCAATAGAAAGTAAGAACTTTGAAATTTCCAAATTCCATTGCCTTTAAGGCTTGTTTAAGCCCATAAAGATATTCTTTAAATGATATGCTTGATGAGGTAAAGCCTTGTCATAACCCTCCGAAAAAATCTTGTAAATCTCTTCATCAATATGATTATGTAAAAATGCATTATTCATGTCAATCTAATGCAAAGGCCAACTATGAGCAGTAGCTATAGTAATTAAAATACGAACAGTTTCCAATTTTGCAATTGGAGAAAAAGTTTCATGATAATCTTCCCCTTTCACTTGTGTAAACTGTTTGGCTACAAGTCTAGCTTTATAGCATTTAATGGTTTCGTTTGGTCTATATTTTATCTTATAGACCTATTTAGATCTATTCTTTTTACCCTTAGGTAAAGCAACCAACTCCCATTTATCATTATTTTCTAAAGCATTCAACTTGTTTTGCATAGCAACCTACCATTCTTTATGTTTAGATAATTCTAGGTAACTTCGTGGCTCTTAAGTAATCAACACATTAGCTAAGGAGGCTATAAAATTGATTGGATAGGTGGCAAAAGTGGCTATGTCAAATAAAGGATATAGATGAGAAGGTTGATGATTATTGGACATATTTGATGTAAATGAATCAATAGTAGCAAGAGCTAGTCCATGATGTGCTTTATGCATAAAATCTTGAAGCCATCTAAGAGGTCTTCTTTCTCTAACCGATCTTCGTAAATGAGGACTAAAAGAAGCTAAATGTTGATTAGCATAATTGTGACTTGAAATTTGATCAACTTGGCAAAGTTATTGCTTAATTTGTGACTGAACATCAACATCAATTGACATATTAGTAGATTGAGAAGACTGTTGTATAGGAGATGAAGACTTAAATAATGCATGGTTTTTAAATGATGACTCAATAGTATCAAGACATGATGTTTGGTTTTCTTTGAAAGAAAATACTTTCTCAAAGAAAATGACATCTCTAGAAACAACTATTCGCTTGTGAGAAAAATCATAAACTTTATAGCCTTATTGTCCTTGTGTACAACCTAGAAATATGCACTTGATCCCTTTAGACTCAAATTTATCTTGGGGACAAGGGTGTTTAGCAATGTAACAAAAGCAACCCATGACTCTAAGATTGTCATGAATAGGAGGATAGCTAAACATCATCTCATGAAGACTTTCCAACCCAAACTAGCAATTGATGTTTTGTTTATCAAATATGTGGCCATAAGTATACACTCTCCCTAAAATTCTTTTGGTAATTGAGCATGGATTCTCAAGGCTATAGAAGTTTCCAATAAGTGTTTATGTTTCCTTTCCACACAACATTCCATTGAGTTGTATAGGTTATATTGCATTGATGAACAGTTCTTAGTTATTGAAAAGAGATTGGTAGACATTAGACAAATATTCTAATCTATTATCCATTATCACAAGCTTGGGAACAATAGAAAAATGATTAGACAAATATTGAAAGAATCTGATTTCTCACTCCATCATAAACTCTTTTATCCCCATAGAAAATTGCATCAATTTACTTTGTAATTCAAACTCTGAAAGCTTTTCCCTAAGATCACAAGCAAGGTATTGCATTCTCCTACATGTACATTCAGGATATGCATTCAATTGCTACAACTCATCTTGGTATTTCTTAAGTGTCATAGTAAATCCTTATGCTTTGATAGTTTTGTTTCAAGTTACAAATTTTGTGCTGAAGTTGAAACACTAGTAGACCATTAGACACTCTATACTATTTTGAAATCTCATCCTACAACTACTTAGCATATTACATGTAACGAAAACTTTGGGCAAGATCACTTAACATAGAATTAAGAATCTAGCATCAAACCATATAGTCACATGGTAGCCATTTCACAATTTCTGATGAGTTCTCCAATGGTTTTGCAATTGATCCATCAATAAGACCAAGCTTAAAGTTTGCTCCTAAACCCATATCAATAGACTTAAGTCATCCCAAGAAGTTATTTCCATTGAAAACGAGTGTTCCAATTGACATATTAGGGTATATCCGATTCGGAAAGATATAGTGGATCTATAATGGAAGGATCCCCTATACCAATACTAGTTAGACTAGATGTAAGACTCATGATTAGTACAAAAGTTGACCAAGATTTGTATCTTTGTTGCACTGATACCACGTGAATTGTAGAAGCCATGAATGAAAGTTGAGCTCTATTCTTAGCAAGGAAGAGAAAATGAAAATATCGTCTCTATTTGTTATGTTAGTTACAACTTGGTATTATACTACATCCTATATATAAGCCTAATCAATGACAAAATTACATGTAGACTAATTGAAAAATACAACTAGAAGTACTGCTATAAATAATATTCACATTATTGAAATCTTGCATTTCTAGAAGAATCGTTTGTCCTTCATTTTGTGATATTATCAAAAGACATGCTATAAAAATCCTAATAGATCATTTTATTTTTCAACATTTCAATTCTTTCAAACTTTTTAGATTAGCTTGTGATGGAGACACACAAAGCATGGGCAGACATACGGCTTGTGCCACGACCGTGTAGTGTTTGGAAGGAATTCACAGAAGTATACACAGCCTCTACATACGGGCAGAAGCATGGCCGTGTATTTTACCAGGATATTCCACAGAGACATATACGGCTCCCATACACGGCCGTGTATAATGGCCGTGTATTCGATCAGGATAGTCCACAGAGACATACATGGCTCCCATACACGGCCTGGACATGGCCGTGTATTCGGTCAGGAACTTTCACAGAGTCATACACGGCTTAGAGACACGGCCGTGTATGAGACCGTGTACTAAGCTTGTCACTTGCCCAGAAACATATACGGCCTGGAGGCACGACCGTGTATGCGACAGATTATAGACGTGTATTTTATTATTTGTCTCCACGTATACGCTTAGATTTTCCTTTTTTAGACATTTTACGAGGAAGTATAAATACCCTCTTGTCAGATATGTTAGGGTTACATTTTGTTTTATTATCAAATACATTTCGTGAGAGAATTTTCTCCCTTTTCTCGGTTGTGCGCAACCAGATTTGCATCAAAGAGTGTTTCTTTGTTGTAGTGAAACTAATCCATATTCGGATTCGTTTCGTTTCGCTTTCCGCGCTGCGTCAGTTGGTATCAGAGCAAGGCTATTTCCTGTGGTGATGTCAACTCATCAAGGCAATGATAGCGGTCGTGTTCTTGACGGTGTTCAAGAGGCGAGGTTTCAAGGGAACCATTAATGGGTTTCAAGGGCAGAATTCGACGCAATGCATTAGAAGGTCGGGCGTATGGAACGGCGCCTTGATGAACTGATTGAGCGTTTCGATGCTCTGGTGGTAGACCTCAATAGGGTTGGAGGCGCTGGTAGAAATCCACCACGTGCGGTGGAGGAATTCGGGGGACGTGTGATCCGACTTGTCGTTGAGAATAGGTGGGGACGTGTGGAGAGTGAAGAGTCCAGCGAAGAAAGTGATGACATGTACGGAAGTAGGCCACGGCAAGGGCGTGGTGGTAGAGGTGGTGGTCATCTGATGGCTCATCATGGAAACCACCCTAGAGAAGGTGATTATAGGAGGAACCGTGGAGGCTATGATCAAGGGGATAGGGGAGACTATCGTTTGAAGGTCGACATCCCATGGTTCGATGGCAGCCTCAACATCGAAGGCTTCCTTGACTGGCTTGCGGAAGTGGACCGGTTCTTCGATTACATGGAATTCCCGAGGACCGTCGTGTAAGGTTGGTGGCATGCAGGTTGAAGAGTGGCGCTTCAGCATGGTGGGAGAGGCTATAAAGTAAGAGGCAGAGGGAAGGAAAACACCCGGTGAGATCATGGTATCGCATGAAGCAGTTGCTGCAACATGATTTCCTCCCGCCGGATTATGAGCAAATATTGTTCCAACAATATCAGCGGTGCCGCCAGGGACAACGCTCCATGCATGAGTATACGGCAGAGTTCATGAGGTTGGCGGAGCGGAATGACTTGAGGGAGAGCGAAGGTCAGCAAGTTGCAAGGTATGTAGAAGGACTGAAGCTCCAAGTTAAAGACAAGATTGGGGTTACGATGGTGAGAACCCTTATAGAAGCAAAGAACTTGGCTCTCCGAGCTGAACTTGTGTTGCAGGAACAAGGGAGTAGATATGGAGGAGGACGAAAGGGATATGTAGGCGAAGCTGTGGGTGGTAGTCGGCCGGTATTTGAGAAAAGTAGGACTACACCATATAAACCAACTGAGGACATGTCCAGGAGGGAAGAGAAAAGTGAGGGGAAGAAGCCGATGGAGCAAAAGGGAGCTCAAAGACAGAACAATCCCTATGCCAAACCTATATTGGGCAAATGTTTTCGATGCAACCAACCGGGTCATCGGTTAAACGAATGTCCAGCGAGGAAGAGCATCAACATCCTTGATAGGGAAGATGATGAGGAGATCTGCTGTGAGCCCGATGGAGAGGGAGAATATTATGAGGAAGAAGAAGAAACAGCGAAACCAACATATGTAATTCGGCGCATGATGCTCACCTCGAAGCAAGAAGAGATCACGTAGAGACACCAGTTGTTTCGTACACGGTGTACTATCATGCTAATAGTAGACAGTGGCAGTTGCGAGAACATCATAGGAAGGGAGGTTGTGAAACAACTGCAGCTGCCTATCGAGAAGCACCCGAATCCGTACACTATTGGCTGGATCAAGGCCGCCGAGAAAATTGAAGTTAAGGAGAGATGCAGGGTACCTTTCTCAATAGGGAAGTACCGCGATGAAGCATTCTGCGACATTGTAGACATGGATGCGTGCCACATCTTGTTTGGGAGACCATGGCAATTTGACGTGGACGCGCAACATGCGGGCAAAGAGAATGTCTATAGGTTGGAAAAGGAGGGTGTGAAGTACACCTTGTTGCCGTTGAAGAGGGAAGGACGTGCTAAAGGAAAGAAGGTTGAGAGTCATTCATTCTTAACTGTTACTCAATCTGAGAAGGAAGTGATGGAGGACTTAAGGGAGTTGCGAGTGGTTCACGCCCTCATCGTGAAAGGTGTGACCGAAGGAGGGGAGGAACTTGATGGAGAAGTGCCAGGGGGCAGTGAAGGATCTTCTTGAGGAGTTTAAGGAAGTGATTCCAGACGACCTACCCGAGGGGCCACCCCCTCTGAGGGACATTCAACACCAGATAGACCTGGTGCCCGGAGCTAGTCTCCCAAACCTCCCGCATTACAGAATGAGTCCCAAGGAAGCCGGGATTCTACAGGAGAAGGTCAAAGAGCTTTTGGACAAAGGGTTCATCCGGGATAGCTTAAGTCCATGTGCGGTTCCGGCGTTGTTAACTCCCAAGAAAGATGGGAGCTGGAGGATGTGTGTTGATAGCCGAGCTATCAACAAGATTACCATAGGGTATAAATTCCCTATACCCCGCATCGAGGATATGTTGGACCGTTTGAGTGGCACTACTATCTTCTCCAAGATAGACTTGCGGAGTGGATATCACTAGATTCGGATCCGTCCCGGAGATGAGTGGAAGACGGCGTTTAAGACCAAGGAGGGGCTGTACGAGTGGCTAGTG
The DNA here is from genome assembly GCA_037954665.1 of Laguncularia racemosa. Classification (NCBI taxonomy): domain Eukaryota; kingdom Viridiplantae; phylum Streptophyta; class Magnoliopsida; order Myrtales; family Combretaceae; genus Laguncularia; species Laguncularia racemosa. The sequence goes on from JBBMOL010000213.1 coordinate 999,494, forward strand.
ATGCCATTTGGGTTGAGTAACGCACCGAGCACCTTCATGAGGGTAATGAATCAGGTATTGAAACCTTTCAATGGTCGTTTCCTTGTAGTGTACTTTAACGATATTCTAATATTTAGTAAATCCGAGGAAGAACATTTGGAGCATCTAAAGTGTGTGTTATCTGCACTAAAGGTGAACAAGCTGTTCGCTAATCTTAAAAAGTGTACGTTTATGTCAAGGCGACTGTTGTTCCTTGGGTTTGTGGTTAGTAGTGAAGGAGTGATGGTGGATGATGAGAAGGTGAAGGCAATTAGAGAATGGCCTGTTCCTAGAACTGTTACAGAATTGAGAAGTTTCCTCGGCCTAGCTAGTTTCTATAGAAGATTCATTAGGCATTTTAGTATTGTTGCTGCCCCCCTGACTGAATGCTTGAAGAAAGGAAAGTTCTAATGGGGCGAAGAATCTGAATCGAGCTTCATGAACTTGAAACAAAGATTGTGTAGCGCTCCTGTACTAGCGCTATCGGACTTTGAGAAATTGTTCGAGGTAGATTGCGATGCCAGTGGGGTTGGAGTTAGTGCAGTACTATCACAAGAGAGAAGACGGGCCTATATACTCCTCTTCCTGTACCATCAAACATCTGGGAGGACCTATCGATGGATTTTATACTGGGTTTGCCTCGTACCCAACGAGCTGCTGACTTTGTGTTTGTTGTAGTTGACAGGTTCTCCAAGATGGCTCATTTCATCCCCTGCAGGAAGACCGCAGATGCATGGGCTATTGCGCGGTTGTTCTTCAAGGAAGTGGTACGGTTGCATGGAGTCCCAAAGTCAATTACTTCCGACAGGGATAACAAATTCCTCAGTCATTTTTAGAGGACTCTTTGGTATATGTTTGATTCATCATTGAATTACAGCAGCACCGCTCATCCTCAAACCGATGGTCAGACCGAGGTAACTAACAGGATCCTCGGAAATCTCATCAGAAGCATCTGCTGCGAGAAGCCGGGACAATGGGATCAAGCATTGGCTCAGGCTGAATTCACTTACAATAGTTCCGTCTACCGAACTATTGGGAGGTCACCATTCTCAGTGGTATATACCAAGACACCACAACATACGCTGGACTTGCTCAAATTACCCAAGGATATGGTGGGTAATGTGGCGACTAAACATATGGCGGAACAACACCAAGCCACTACTGAGGAAGTTAAACGAAAGATAGAGGAGTCCAACACACGATACAAAGGGGATGCAGATAAGCGTAGCCGGAAGAAGCTCTTTGCCGTGGGCGATCAGGTAATGGTTTACCTCCGAAAAGAGCGTTTCCCTATAGGGAAATATGGGAAACTTCAACCCAAGAAGTACGGACCCTATGAAATTGTATATAAGATAAATGACAATGCATATGTGGTATAACTCCCGAAAGATATGAATATCTCCTGCACTTTTAATGTTGTGGATCTCTCACCTTTTCACTCCGATGATACGCCTTTATATCCGGATGAGAACTCGGGATCGAGTTCTCCATTAGTGGGGGAGAATGATGGAGACACACGAAGCATGGGCAGACACACGGCTTGTGCCACGGCCGTGTAGTGTTTGGAAGGAATTCACAGAAGTATACACGGCCTCTACACATGGGCAGAAGCATGGCCATGTATTTTACCAGGATATTTCACAGAGACATACACGACTCCCATACACGGCCTGGATATGGCTGTGTATTCGGTCAGGAACTTTCACAGAGTTATACACGGCTTAGAGACACGGCCGTGTATGAGACCGTGTACTAGGCTTGTCACTTGCCAAGAAACATACACGGCCTGGAGGCACGGCTGTGTATGCGATAGATTATAGACGTGTATTTAATTATTTATCTCCACGTGTACGCTTAGATTTTCCCTTTTTAGACATTTTACGAGGAAGTATAAATACCCTCTTGTCAGATATGCTAGGGTTACGTTTTGTTTTATTATCAAATATATTTCGTGAGAGAATTTTCTCCCTTTTCCCGGTTGTGTGCAACCAGATTTGCATCAAAGAGTGTTTCTTTGTTGTAGTGAAACTAATCCATATTCGAATTCGTTTCGTTTCGCTTTCCGCGCTGCGTCAGCTTGTTGAAGAACTATGGACATCTTATGTGAGATCAAACTAGTATCTTCTATGAGAAATAAAAAGAATTACTTGTGCGGTGTTAAAAGAGAGTATAATACTGGCCTTGTTGTAATAGGGGGAGTCACTCTTGCGTTCTCACTCTTGGGTTGGTTAGTCATGCTCTCTTTTGTCGGTAAATATATCTATCGTGTTATTGCTGTTTAAAAAAGTGGATAATACCCAATTGAGTGTAAAATTAGAAAAATAGAGAGTAGACAAGATAATCAAACTTTGTTATATATTATTCTACGTTATGTTCTCTTCCTTACTCTCTTTATTTTATCACATAATTTACTATTTTTCTGTGAAATTTACAAAGTTCCTTTTCAACTGTCAAGTGTAGAAATTATAGAAAGCCCTAGTAAAGCTTAGAATAACCCTTATCAAGTATAGTTGGGCAAAGAAATGCCATGCACGGAAATTCAAAGCAATGCAAATTCCACCTTATTATGGACGCATGAGCGGAAATTAATTAAATAAAATGAGTCCAAGAGGTCTTAATGCACAGAAAAATGAATTAGAATGGCATGATGGTTTCAAAAAATTACACTTTACGTGTGGTGCCGGGCCGCTGGCGTAATTAATCGCTAATGTTTTGCATTCTAGGTCAATGAAATTAACAGCACGAAATTTGATTTGACATGCCACATTCCTTAAAGAGGACATTTTATGCGAAGCAAAATCAATCCAAGGTAGGTGTTAAACAAACTTTGTAATTGAGGGCATCTTTCTATTTAGTTGAAAGCCACCACAAGAATTTACGTGGCGGTTGGGTGGCTCATTGTAAATCCTGTCTAAAAGTAAAAGAAAGGATAAAATTCAGATTATGAAAGGGTTTAGGTCCTTTTCATGCCTATCTTTTCAATTTACATCAATTTCTATATTATCATATTCTTCCTTATAATATCAATTATTAATTATACATGGTAGTATTTGAAAAGAAGAAATTATTAAAAATTGAAATACCTGTTGACGTTTTTCCTGTTAAGATTTAAAATTGGTTCTAACGTGTTGAAATATATACTTTTGCGGTTTCTTAGTTACTCTCGGATAGGTCCCAACCTCGAAATAGCAAGTAGAAAATAAGTGAAAGATAAGAATAAGAAGAAGATGCCCCTTACAAGCAAATTATTGAATCCATCCCAGCGTTATAAATACTAGACACAATACAATGCAGTTGGAACCACCGAAATTCTAATGGAAAAAGGCAAGACATCATTTATTAAGCCACTTCCTATGCCCTGTGCTCAGGAATTCCTAACTCAAGTGCCACCGCGCTATGTTCGTCCCGATCAAGACCCTCCATTCAACCCTAACTATAGAACTACTTATCAACTCTAGGTTCCTGTTATTGATTTGCAAAATATGTTGTCATCATCTGGTGATTTAGCAGATTCTGAGCTACTAAAACTACACTCTGCTTGCCAAGACTCGGGAGTCTTCCAGGTGAAAAGTTGCACATTCGTTCAAACATTCTTCTACACAATATATATATATATGTTCCAGCCTTGAATTAAGTAACTTAGACGTTATTGTGATTTTGTGTGGCGTGAAAATATAAGATACTTTGGAATGGTTCTGTTAAAGGTGTTATTGAGGCGATCTTTAACAGTTCGAGTATATGTTTTTACACTATCCAATATTGAGATACATTTTATTAAAAAGTTAGTGCACGAAAATATGAAATTTTTTGTATTTGACGTCTTAACCAATATGCTGCCACCTCTTAAGGTATAACATTTGAAAATCCGACAAAATACAAAATAAATGAAGCAATCAATAATGCACAGGTTCTGCTGTTACATCAGTTTTCGTTTCCATAATTTTGCCTTTCATATTCTCTTTAAGAGAATGCTTGGTGGAATTTTGGTTTTGAAAAAGGATGAAGCCAAATTGACCATATTGAGCTACAAACAAATATAACTCCGCAGTTGGTAAATCGTGGAGTAAGAAAAAGCTTGACTGGGGAGACTGTAGACCTCCGTTTTATGATTACGCTTTCTAAACATTTAAGGCACTCCAATCTATTTTTGAAGCTTCCAAAACCGCTCAAGTTTGTCGCTTGGAAATTGCTCGTATAAACCATAAGATTGATAAATCACATGTTTTGCACTTTACATCTATTTGATCTTATATCTTTTTATTTAGATCCTATAAATCTAAAGATCTAAAATATATGATTTATATAGACCAAATTTATATAAGAAAAATCCCTCTTTTCAGTTTTTTATCTCAGCTTTTGATTTAAAAAATTTAGAACTTTATATTGATCAAATAGACATTATTAAACTAATTTTTTCCACAAAAATATGTTGAACTAATTCAGTTTTATTGCATACGATGGTCACCAAGAAAATTAATTGATCTGCAATAATTTGCCTACAGGTATTATTACGATGTATGGTAAAATAATTATGCTTCCTCATGGCTTATGAAATAATAAATAAAGAAGGCAGTGGGACCCCTACTACCTGACGCAGTGTGGTCTTATTTATTTATTTATTTTCTCCAAACAATCTGGTTAAATAACTGAGAATGGCTAAGAGAAACTTGTTTAAGTTGAGGTATACTCATCGTGTGAATAGTATCTATGATGCAACATAAGAAATGAAAAATTCCCAAAGCGATAAGGACAAAACTTAGATCCTTGTGTCCTCATCTTAGCCAAAACAGGGTAGATAACACTGGAAATATGATCGAATCAAAATTTGAAGGTCGTATTGAATGCTATCAAGCAAACCTCATTGCGTAAAGGTTTTCTTATCTTGAAGACATTGACTATGACTATGATTATGAATTAGGTCATTAGAATTTAAGAGAGTATGGGCATGATTGACCTCGGATATAATCATATAAGCAGTTGGAGAAATTGAAGGAGAAATAACATTATCTGTAGCTATAAAATTAGGTAAATTAATTTAAATCTTGATAATTACTAAGTATTTATTACAAACATAAGTTGCTCAAAGAATGCATGAGAGTTGCATTCATAAAAGTAGCTCAAACTCGAAAAATAATGACAAAACATAATTTAAGCCTCAAAATACTCCACAAGCACTACTTACCACTACCATGTCACTCTACTGTTTTATAATGTTGTGTTTAGCTAGTTTGGTTATAGTTGTTTCTAGTTTTATATAAATGATGCTTTAAGATGTTCGAGATTTTATGTGTTCTAACTTTTGCTATTCTAAATGCACTAGATTAAGCTAGCTGATAAGAGTTAGCAGATTTTAGTTCGATAACAAAATATAATGGTTGTGTTGATATCAAACTTTTCTTAAAAATTGATGCTCTTATTCCATTAATTGGTTTAGTCATTATTTAGTGTTGTAAATATTATTATATATTTATTATATACGTGTTTAGTTTTAATTGGTTAGGACCTTATATTACAAAGTATAAATAGTTAGTTGTAAATAGACTCAACTAATCCTTGATATTTTTCACAACCATAACTTGCTTTACTATGTTTGTTATTTCTGTTCTTGCGTATGTTTCCATGGCTACATTTTGATGAAGGGTTGAGTTTCTCATGGCATCAAAGCATAAGGTAACATCCTATCTTCATCATTTCTATTCGAGATTGAGCAATTATTGCGTTGTAATTCACAATGAACAATCAATAGAATCAAGCTATTTAAATTCAAGGAGATCGAATTAATTTTGATCCTTTATATATTTTAGGATCAGATAATCTTGGAATGGTTATAGGAAATATTACTTTTTATGGAGCGAATTATCTTTCATGGAGTTGATTAATCAGAATGGGATTAAGGGAAAGATTGAAATTAAGGTTCATAGATGGGATTATTGTAAAACCTAATGAAAATTCTCCTAATTTTGTCTATTGGATTAGATGTGATTATATGGTGAGATGTTAGATTTTAGATTCTATGGCTAGGGTACTCATAGAATTTCCTGTATGTTAAGTCTACTCATAAGTTGTGGAAAGAAGTAAGAGAGCAATATGATCAAGGTAATGGACCTCTCATATTTTAGTTGCAGTATGAACATAGCAATCTAAGACAAAGGAATCAACTAGTTGGTGTATATTTCAATAGACTTAAGAGATGTTGGGGTGAGTTGGAGGCTTTGAATTCCTATCTTACTTGTACTTGTGGATGTTTTGAGTGCTGTACTGGCGGCTTAAGAGATAGAATTCTAGATTTTGAAGCTTAAAATAAGTTGATGCAATTTTTAATGGGTCTAAATGAAGGTTTTGAACTTGTGTGTAATCAAATCCTATCGATGGAATGTTTGCCTATGGTCGATAGGGCTTTTTATCTTGTCCAACAAGTAGAAAAGCAAAGGAGATAACCAGTTTTGGACAGTTTGATTTAGAGAGTGTTGTTTATGTTATGAAGAGAGGGAATGTGAGTTCTACTCTTGCTGGTAGAAGGAAGAATAGAGCTTTAATTGGTAAAATGTTCTATAAACATTGTAAGAATGAGGGACACGCTATTGAAATGTTTTTCCAAATAATTGGATATCCTGAGTGGCGTAAAGGAAAAAGAGTAGGGAAGGTTAATATAGGATGGTAGCACATGCAGCGACAAGGAAAAGTGATCAATTTGTTGATACTCCAATTGATCAGTTTGTTGAACTTGTTGAATATAATGTAATGGGAAGTCTTAAAGGATCTTCTTTAGATAAACAAATGCTACATGGTGTCTGTCAAGAAGTTTTGAAAATGATGTAAGGAAAGCAAGTACAGGAGGGTGCTTCATGTAATGTAGCTATTTCATTTGCAAGTAATTCCACTAATTTTAGCCTAATGAATAATATCATTAGTTCATCGATTGTTGACATAGGTGCCACGAATCATATGACAGCTTTTAAGTCAATTCTTTTTTATCTTCACATGTTGACCACACCCATTTCAGTGAATCTACTAGATGGAATTATTAAATTAGTACATATAATAGGTTTAGCTCATGTAAATCCTAAATTTACCCTTCATAATGTTTTCTACATACTTAGGTTTACCCATAGCTTGTTGTTTGTTAGGAGAGTTTTATATAACAATCATCTAAAGGCTATTATTGATCCATTATGTTTCATGTTTTAGGACTCGAAAACTTGTGTTCCTATTATAGTTGCAAAAGCATCTAAACGGTTGTATGTTTTGGAGTCTCAAGCCATTAACAATTTTAAGACTTTAGAAGTACCTGTGTAGTAGGTACCTTCTCACATTACTCTTTCTTGTAAAAACTCTAAGTCATTTATTTCATGAAAGATTAGGACATACTTTTGTTTCAAAATCTCAACATATTGATTCTTGTAAGTTGGAAAATATAGATGGTTTCTTATTTGACACTTGCCAAAAAGCAAAGTTTCATAGATTGTCTTTTCCACATAGTGATCATAAATAATCGTATGCATTCCATTTGACACACATTGATTTTTGGGGACCATATAATATTTTTTCTATATCTAGAGTTTGGTTTTTTCTTACTATTTTGGATGGTTTTTCATGGAGCACTTGGACTTTTCTACTACATAATAAGTCTCAAGTACTTAACATACTTGCTAAGTTCTTTAAATGCATTTCTAATCAATTCTCAATTGTTCCAAAAGTAGTGAGATCTAATAATGGATTAGAATTCTTGTCCTACAATTGTTAGAATATTTTTGATAGCCTAGGAATTATTCACCAATGCAGCACAAAAAAATGGGAGGGTAAGGCGTAAACATAGACAATTGCTTGACATAACAAGAGCTTTGCATATACATGAAAATCTACTTAAACAATTTTAGGGGTGAGTGTATTTTAACAGCTACATATCTTGTAAACAAAATTATGTTACCTCTACATTAGAAGACACCACATGAGTTATTGTTTAAAGAGAAACCTTCATATGACCACCTTTGAATTGTGAGCTGCCTTTGTTTTGTAGCATAACACCTACTACCAATAGATAAATTTAAACCTCGTCGTGTTAAGTGTGTATTTCTAGGTTATGTTAGTGGCAGAAAGTTTACAAAGTTTTTAACTTAGAAAAATAAAAGATTCTTGCTAGTCAAGGTGTGCTTTTATATGAGCATATCTTTCCTTTCAAGATGAATGTTTCTAATTCTCCTTTAGATAATTCCAATTCATCTTCACTTAAACCACTAATTGATTTTTATTATGATATTTCAGTTCTTGACATTCCTTTTAACCATGATTCCTCTGTTTTTTCTGATATAGTTGCTTCTAAATCTCCAGTTGCTGTATATAGGTCTTCTAGGGAACATAAACTTCTTGTATGGCTAAAAGACTACATATATACAATTTATAATTTCTTAGGAAATCACACCAACCTAATGTCCCTTACCTATTGTTTTCTTCTACATATTTTAAAAGTTGCCAAACAAACTTTGTTCATTCTATGGCACTTATGTTAACAACCAAAGAACTAACTTGTTTTTCGCAAGCTACTAAAGATCACGAGTAGATACTTGCAATGAATAAGGAGTTAGATGCTTTAGATTCAAATAATACCTAGAAATTAACTACTTTACCTAAGGGTAAGCATGCTATTGGCTCTATGTGAGTCTATAAAATTAAATATTGACCCAATGGAAATCTTGAAAGGTATAAAGTTAGGCTAGTTACAAAAGAATATAATCAAGTTGAAAGGGACGATTTCCATGATACATTCTCACCTTTAGCAAAGATGGGAACCATGAGAATTCTTATTGCACTAGCAGTAGCATGAAATTGGTCACTCTTTCAACTAGATATCAATAATGCATTTTTATATGGTTATCTAAATGAGGAGATATATATGTTGCCTCTGGATGAATATACAAAGGCTACCTTAGGTTAGGTTTTCAAGTTAAAAAGGTCTCTTTATGGACTAAAATAGGCATCTAGGTAATGGAATGTGGAAATCTCTCAATTTCTTATCAAGTAGGGTTTTGTCTAATCAAAGAGTGATTATTCTCTTTTTGTAAGTGTTATAAAATATTTATTGATTTGTAACACTTACAATAGTTTTTTGGTTTAATTTTCTTATATTTTAGATAGTTATTATGCTTAATTGGTCTTTATTTTGATTGTAGAGTTTTGAAATGTAATTGTTGATAAAATAGAAGAAATTATGTGAAATTTGGAATAAAAATATCAAAGTTATAAGATTGGGAAGCATGATATGGCCATGCTTAAAGCTGTGTTGAATAGAGCAAGAGAAGAGCCTTATGGAGAAGTCATGTAAGAGGTTGTATAAAGTTACATGACCAAGTATACACCCATGTCCGAGGGCATGTTGAAGGCAATTTTTGGAGATTTTCAAGATAAAAGGGTACACGATAGTTAGCACGACTATGCCATACCCATGTTAAGTAGAAGTTCTACTTTTTAAATTAAATTTCTGAGCTCGATTTTACTTTCCTAAGAAACAATTCATCCTAAAAGATTTAATTTCCCTCCATGAGAAGCTAAGTTTCTTATTTCTTAGAGAAGCCATTCTTGCCTATTGAAGTAATATTTTCTCATCAGTTAAGATTATGGTTTTATTCTTGGAAATTGTAACTTTCTTTGATGAGAAGAATTTGATTAATATAAAAGGGTATGGAGTTCCAATAGAGAGAGATAAAGAGTTTTTAGAATTAGTAATAGAGTAGTGATAGATTTTATTGTTATTTTTGTTTTATTGATATTCTTCTTTATGCACTATTTTTATATTTTCATTTTCAATTTCAATATGTTGCTAGTTTAATTCTCTTTTATATTCAAGTATGATGAATCTTAAAATGAACATATGATTTTCTAGTTTATTATTCAATGAAATTGTTGTTATTAATGTGATCTAATTATGTGTATTTTATTGTTTTAAATTAATATTGTCAGCATATTAGTTTGAAGTTTGATTTCATTCATGCAAATCAAGAGATCCTATATTTGAATAGATCCAGTATAATTGGAAGGAGTTACATGCAATCCTAGATATAGTATGACATAAATTTTTTAAATTAGGGTAAAACCTAATAGCGGAACTCTTAGAGTGAAGGTAATATGCCTCTAGGTGTTTTAATTAGGAAGATATTCCAATTAATTAACCTAGAATTATAAATTAGTAAACTTGAGAGAGCTATTAGCTTAATTTAGGAATTTCCATGGTCCAATAATACAATAATGAAATTAAATAATAATTAGTTAATTACATTAGTAATTTTAGAAGGATTCAATATTTGAGTATATTTTTAATCATAATTGTTTTCTAAAAATTTACTTATTACTTCATTCGATTTTTGTGATTAGATAATAGGAGAAAAGGTAGTTACTAATAATCATAATCTTTATGGGATTGACACTCAATATTATTATTTACTATTCTATAGAATCAATAGGTGTACTTATCCCCAGTTTAAGATAGTAGAATAAGCCGATATTGATGAAACATTCATTTACTGATTTTACAACCTTTTTGTTATATGTTGACGATCTTCTTATTATTGGAACAAATGAAGAGTTGACATCTTAGCTTAAGAAAGATTTAGATGTAACCTTTACAAAAAAAGATTTGGGTTAGGCATGGTTTTTCCTTGGTTTGCAATTGTGTAGAAGTTCAAGTGAAATTCTCATTAATTAGAGGAAATTTATTCTAGACATTTTGTTAGATATGGGTCTTGTAGCTTGCAAATCAACTTTTGTTCCATTTCTTGCTAGTTCTAAAACTTTTAAAAGAGTCTAGTGATCCTCTTGAATAGCTACACATTATTTATCGCTTACTCGGCCAAGCATTACATATGCTATTCATCAGTTAAGTCAATTCTTATTTGAGCTAAGAACTACACATTTAGATGTTGCACTACATGTTTTACGATACTTGAAGGGAATAGTTTCCCTTGGATTGGTCTATTCTTCTTCAAATTCTTTGAATGTTCTTTCTTATCTGATTCAGACAAGGGCTCTTCTTTTACTGATAGAAAGTCTCACAAGATATTGTGCATTGCTTGGAGATGCACTTATTTCATGGAAGACAAAGAAACAAAGGATAGTGGGTATTTCTATAGTTGAAGTAAAATATCATAGCATGGCAGTTGTGACTAAAGAATTGTTGTGGATATCATATGTTCTTAAAATTCTTCGTGTGCCTATATCTCTTCCTATTACACTATTGTGATAACAAATCAACCATTCAAATTGTTGCCAATCCTTGCACACATGGATGTACAAAGCACATTGAGATTGATGTACATTTTACTAGAGATCAAATTGCTAGTGGTTTTCTGCGGACTTCATATGTGCCCTCTCATCTTCAGTTAGTAGACTTGCTCACCAAAGCCATTCCTTTTGATAAAGTTTATTATTTTTTCAACAAGTTGGGCTTTAAGGAGGCTCTACCTTGAGGGGGGATGTAAATATTATTATATATTTATTGTATACGTGTTTAGTTCTAATTGGTTAGGACCTTATATTACAAAGTGTAAATAGCTAGTTGTAAATAGAGTAAACTAATCCTAGATATTTTTCATAAGCAAAACTTGCTTTACTTTGTTGGTTATTTTTGTTCTTTAGTATGTTTCCATCACTACATTTTGATGAAGAGTTGAGTTTCTCAAGTGTCTATAGCAAGAAACAATAGATAACACTATGCATTAATAACATAAACTACAATTAGAATGAGAGCACTTATTCATTTTATACAGTTTTTGTAATATCCTCATTGAAAAGTAACTAATAACCAAATCAACAGTTAACTAATGTGTATTTTCAATCACTTGACCTAAAAGTTTCTAATTAGTGTTAACTTGATTTTTTTTTTAACTTGGCCTTATATACCAATATTCATCCATTCCTATAATCGACATAGACTTCATTTACACATGGTATCACAATCTTCCCCTACCCCCTTAACAATCGACATCTTTGTTGCAAAACCTTAGAACTGTGCTAAGTTATTCCCTCTTTTCTATGTGCGGTTTGATTTATTCTTATCACTTTTAACCTATAGGTTATCTTGGAAGTATGTTAGAAGTCACACCCTAGCAACACTCACAACCTTGCTTAAACCTCTTTTTTAAATTAGGTCAAAACAGGCCTACTGGCTTTTGCCTTGATTCATTTATGGATTATTCATCTATTGGTATGGGGTTGGTTTTAACACCATTTATAATGCCTTAGACAAGAAATAATCTATAACCAAGTCAATAGGTGATTAATAAGGAGGTTTAGTCACTTAAACCAGAAGTTTTTAGTTAGTATTATTTTGATTATTTAAGGGTTGGTTTTAACATAATCTATATTTGAGACTTCATCACGTGGGACTTCTTCCATATAGGGTATCATGATTTTAAAATTTAAGGGTTTGGTAATGCATTCTCTTTGTTTATGATTGTCACATTAGATGTTTGCATAGAGAAGATAAACTCACCATGCCCAAAGAGGAAATGTATGAGTAAATTAAGAATGACAGAGACCTATTCTTTGTAATGTTTTTTAAAACTTGATCATATCATAGCTATGCTAGTAAAATTATGTTATAAACTACACCTTAGACATTATAGCTGAATCCTTACTTAAGATTAGCTATAGAAAATTATTTAGTTTTTAAAATTAAAAAAATATTTTCAAAAGTTTTTGAAACAACTCATTTAGAAAATATGGCTAACTAAGTTCAAAATGAGTCAGGTGTAATGTATTCTCTAAACTATTGCTAAGTTGTAATTTTGTAGATAAATCACTTAAATTATTTTCAATTGCGACTTCTCATTTTTATAATTATAGATAATATTCTTTTTTGAGTTTAGAGAATTGACCAATTAGTTTAAGGTATGTTTTTTTTGTAATTTGTCCATAGTAGATATGCAAAGATGAGCATATTTAAAATTTTTAAAGAAAAAAAAAAACACCGAGAGAGATTATTTTATGCAAAACCAAATCAATCCAGGCTACGTGTAAAACTTATATTATCCGTAGAATAGAGCGTTTTTACCAACATTAATTTTTCAACCAATGAAGACGTGATGTTTCACGTCACGAGCCACCTTTGGTGGCACTTGGTGCGTGACCCACCAAACCTAATTCAGTATCATGACATGCACATGCCTCTTCTATTAGTCAGAACCGCCATTAAATCATTTTGATCAGCAGTTGGGAGCTCATTGTCATCAAAGTCAACTAGGAAAAATAAAGAAAGAATAGAACTCATATATATATGTATAAAGGAAATTCCAGTTTTATTTATGCACATTTCGAAAATATACAAGTGCATAAGAAAAAAAAAAAGAAAATTTCTTTGTTCAAAATTTTAAATAAGTGCATATAAAAATAAAAACAATAAATTAATTGAGTGAACGATAAAAATAAGAAACCGACTTAATGTTTTAAATACTAGAGAGACAATACGATGCACTGGGAACCTAAGAAATTCTAATGGAAGCAAGCAAGACATCATTTGGCAAGTCACTTCCTGTGCCTTGCGTTCAGGAATTGGCAAAAGAAACCCTAACCCAAGTGCCACCACGCTATATTCGTCCCAATCAAGACCCTCCATTTAACACCCATGATAAAACTACTTATCAACCCCAAGTTCCCGTTATTGATTTGCAGAAGCTGTTGTCGTCATCGGACGAATTAGCGGATTTTGAGCTACTAAAACTACACGCTGCTTGCAAAGATTGGGGGTTCTTCCAGGTGAAAGATTGCATTCCTTCAGACATTCTTCTGCACAAAATTTAATATTATCAACATGTTTTATATGTTCTAGCCAGGAACCAGCTAACTTAGATGTTAGTGGGATATTGTGTTGTATGAAAATAAGATTCTTTAGAAAGGTTTGTTAACAGATGCTGCCCAGTCCAGGCAATCTTTTAAGTGCTCGAAAATGATTTTTCATGCTTTCTCGTATTGGATATGTCGGATCACCGATTGAGATTTTCCATTTAAAATTCCCACAAAATAGAAAATAAATGAAGCAAACAATCACGTTTGGTATCTCAGGTTCCTCTGCTACATCAGTTTTCGTTTGTTTCCGTAATTTTAGTTTGCATGTTCTCAGTAAGAGAATGCTTGGTGGTATTTTGGTTAGAAAGGATGAAGCCAAATTGACCATATTCAGCTGCAAACAAATTAATCTTGCAGTTGATAAATCATGGAGTAAGCACAAGTTTGTTGGAGAAGGTGAAGATACAGATTGAAGAATTCTTCAACTTGCCAATGGAAGAAAAGAAAAAGTTCTGGCAACAACCAGGACGATTGGAAGGTTTTGGACAAGTTTTCGTTGTCTCTGAAGAGCAAAAGCTTGATTGGGCAGACCTCTTTTCTATGTTTACCCTTCCTAAACATCCAAGGCATCCCGATCTATTTCCTAAGCTTCCAGAACCGCTCAGGTTTGTCTCTCAAAAATTTCTTATTTGAACCATATCGTAATCATGAATCTAAACACACGTCATCTACATAGACTGAATCTATACAAAAAAAAAAAAAAAGTCCCTTGTGTCCAGTATTTCATAAGCCATGAGGAAATACACCTACTTTATCATTCATTATAATATGATAATACTTGTTGGTAATGTACTGCGGATTAATTAATTTTCCAGGTGACAATCATATGCAATGATACCAAATTAGTTCCCCATATTTTTGGGAAAAAAGAGTAGCGTAATAATTTCTATTTGGTCAATACGGTTTTTAAAAGTTTCAAGCCTATAATATTACAATATTAGATTATAATGTATTATGCTGTCACCTGGAAAATTAAAAATGGGACCCCTTACCTAATGCAGCTGTGGTTAATTAATTGGAGAATGGCTAAGAGAAACTTGTTTAACTTTACGAAAAACCATTGTATGAATAGTGTCCGTGATGTAACATAACATAGGAAACAAAAATCGCTTGAAATTGATAAGTTTAACTCATTATATATGTTGATGTAATCTAAACCATCGACATTCCATTAAACATATATATATATAATCTCTTAAAAATTAAATTACCTTCTTCTCATTAGTGCATGACAACTGTGCTGTGAATATTTTGTAATAAAAAAGTATGCGTATATCTTCACGAATTTTGTGATTCATCTCGATTCTATATTATGGCTAAACGACAACCATCCATATTTATCATTGCTAAATTAGCTATGTTCAGTTCCTAGCTCAAAAATTTTATACCATTAGGCTGGTAATAGAAAGATCTTGTCACTAGGTAAGATAAAGATTTTAGAAAAAATTCTCATATAATTTTTTTATCTTTTAAAATAACTAGCAAGAAATACGATAAAAGGGAGTATGATGTATTCTATACTTATCATCTTATCATTTTCTTCTCATATCTTACAATCCCAATATCCAAATGTTACATATTTAAGTATCTGAAATATAAATTTCTCAATATTAAGTATCTAGTCATTTTTCGTTGCTATATGTAGTAGCTTAGGGAACATTTTGATATAATTTTAAATATCGAATATTTCCTCTTTACATTTGTATCCTTATACAATTAAATAAAATATTAGCTTGCATTTGTACAACTTCAACTATAATTCCCAACCACCTTTTTTTCCTTATCTAGAGATACACTGGATACTTACTCGTCACAGCTCAAGAGTCATGCTTTGGAATTACTCCTTCACATGGCAAAAGCTTTAAAAATGGATATCAAAGACATGGTGGAACTTTTTGAAGAGGGAACGCAATCAATTAGGATGAACTACTATCCTCCATGTCCACAACCTGATCTAGTTATGGGCCTCATTCCTCATTCTGATGTTGCCGCTTTGACCATTCTCCTTCAAGTGAATGAAGTGGAAGGTCTTCAAATAAAGAAAGATGGCACTTGGGTTCCCGTCAAACCTCTCCCTAATGCCTTTGTCATTAATGTTGGAGACGCTTGGGAGGTAAAAGTGGTTTTTATTTCCTTTATACACCAGTTAAGGTTTTTGAATTTAGATCATCACTAATTATTTTGCTTGATACGTTCTTCAAGCATTTAATTGAGTTTTTTGTTTTTTGTTTTTTTTTTTTCTAACGGACGATTAATTTAAAAAGGATATATTCATTATCATTTTCTATCAGAAAAACGCACATGGAATCAAACAAAGAAAACTAAGAAAGTTACCAAGTTATGTGTACTACATAGTTTAAAGTTTTTGAAATGTTCGCATTGGAATTTTTTTTCTTTTTCTTTTTTTTTTTGCATTTTCTATGATTCAATTTTGCTAAAAAAGTATCTCAAGCTTTTTATAAGCATATATAATAAGAAATCTACAATTTGCAATGCAATTGACAAACTCGTGAAAAGAATTAGTGTATTGAAAATTACAAAATTCATTATTAAATATACTCATGTACTACTTAAGATCATAGAGCTTATTTTTGAAATTCGATTGGTTCATCTTTACCGAGATGTCTTTACTTATTCATGACACTCACCACTATATTTATATGTCCCCAAGCAAGACTGCACCATAGATTTTTAAAAATTTAGTACACTAGCAAACAACTCTAAGGGTGAAGACTTAAATGTTTATTGTAAATTATATTAGAAAAAGAAAAAAAAAAAGGTCATAAAGACGCATAAAGATGAGAGTTTGACATATACCTCAAAAGAACATATTTACGTGGTTGGATATGAAGAAAAACGCTGTGACGATTGGATGCTCTTGCTTTGTTGTTGTTGGGTTAACTACATTATAAGGTAGATGAAAAAAAAAAAAAAAAAGAAAATGACGCATTTACCATTTATAAGATGAAGTTGCTTACATGTAATTTCAAGTTTGAGTCTCATGCTATGTTTGGATAGGTGTAACTGTGATGAGGACATCGTAGCTGACACAGGTTGATATGGGCGTGTCTACTATAAACACGACCGTGTAGGATGTCAGGGAGCTTCCAGAAACACACACGGCTGCATGCACGGTCAGAAGGCACGGCCGTGTGTTATACCAGGATTATTCCTAGAAACGTACATGGCCAGGAGATACAGCTGTGTATTCTGTCAAGATCTCACCCAGAAACATGCACGGTCTCCATAGACGGCCAGGGGACACGACTGTGTATCATGTCAGAACTATTCCCATTGTAGCACCACTTACTGAGCGTCGATCTAAACTACTTCCTAGAGGCGATGGACCATTTCAAATCTTTGAGCACATCAATGATAATGCATACAAGATAGATTTACCCGGTGAGTATCAAGTAAGTGCTACATTTAATGTTACTGATTTGAGTCCTTTTGATACAGGCGATGATTTGAGGACAAATCCTTTTCAAGAGGAGGGGAATGATGAGATCCATGATGGGAGCCAAGCCAGAAGATGGAATGTGGATTCTCTTGAAGTGCCACCTGGACCAATCACAAGAAATCGAGCGAAACGATTCAATGAAGCACTTAACGGGTTGATAAAGGATGTCCACGAAGCCGGAAAGGATTGGAGCAATCATGAAGCTGAAATGGATTGGAAAAACCATGGGAATGCCCTTGCTCTTGTTCAAGTCATAATGGATACGGGTTGAAGAGGGCGTGTCTTTACAAGGCACGACCGTGTAGGAGTCTGGAGGTTACATAGAATCATATACGGTCGTATACACGGTTCAAAGGCACGGCCGTGTATGTTGTCAAGATTTCCACAGAAAGATACACGACTAGAAGTACACGGTCATGTACATTGGCAAGATTTCCATAGAAAGATACACAGCCAGAAGTACACGGTCGTGTACATTTCCAAAGCTGGTCGTGTATATTTTCAACACCGGCTCAAGGCTGGCTCCAAGGCTGCCGGCCTACATGTTTGTTTTGTTGATTTTTACGCAACTTATCTAAGCTATGTCGTTTTGGGCTTTATTGTTATGAATTGTAAACCCTAATATAAAGCTCCTAGGGTTAGAATATAGAAGATACAACATTGAAAGTTTGAAAACACTTTTGAGAGAATTCCTCTCTTGGTTCTTTAAAGAACTAACCTAGAACTTATCGGATTTTATTTCCGTGGCGTTTATCCCGACTTATCAATCGGTCTTTCATCCCGATTGTGGCATCTTCATATTATACCAAGGTTCTTGTCTCGCTTATAGATAACAGGTCGCGGTTTCCACTTGAGGGTGTTTGGCATCTTAGGTGACGAATTCCGAACGTATTGGTATTGGGTTTCGTCACACGTTGGCGTGGTTCGTATCAGTTAGGAATCCGATCAAATCGATCTTGTATCAGTTTGGTATCAGAGCCTAGGTTTGTTAACACATCAGTTCGGTTTGAGGAAGGTAACATCAAAACCCTAACTCCAATCGTTCATATCAATTGTTCATATTCAATTTCATAGTGTTGATTGTCTATTGAAAGTGTAGTGCCTTCTAATTCAATTTTGTTACAAAAAAAAAAAAGAAGAATCACGACACAAAAAAAAAGAGAGCATGATCAAGAGCAACAACAAAGACAAAAAAAAAAAATTCGGAAAGAAAATGAGGAAATTTACGAACCCTAGAGTTGTTTTGAATTCTACGGAAGGGAATTGGTGTAGTTTGGGTTAGTTCCAAGAGAATTGAGAAGAGGAATTGGCGAGTTGATATCATCATTGTTTGTGAGAATACATGAGTGACTGTGTGATATCATCATTTGAGTGAAACACGTCAAGGAGTGAATCGTGAGGTTTAATCATATATATATATTTGTATTAGTACTAATCTTTTCTGCAGGAACTATGTCGAGGCAACATTCTCCTGAAAGTGAGAGGGGAAGGTTTGATGCTAGGTTAGTGATTGAGGCGTTGAGGGGTGAGATGAAGAGAATGTTTCAGGAGGGAATGGAACAAATTCATGAGACGGTAGAGCAAAGACTAGAGCAATCTAAAAACGTCTTCCAAGAGCGTAAGAGGGAGAGTTGTTTTAGGAGAGTACCAAGGGGTGGAGGTGAAATGTCGGATGATGAATTTGATGAGCCTTCTGTTGGGAGTTATTGAGGATATAGTGGTAGGAATAGAGGAACTAGGGATTGGGAAGATAGAGGAGATAGGAATAGAGAGGATAATCAATTGAGTAGCATAAAGATGAAGATTCCTCCTTTCCAAGGGAAGAATGATCCCGAGGCGTACTTAGAGTGGGAGAAGAAGGTGGAGATGGTGTTTGATTGTCATAACTATAGTGGGAGAAAGAAAGTGAAACTTGCTGCCATTGAATTTTCGGATTATGCCATAGTGTGGTGGGATTAACTAATGTTGAATAGAAGAAGGAATGGCGAACCACCTATTGAGTCTTGGGAAGAGATGAAAAGGGTGATGAAGAAGCGGTTTGTACCTGCGTATTATTATCGTGAATTGCACAACAAATTGCAAACTCTTAGGCAAGGAAGCCGAAGTGTGGATGAGTATTTCAAGGAGATGGAAGTTACAATGATCAGGGCGAATGTAGAGGAGGATAGAGAGGCTACCGTGGCTAGGTTTCTTGCTGGATTGAATAGAGAAATTCAAAATGTCGTTGAATTGCAGCATTATGTAGAATTGGAAGATATGGTTCATATGGCTATAAAGGTTGAGAACCAGCACAAGAGGAAATGTAGTAGTAATGCACGGTTTCAACAGGATACTGGTTCATCCACCTGGAAGACTAACCGATGGAAGAAGGAAGAAAAGCGTTTACCCACCAAACTAAAAGGAGAGCTGAGACAAGCGGGTTCTACTCCTAGTAACCAAGGTAACCCTGATTCTTCTACTTCTAGAAATCGTGATATTAGATGTTTTAAATGCCAAGGTAGAGGCCATATTGCTAGTCAATGTCCAAATAGGCATGTGATGATTCTGCGTGATGATGGTGAGTATGAGACTGAGGGGGATAGTGAAGAAGATGATATGCCTCCATTAGAGGATGTTAGTGATGATGAGGAGCCTGCAGTAGGGAAGTTAGTGGCAGTAGTGAAGAGAGTTTTGAATGTGCAAGTGAAGGAAGAAGAGGAGGTACAAAGAGAGAATATCTTTCATACTAGATGTTATCTAGGTGATCATATTTGCAGTGTGATCATTGATGGAGGAAGTTGCACTAATGTGGTGAGTAATTTTATTGTTGAGAGGCTGGCACTCAAGACTACTAAACACCCTAGTCCATATAAATTGCAATGGTTGAATGATAGTGGTGAGACTAAGGTGAGTAAGCAAGCCTTGATTGGTTTTCGCATTAGTGGGTATGAGGATGAGGTGTTATGTGATGTAGTGCCAATGCAAGCGTGTCATGTGTTGTTGGGAAGGCCATGGCAATTTGATAGGAAGATTGTTCATGATGGCTTTTCTAACAAGTATACGCTTGTTCACCAGGGAAAAAGCTTTAATCTTAAACCTTTAACACCTAAACAGGTGTATGAGGATCAGTTGCAGCTACAACAGTCTTTTGCAAAACATAAGGTGAGTGAAAAGCAGAGGGAGAGTGAGAGAGCAAAAGACAATGAGAAAGAAAAGGAATACAAAAGTCAATATCAAAAGGAAAAATAGAGGAAGGCTGGAAAGAGTGTGAGAGACCAAGTTGAAGGGGGATCAACTTTGGTGGTGAGTGAAAAGGAGAGTGCAGCCTTGTAAAAGGAGAGTTGTGTGGCAAGAGCGAGTGTAGTGAGGAGAGCGTTAGTGATGAAGCAACCTATGTTGTTGTTGGTTTTTAAGGAAACATGTCTGAATACTAACGAACTATCTAACTCTTTGCCTAGTGTAGTTGTGTCTATTGTGCAGAACTTTGAAGATGTCTTCCCTGAGGAGATTCCAAAGGGATTACCACCTATTTGTGGTATTGAGCACCAAATTGACCTTGTACCCGGAGCATCGATTCCAAACAAGCCAGCTTATAAGAGCAATTCGGAGGAGACAAAGGAACTCCAAAGGTAGGTCGATGAATTAATGGAGAAGGGGTACTTGAGGGAAAGCATGAGTCCATGCACAGTGCCTGTGATTTTGGTGCCTAAGAAGGATGGGTCATGGAGAATGTGTGTTGACTGCCGCACCATCAACAACATCAGGGTAAAGTATCGTCATCCCATTCCTCGCTTAGATGACATGTTAGATGAGTTACATAGGTCTAGTGTCTTTTCCAAAATTGATCTGAAAAGTGGATATCACCAAATTAGAATGAAAGAAGGTGATGAATGGAAAACCGCATTCAAAACGAAATATGGATTGTATGAGTGGTTAGTAATGCCTTTCGGTTTAATTAACGCACCTAGTACTTTTACGAGACTTATGAACCATGTTTTGAGGACTTTTATTGGCAAATTTGTGGTTGTCTATTTTGATGATATTCTCATTTACAGCAAGAGTTTGGAAGACCATATATCTCACTTGAGGGATGTTTTAGAAGTGCTTCGAAAGGAGCAATTATATGCTAACCTCAAGAAGTGCACTTTTTGCACAGGCAAACTTGTGTTTCTTGGTTTTGTTGTTAGTGCACAGGGAATACAGGTTGATGAAGAAAAGATTCGTGTGATCCAAGAATGGCCTAGTCCAACTAATGTAAGTAATGTGCGGAGTTTCCATGGACTAGCGAGTTTTTACAGGAGAATTGTGAAGGATTTCAGCACCATTGTAGCACCACTTACTGAGCGTCGATCTAAACTACTTCCTAGAGGCGATGGACCATTTCAAATCCTTGAGCACATCAATGATAATGCATACAAGATAGATTTACCCGGTGAGTATCAAGTAAGTGCTACATTTAATGTTACTGATTTGAGTCCTTTTGATGCAGGCGATGATTTGAGGACAAATCCTTTTCAAGAGGAGGAGAATGATGAGATCCATGATGGGAGCCAAGCCAGAAGATGGAATGTGGATTCTCTTGAAGTGCCACCTGGACCAATCACAAGAAATCGAGCGAAACGATTCAAGGAAGCACTTAACGGGTTGATAAAGGATGTCTACGAAGCCGGAAAGGATTGGAGCAATCATGAAGCTGGAATGGATTGGAACAACCATGGGAATGCCCTTGCTCTTGTACAATTCATAATGGATACGGGTTGAAGAGGGCGTGTCTTTACAAGGCACGGCCGTGTAGGAGTCTGGAGGTTACACAGAATCATACACGGTCGTATACACGGTTCAAAGGCACGGCCATGTATGTTGTCAAGATTTCCACAGAAAAATACACGACTAGAAGTACACGGTCGTGTACATTGGCAAGATTTCCACAGAAAGATACACGGCTAGAAGTACACGGTTGTGTACATTTCCAACGCTGGTCGTGTATATTTTCAACACCGGCTCAAGGCCGGCTCCAAGGCCACTGACCTTCATGTCTACACCGCCGGCCTACATGTTTGTTTTGTTGATTTTTACGCAACTTATCTAAGCTATGTCGTTTTGGGTTTTATTGTTACGAATTGTAAACCCTAATATAAAGCTCATAGGGTTAGAATATAGAAGATACAACATTGAAAGTTTGAAAACACTTTTAAGAGAATTCCTCTCTTGGTTCTTTAAAGAAATAACCTAGAACTTATCGGATTTTATTTCCGTGGCGTTCATCCCGACTTATCAATCGGTCTTTCATCCCGATTGTGGCATCTTCATATTATACCAAGGTTCTTGTCTCGCTTATAGACAACGGGTCGCAGTTTCCACTTGAGGGTGTTTGGCATCTTAGGTAACGAATTTCGAACGTATTGGTATTGGGTTTCGTCACACGTTGGCGTGGTTCGTATCAGTTAGGAATTCGATCAAACCGATCTCGTATCAAATGGTAATCTCAATATAGAAGATTTTTTAGACTGGCTTGCGGAAGTCGATAGATTCTTCGATTATATGGAGGTACCTGAGGATAGGAGGGTAAGATTGGTTGCTTGTAGGTTGAAAGGAGGGGCGTCTACATGGTGGGATCGATTGCAGAACTGTAGGCAAAGAGAGGGGAAGCAACCGATAAGAACATGGTACCGCATGAAAAATCTGTTGTAGAGAGATTTCTTACCACCCGACTATGAGCAAATCCTTTTCCAGCAGTATCAACGATGCCGTCAAGGGTAGAGGACGGTGTATGAGTACACCACTGAGTTTATGAGGCTGGTAGAAAGGAATGATCTGAGAGAGACTAAGGGTCAACAGGTGGCACGATTTGTAAACAGGTTGAAGCCTCAGATTAGAGACAAGATAGGGGTGATGGTGTTCAGAACCATCAATGAAGCCAAGAATTTGGCCCTTCGAGCTGAAATGATCATCCAAGGGCAGAGTGCAAGGTTAGGAGGAGGCAAGAGAAACTATGTTTATGATAATCTCGGCAGTAGTAGCAGAGTGATTGGCGAAAGGCCTAGAGGAGTCATTGAGAAACCAGCAGGAAGCATGGAGAGAAAAGAAGACAAAGCTGAGGGGAAGAAACCTCTTGAGAGCAAAGAAACCTCGAGGCAAAATAACCCATATGTCGAACCAATTTTGGGAAAGTGCTATAGATGTAATCAGCCGGGAAACCGATCCAATGAATGCCCGAATCGATGAGCTGTAAACATTGTCGAAAGGGAAGAAGAGGAGGAAGTGTGCTGTGAGCCGGATGGTGATGATGATTGCTATGGCGAGGCTGATGATGCGGTGGAGCCAAACTATGTAATCAGGAGGTTGATGCTAGCACCGAAACAGGAGGGTAGTTCACAACGACACCAGTTGTTTCGCACTAGGTGCACGATTGGTGGGAGAGTGTTTGACTTAATTGTTGACAGTGGGAGCTACGAGAACATCATCGGAAAGGAGGTTGTGAAACGACTCCAGCTACCGATAGAGAAGCATCCGAATCCTTACACCATAGGATGGATTAAAGCGACGGAGCGAATCGAGGTGAAGGAGAGGTATCGGGTTCCCTTTTCGATAGGTAAGTATCGGGATGAAGTATACTGCGACATCGTCGATATGGACGCTTGTCATTTGTTATTCGGACGGCCTTGGCAGTTTGACATGGATGCCCAACATGCCGGGAAAGAAAACAAATATAGATTGGAAAAAGAGGGTGTGAAATATACGCTGCTGCCATTGACGGATAAGCAACCTAAGACCCAAAGAGCGGAAGGAAAGTCTTTTCTGACGATCACTCAATCAAAGAAGGAAATGACTGAAGATATTAAAGAGGCCCGTTTGATGCATGCTTTGGTGGTGAAGAATGCGGGAGAGGACATGGATAGTGTAGAGGCCCCGGAGGAAGTAAAAGGGGTATTAGAAGAATTTAAAGAGGTAGTGCTGGAAGACTTACCAGAAGGGTTGCCTCCATTGCGAGACATCCAGCACCACATCGACTTGGTGCCTGGAGCTAGCCTTCCTAACCTCTCTCACTATCGGATGAGCCCCAAAGAGACGGAGGTCCTTCAAGAGAATGTCCAGGAATTGCTAGACAAAGGATTCATCTGGGATAGCATGAGTTCATGTGCCGTCCCAGCGCTATTAATGCCCAAGAAAGATGGGAGTTGCAGAATGTGTGTAGACAGCCGTGCGATCAACAAGATCACAATTGGGTATAAATTCCTAATTTCGTGCATTGAGGATATGTTGGACAGGCTGAGTGGAGTGGTGATCTTCTCAAAGGTGGATCTCAGAAGCGGGTATCATCAGATTTGGGTCAGACCTGGGGATGAGTGGAAGACCGCTTTCAAGACAAAGGAAGGGTTGTACGAATGGATGGTTATGCCCTTCGGCCTCAACAACGCACCAAGTACCTTTATGCGCGTGATGAATCAGGTACTTAAACCATTCATAGGTCGGTTCGTAGTTGTATACTTTGATGATATCCTGATCTATAACAAGACTAAGGATGAGCATCTAGTGCACTTGAAGAACGTTTTGACTGTGCTGAAAGAGAATAAGCTCTAAGCTAATCTCAAAAAGTGCATATTCATGTCACAAAAATTGCTGTTCTTAAGTTTTGTAGTGAGTGGTGAGGGTATCACAGTGGATGAGGATAAGGTGAGGGCTATTAGAGATTGGCCCACTCCCAAGACCATTACCGAGTTGAGAAGCTTTTTGAGGTTGGCAGGATTCTATAGGTGTTTCATACAGCATTTTAGTACGGTGGCTGCCCCATTGACTGAATGCCTGAAGAAAGGAAAGTTTCATTGGGATGAGGAAGCTAAATCGGGTTTTGCGGTGCTCAAAGAAAGATTATGTAGTGCGTCGGTGTTGGCCTTACCGGACTTCGACAAACTATTCGAGGTCGACTGTGATGCCAGTGGCGTAAGTATTGGCGCTGTGCTATCTCAGGAGAAGAGGCCCGTGGCCTTCCATAGTGAGAAACTTTGTGAAGCCAGGAGAAACTGGTCTACCTACGATAAAGAATTCTATTCGGTGGTCAGAGCTCTGAGGATGTGGGAACACTACTTGGTTGGCAAAAAGTTTATACTATACTCAGATTGTGTCGCCCTGAAACACCTGAGTAATCAGACTCGCATCTGCAAAGATATGCATGCCAAATGGATACAGTTTCTGCAAAAATTTCCATTTTGCCTGATGCATAAATCTGGAGTCCAGAATAAGGTGGCCGACGCATTAAGTAGGAGGGCGGATTTGTTGGTTACCATGAGGGCTGAAGTGGTAAGCTTTGAGCAACTGAAGGAATTATATGAAGAAGATGCAGATTTTGGAGCTATGTGGAGGAAATGTACCCATAGGGAACCCAATGACAGTTACTACATTCTGGAGGGTTACTTAATGAGGGGTAACCAACTTTGTATCCCCGAATCCTCCTTGAGGGAGAAATTGATTAGAGACCTACATGGAGGGGGATTAGCCGGACATCTGGGGCGTGACAAGACACTAGCAACAGTGGCTGCAAGATACCATTGACTTCAGTTGAGAAGGGATGTAGGGCGAATCGTACAACGGTGTTACATCTGTCAGACATACAAAGGGCATTCTCAGAATACTGGGTTGTACACTCCACTACCAGTACCTAAGAATATCTAGGAGGATCTATCCATGGATTTCGTGTTAGGTTTGCCTCGTACTCAACGAGGTGCTGACACTGTTTTTGTGGTTGTAGACAGGTTCTCCAAGATGGCTCACTTCATTCCTTGCAGGAAGACGACTGATGCACAAGGTGTTGCCAAGCTATTCTTTAAGGAGGTGGTCAGGTTGCACGGGGTTCCCAAATCAATTACTTCTGATAGAGATACCCGGTTCCTTAGCCATTTCTGGAGGACACTATGATACATGTTTAATTCTTTCCTCAACTTTAGCAGCACAACCTACCCTCAAACCGATGGGTAGATAGAGATGACGAACATGACCCTTGGAAACTTGATACGAAGCATCTGTGGAGAGAAGCCAAAACAATGGGACTTGGCACTCTCTCAAGCCGAGTTCGCTTACAACAACTCCATCCATAAAACTATGGGGAAATCACCTTTTTCAGTGGTGTATACCAAGGCGCCATCTCACACCTTGGATTTAGCTTCTTTACCCAAGGGTGTTGAAACCAATGTTGCTGCTAAACACTTGGCGGAACAATACCACACGGTGGCATATGAGGTGAAAGAGCGAATTGAGAAGTTTAATGAGCAGTATAAGACAATCACAGACAAGCATTGGAGAAAAAAACTATTCGAGGTGGGAGATCAAGTGATGGTGTTCTTAAGGAAGGAACGCTTTCCCGTAGGCACGTATAGTAAGTGACAACCAAAGAAGTATGGGCCCTACAATATTGTCGCCAAGATCAATGACAACGCCTGATGTGCCTAAACACACTTAAAAGCACATCCAAAGGACTTAAGAAAAACTATCTCAAGTCAAGGCAAAATCGAATCCAAAAATGGCACTTTTCAAATGAACCCTAATGATGAAAAGATGAAATTCAAACAACCAATGATATAATCAGAATACTTCAATGAAAATGCCTTCTAAAAACACTCTAATTTCATGTAATCCATGCAAATGAAGCCTCAATTTGACAAAGAAAAACTGTAACAAAACAATCCCTTTCCAATGGTGAAAATCACGTTATCAAGGAAATCCTTAAAGATGAATTGGATCAATATGATAATTCCTTTAAATAATCACAATAATTCTTGAATAACAACAAGGATATCTGACCAAGAAATATCTCAATTCAACCCTAGATATGACACACTAGAGAAGAAAAGAAATCACAACAAAATGAAATTGATATAACTCACAATTTCAAGATGTTGCACTCGCCACAATTTCAACTTCTTGGGATTGAAATTGATAAGAGAATTTGGAATTAGGAAAACCCTAAGCCCTCTCACGAAATGTGAAGTGTTTGTTCTGCAAAATAAGCCTCCTCAAACCCTCTCTTAAGCAAGTATTTATACTTGCTACTCTTAGGGTTAAAAAGTGCTCAAAATTACAAGTTTGCCACTTTTAAGGTGGCTAGCCCTAAATGAAAATTACAAGGAAATAAAAGTGTCCCAAAACCAAATACAACAAAAAATAGTTCATAAAAGTGTAAATATATAAAAGAAATGGTCTTTAAGATGCCGGTCTTCTATAGGATCCATCGGCTCAACTTATCGCCGGTTCAGGTCGGTCCATGGATAACCCACAATTTGAATCTGAGGGAGTTTTTCCATTGCCCTATAGAATATGATAAGTGTGCCTGTTGGAAAACACAATACAAGAATAATAGAAAAGAGGTTAATATATAAATAATTCCGGGGTCGATCTGCTCAAAATGGGCCCTCAACGCCAAGATTTGAAATCCTTCAGTTCTTGCCCTAATGATAGGTCTTGTCGGATTTTTATTCCTATAATCTCCTCGGGCCTCAAAAAGATTTGTCCTCAAATCTAGTAGATCAAATGCAGTAGAGACTTTGTTTCCTCCTAGCAAGTCACTTGAAGAAATATCTTTGCAGAATCCCAATATCTGAAATACTACAGGTGGTGATTGTCTTCTCTCCTCCATTTCCAGGATGTATCTCTTCTGCAACACAAATAATGACCCATTATCCACTAAAGTTACCCCTGTATCAACCTGTTCCACTGAAACTGTTTCCTCTTTTTCTAACTCATCTGTATGCTGCTGATCCTCATGGTCTTCTAATGGTTTGCCCAACTACTTATTACCCTCTAAAACCTCTAAAGGTGAACATAACTGTCTCTGAATAGTCTGGCTCTCTGGTGGTTTGCTCGTCTGACTATGATCATCAGGATCCTCTGAAGGTTGGCACATCGGTGTTTGACAAATTTTATGCTCTAAGGGTTGGCTTGTGTCACTAGAGCCCTCAAGAACCTTTGAAGGTTGGCATACTTGTGTTTGCACAATTTGGTCCTCCCAGTCTAGGTAATCATCTACGGAACCCCTACCATCAAATGAAGGCATCTGTAGCTTCGCACACTCTGGTCCTCGAGGTGGTCTAAATTCCCTGTCCGGATATGGATTAAGCCCAAAATTATCATCTCTATCTTCCCTAAGAGCATGATAATCTCCCTTTATTCTAGGTGGTGCCATAAGGTTTACCACAGGTGGTGGCGGCAATGTCATCCTATCAATCCTTGTTGCTAATGTAGCAACAAGTGTGGAAAGGTCCCGAAGTTGTTCATCTAGAGTTCTTCCATTTGTATTTCGACGACTTGGTCTGTTACCCACTTGGCTATTGGCCTCATTGCCAATGTACCTATTTACACTATCATATGACATGTTTGTGGATGCGATTTATCTAA
The DNA here is from genome assembly GCA_037954665.1 of Laguncularia racemosa. Taxonomy (NCBI): domain Eukaryota; kingdom Viridiplantae; phylum Streptophyta; class Magnoliopsida; order Myrtales; family Combretaceae; genus Laguncularia; species Laguncularia racemosa. The sequence continues at coordinate 1,028,169 of JBBMOL010000213.1, forward strand.
AGTACAAATGTAATCTCAAATAATTTGTAGCACACTCCCTTCACTTCACCACGTCACAGTAACAAGTTTGGATAACAACACACACACTTGTACACCCACGGTGCAACAAGTTACCAATGCAATAAATACTTTTTATCACTTCAAGTATATTAGAATAAGTGAAGCACAAATAAATACTTCTAAGTAGTTAAGAAATTAAATTCAACTCACAAGTGTTGAAGTAATAAGTTCAATTACTTTCACACTTTAATGTTTGTTTTTGAATTCAAATTCTACTACTTCAATTTTCCTTTATTGCTACGGTTTCACACCTACAATTGATCTTGATGTGCAGCACCTTTAATCCACATAAATCCACAAATTTACACCACCACACACACCTTCAATCACGGTGCACTCACTCCACCAATAACTCCACGGCAACAACACAAACAACAACAACAATTAAGATGTATCACTTCCACGACAACAACAAGGTGAATATTTATTACAAGTAGTCTTCAACTTCCATGGCAAATAATGAAGACAAAAGATTAATAAGTATCTTTCCCAAAATGAATTCCGAATCCCACTATAGGCAGAAACTTTCAATTTGAAATTCAAATAACTTCACTTATTGCAAGCCTTCCTCAATTGGTAACAATGAATTCAAATTCAAATAGCAATCATTAACTCCCATAACTTAATTGCATATGATTTGAATTCAAATAATTCCTTACTAACCAAACTTAATGTAATCTGCAAATTTACTTCACAAATTCAGAATTACACAATGGAATTCAAACAACAAACTTCACAACTCCTCACGCCACAAGCTACTTCACGGCAACAATTGGTAAGTTTCACAATTTCAAAAAAAATTTGCTAAAGTAACTTCACTTTGTACTTCTGCTCTTCCACGTGAATTAGTGTCCACAAAGTGATATAATAACCTTCCCAAATCAACTCCAACAACCAGCAAATCAATTCCCAATCCAAAACAATTTTGCAATATCAAACAACAACAACAACACAATTTCGGTTTTCACTTGATCAACCCTATTTAATGATCACTTCCACGAAATTGAATACAACCAATTCCCTTCTCTCAACAAGAGCTCTGATACCAAAAAGATGATGTGCCTAAACAAACTTAAAAGCACATCCAAAGGACTTAAGAAAAACTATCTCAAGTCAAGGCAAAATCGGATAAAAAAATGACACTTTTCAAATGAATCCTAATGATGAAAGGATGAAATTCAAACAACCAATGATATAATCAGAATACTTCAATGAAAATGCCTTCTAAGAACACTCTAATTTCATGTAATCCACGCAAATGAAGCCTCAATTTGACAAAGAAAAACCGTAACAAAACAATCCCTTTCCAATGGTGAAAATCACGTTATCAAGGAAATCCTTAAAGATGAATTGGATCAATATGATAATTCCTTCAAATAATCACAAGAATTCGTGAATAACAACAAGGATATCTGACCAAAAAATATCTCAATTCAACCCTAGATATGACATACTAGAGAAGAAAAGAAATCACAACAAAATGAAATTGATACAACTCACAATTTCAAGATGTTGCACTCGCCACAATTTCAACTTCTTGGGATTGAAATTGATAAGAGAATTTGGAATTAGGAAAACCCTAAGCCCTCTCATGAAATGTGAAGTGTTTGTTATGGAAAATAAGCCTCCTCAAACCCTCTCTTAAGCAAGTATTTATACTTGTTACTCCTAGGGTTAAAAAGTGCTCAAAATTACAAGTTTGCCACTTTTAAGGTGGCTAGCCCTAAATGAAAATTACAAGGAAATAAAAGTGTCCCAAAACCAAATACAACAAAAAATAGTTCATAAAAGTGTAAATATATAAAAGAAATGGTCTTCAAGATGCCGGTCTTCTATAGGATCCATCGGCCCAACTCATCGCCGGTTCAGGTCGGTCCATGGATAACCCACAATTTGAGTATGAGGGAGTTTGTCCATTGCCCTATAGAATATGATAAGTGTGCCTGTTGGAAAACACAATACAAGAATAATAGAAAAGAGGTTAATATATAAATAATTCCGGGGTCGAATCTGCTCAAAATGGGCCCTCAACGCCAAGATTTGAAATCCTTCAGTTCTTGCCCTAATGATAGGTCTTGTCGGATTTTTATTCCTATCAACACCTATGTAGTTGGGCTTCCAGAAAGCATGAAAATCTCCAAGACCTTCAATGTAGCTGACTTGTCCCCATTCTACGCGGATGACGAACCCCTTTATCCAGAAGAGAACTCGGGGTCGAGTTCTTCATTGGTGGGAGAGAATGATGAGGACATTGTAGCTAACACGGGTTGATATGGGCGTGTCTACTCAAACACGGCCGTGTAGGATGTCAGGGAGCTTCCAGAAACACACACGGCTGCACGCACGGTCAGAAGGCACGGCCGTGTGTTATACCAGGATGATTCCCAGAAACGTACACGGCCTCTTACACGGCCAGGAGACACGGTCGTGTATTCTGTCAGGATCTCACCTAGAAACATGCACAGTCTCCATACACGGCGAGGGGACACGACCGTGTATCATGTCAGAACTATTCCCAAAAGCTTACACGGCCCGAATGCACGACCGTGTACATGCCAGATGACAGGCGTGTATATTTATATTTATTTCCCTTTTTGCATGTTTACCTAAGAGGTATAAATAGATACTAGGTCATTTTAGGGGGACGCTTTATTGAATATTGTATATACACTTTTAAAGACAAGTTTCTCTGCGTTTTCGATTGTGCGCAATTGAAATATTTCAAAGAATAAACTCAGAATTCCTCTTTGTTTATTCTAGAGTTCCAATCCTAAAATTGGACTCGGGTTTATGCTTTCCACGTTGCATCAAACTGAGTGAAAATGGAAAAAAAATGTTGTGTTTGACAATTTAAATTAAGAGTGGAAATGTGTGGATGTGGAAGGAAATAAATGGAAATATTTTCATTTTAAACTTCATTTATGTTTTTCCCCAAATTGGAGAGGAATTCGTGTGAGGAAAAATATAACTTTACCCTTCTAACAATGCTTATGAAGATAGAACAAAGGAAACTTTGTTAAACACTAACTCCATTTCTCTACATTTTCTCTTTATAATACGAACCAATGAAAGAAAATGAAAATATATATCTCTATTTCTTTCCATCTCCTTCTTATATGTCAGAACACAAGCTGGACAGTATGGTTCTCCCAATTTTCACTTATTCCCTCTCTCTCTCTCTCTTTTAATCAATTTCCACTTATTTTCATCATTTTCTCTTTCATCACACGGTGTTGCCTTGTCCTTTCTAATAGAGAGATATAGTGGCCGCTTTGGATCTTTAAGTTATCATGAAAAGTGGGTGGGATGTATTTCCAAGCATGCGAAAATCATTCTTTTCCCTTGTTAAATAAGTGGGGTAGCAATGTTGTGTTTCCAAGTCATACTTTCGATTGACCATTCACATTAGGCAACTTTACATTTTGAATGGGATACAAATAAAAATATCTATATTCATTTGTTTAAAAAATTTAAGTTAAAAATTATGTTAGAAAAATCATTATCGTATTGCATGTACAATAGCTATTATTCAACTTCCTTGAATTAGCTGATTGTATTTTCCATAATGAAAAGGTTATGACCAATGGTATATATCAAAGCATTGAGCATCGAGCGACTGTGAATTCAGTGAAAGAGCGTCTATCAATTGCCACTTTTTATGGCCCTAATTTGGATGGAGAATTAGGTCCAGCACCTAGTCTTATTACTTCGAAAACTCCAGCAATGTTCAAAAGAATAGGTACTTTTGATTACATAAAGGGCTATTTATCACGTGAGCTCCATGGAAGGTCAAATCTAGATGTGATGAGGATTCAAAAGTCGATAATAGATTAGATCAAATGGGTGTGGATGAGGATTCAAAAGAATGGGTGTGGAGATAGATTACTATTTTTGTATAACTCTTGAAATATATATATATATATTACTCAAATCGTTGTTAAATTTGTAAAATCATCACTTTAGAATCTTTTTAGCAATGATTTTGACGTAAAACTTGAGCGATTTATATATAAATATTGTTACTAATTATAATACCTGTAATTATGTATGTTATCAAATTTTCTATATGAGCATAAATTACCGTTAATTGCACAGAAAAGTGATTTTGTACTTTTCCTATATGTTTTTGTTAAATATCGTGTTAGTGAAATGGTTCACTTGCTTATTGGTTGGATGAATATTGGTATAGAGGCTATTTTGGATTAAGAAAAATGTTAATAGTGATTGTATGTGCACTTATAAAGAAATTAAATAAAAAATATTTTATTTTTCATACACATGCTTTTTTATAAAGTATGCAACAATACTAAAAAAAGTGAAAATATTTTTTTTTGTTTTTCTCCTTATGTGAAATCCCAAACTTTTAACAAGTATATTTAGGAAATTATACAATATTCTTAACTATGTTTCAATTTTATCAAAACTTCAACCAGGATCATACCTTTTGATAAAATATTAATAAATTATATAAGCAAATGTAAGTATAATGTAGGAAGAAAATAAAAAAAGAATACCATAATTATGCCAACGCTTACTTAGGTAGTGTTTGGTTTCTTATATTTTGTAGTACTAGACTGAACAAAATTTTTATCCTGCGTTTGGTTTAAAAAATTGATTTAAGTACTGGACAAAAAAGAGTTGAAGTATTGGACAAAATGGCTAAAATTTGTATCATGTTAAATATAGTACAAAATTTGTGTCATAAGACAAAAAATTGTTCTTTTAAAAATGCCCCAAATATCCTTACTCATCTATTGCATGCCCAAAAACAAATTCTTATGTCAATACAATACTGTGTGGTTCCACAATAATTTTTTATGACAATTATTAAAAACTACTAATATAATATTTACAATGTTTTATATTATTAAATATAACACAAATTATTACATTTAATAATATGAATTATTAATTTTTTCAAAAAATGGATTTACATTTATTATTTTATATAATTCGTAGGATTACATGTAAATTAAATAATCTCTTCAAATTGTATTTTTTATAATATTAAAAATATAATTAAATAACCATGATATTATACAAAGGGTATAATTGTTAAAATTAGCATGTTCAGTGCAGTACTTCGCAATTCTAAATAATGAACAAGACAAAAATCTTTATCCAGTATTGAACATATCAAATGTGGTACAAAATTTTTTTTTGTCCTGTTTTTCTTGTTTTGTACCATTCGGTATTTTTATACTGTTCAATATTAGTAATCAAATGCTACCTTATATATTATCATAATTATCCTTTAGGAGAGAGAAAAATATAGAAACAACGATAAAATATAATAAATATATTTATAGTTAGAATAGAATACCTTAAATGTGATATAAGAACTATTAAACAATATGAATATTTCCTATTTTGAAATATTCCTTAAAATGACTATATATATATATAAAATATGTATGTATGTATGTATAAACATATAAATATATTCTCTCATCTAGAGTGGTAATTTTAAATCTTTTGAATAATTAGGATAACCTATTAAATGACATTCTAAATGTAACATAGGGTATCTACGATGCTATGAATTGAACTTGTATTTCTTTAATGTACCAATAATAATAATTATGAGCAATGAAGTAGCTATTGAAATTGAGAATTCGAAACCAACTTGATAATATTTAATAATGTCAAGTTACAAAACCTATAATGTAAAAAAAAAAAAAATACAATATAAAAATTCTAGATTGAAAGAAAATAATAAAACTAGAAGCAATGTTCAGTTACCACTATAATTTACAGACTCAAGAGATAGAAATCATACATAACGTGTTAATAAAAATGACAATTATTACAAGGCACAATGACTTGTATCAAACTTTATGGTTATAATCTTAAGTGAATAAAGAAATAATTCTTTGCTCGTAACTATCAAACAAAGTGCTTGTATAAAATGATAGATAATATAACTTATAAGAGTATAGTAAATCTTGATAGAATTTAAACTTAAGAATAATTAAATTATACAAACTTAAATACAGAATGTAAAACAGTAAATTGTCGCATTGCTAATCCAACAAATATAAGCTAACAACACATATAATTTATAATTCTATAATTAATATAGCACTTTATTGTGATGACCAAAATTTTTTGAGGGATCAGATAGTGAATGTTTTACTCATTTGTAGTTAGAAGACATAAGTTACAAATGAGAATGTGTGACTAAATATAGAGAATTCTAGATTGTAGAAGGAGATTTTCGTGTATAATCGATAAGGAGGAATAAAGAAATATTTAACCATAAATTATACGAAATGATTAAATTAATAAATTTGGGAAGGAATCAAGCACACTCAAAGAATCGAGAGAATAAAATAAGCATCCCAAATCTTATATATATATATATATATATATGGTCACACCTAAGGGATTAATACAATAATAGGAATTTATTAAATCAAATTTGAAAACAACTTAACTAAATAATCTATAGTCTAATTTAATTTTAGAAACTCAAACCAATCCAAAGATAACTATAAATTAGCTAATTGGAACATATGCCGTTGATTACCAAAGCTTAAGCTTGCCTTGTTTTTTTTTTACCCATCCAACCCATCTAAAAACCAAACCTATTTAAAGACCAAGCCCAAACACAAATCTTGGTCCATGAAGCAGCCACTTGTTGCCAGCAGTATTCTTCAATTACTTCTCTTGCAATTTGGTTACTTATCATAAGAAAAAAAAAAAAAAAAAACAAGGAAGTAGCCAAATGTCTATCCAAATCTTTACGTATCTTTAGTAAATCCTACCATGTCTAATTACATATATCAACCTAAATTTCCCTACACAAGTCTGCAATCATACAACCAACTTCCCATCAACATGAACTTACACAAGGTAAGAAATTGCTTGACTTCAACCCACTCCACCATAAATCAAAAGTGTTAGATCTAGATTAGAGGATAATTGTAAAATCTAGATTAACCCTTTATTGCTAAAATCATCACAAACAAAAACCCTAGATCGTTCATATTTGATCATTAAGAATTAATCAATAAATATACGGAAGCGTACCTGAATCTATTGCGATCAACGATTCTTGAAAATATATGGTTGGCCTTCTAGATCAATACGTTTTCCTTTTGAGAGATCCCTTTAGTTTTCTCTCAATAGTCTATCTGATGATGGGATTCAAAGAGACGAGAAAAGAACGTACGTATGACCTGGGGACCATAACCACTATTTATAGATGGATATCTTTATGATATCTTTTGGTATTTCTATTTGAGCCCATCATAAAAATAGAAACTACCTATAAGGTCTCTATACATAAAATGGCAATATCCTATTAGATACATTAAAACCCAAATATCCAAATCTTTATTGATCACTTTTAATTGGGTTTAACTTAATATGACAACCCATAACACATAATTATTTCACATATAAGGCCAACGTTGGATTAAGGATCCAACAATCTCCCACTTGGACTATATGTGTAACTTTATAATTATGTTTTACAACCATATGAGCTCAAATTTGCTGTCATGAACAAAATGTATCTATAACCAATTCGGTCCATCAATTATATCAACACAGGATCAAAGCGGTATTCATTACATTTATCGTAACTCTACCCATCAATGGTCACAATATCGATATAATTGAATGACATGAATCATGATATGGATGTGTAGCAAGAAAATTCCAAGCAATGTGATCTTAACATGTCTATTTTCTACTGGTCCACCATAAACCTTAGTGAGATCAAACCATAAACCAAAAACAGAGTGTAGGCAAACAAGATGCTTTATTTTTGCAGAAGATATCCTCAAAACATAATAAACCAAAACAACTAATTAAAGTTTGTCTATGACATAAATGCATTCAAAGTAACAAACTCCCACTAAAACTTAATATCACTTAAGGACATGACACCCATATGAGCGGTGTGCTCATGAAACACTTTGGGTTGCATTCCTTTAGTAAGCGGATCCGCGATCATAGAGTTTGTTCCTATATGCTCTATAGACAATTGTCCACTCTGAACTCTTTCTTTCACAACTAGGAACTTGATGTCTATATGCTTTGACTTTGTCGAGCTCCTATTATTGTTAGAATATAGAACTGCCGACTTATTGTCACAAAATAATTTAAGTGGCCTATTAATAGTATCCATAATGCGTAGCCTTGTGACAAAATTTCGTAACAATATTCCATGATTGGATGCCTCATAACATGCTACAAATTCTGCTTCCATAGTAGAAGAAGCAACAAGGGATTGTTTTATGCTCTTTCAAGAGATGGCTCCCCCAGCTAATAGATAGATGTAGCCTGATGTAGATCTCATACTATCTTGGCATCTAGCAAAATCGGAATCAGTATACCCAACGATCTCGATCTGATCTGACTTCCGATAGGTGAGCATGTAATCTTTTGTTCTCTGTAAGTACCGCAAAACCCGTTTGGCTACTTTCCAATGGTTTAATCCTGGATTACTTAAGTATCTGCCTAACATTCCTGTAATGTACGTAATATCTGGACGCGTACAAACCTGAGCATACATTAGACTCCCTACTATTGATGCATAAGGAATCTTTTGCATTTCCTTTTCCTCAAAATCATTCTTAGGGCACTGATTAAGATTAAATTTGTCTCCTTTAGCTACAGGCGTATCACTTGGTTTGCAATTTTGCATGCCATATCTTTTGAGTATCTTTTCGATATAGCTCTTTTGTGATAATCCAAGAGTACCTCAAGAGCAATCTCGATGTATTTGTATTCCTAACACAAAAGGGGTGTCTCCAAGATCTTTCATCTCAAAATTCTTAGCTAGAAATCTCTTGGTTTCGTGCAATAAGCCTATATCGTTGCTGGCAAGCAATAAATCATCAACATATAAAACCAAGAAAATATGCTTGCTCCCACAAAACTTATGGTATATACAATCATCGACCAAATTCACCTCAAAACCAAGCGAAGTGATCACTTGATGAAATTTGAAATACCATTGTCGAGATGCTTGCTTAAGTCCATAGATGGATTTCTTAAGTTTACAAACCATATTCTTTGGATCTCCCGATACAAAATTTTTTGGTTGTACCATATAGATCGTCTCACCAATGTCACCATTGAGGAAGGCGGTCTTTACATCTATCTAATGTAACTCAAGATTGAATTGTGCCACTAATGCCATTATAATCCTAAAAGAGTCTTTCGAAGAAACCGGTGAGAAAGTCTCTTTATAGTCGATGCCTTCTTTCTGTGTAAAGCCTTTTGCAACAAGATGAGCTTTATACCTCTCCACATTGCCTTTTGAATCCCTCTTGGTCTTAAATATCCATTTGCAACCAATGGGCTTCGTACCTTCTGGCAATGGGACAAAATCCTAAACGTCATTGTTTTTTCATAGACTTTATCTCTTCATTCATGGCATCAATCCACTTATGAGATTTAGAACTTTCAATGGCTTGATGGAAGTTAATTGGATCATCTTCCATCATTCCAATGTCAACCTCATGTTCTTGAAGAAATACGATGTAGTCATCTAGCAACGTACTTCTTCTTTATCTAGTGGATCTCCTCAATGGCATAGGTTCTTGAGGTGGTAGAGTTTGTTCTTCTAGAACAGTGTTTTGAATGGGATCTCCAATATTGTCTTGTTCTATTATATCTTGAAGAAGATCAGGAATAGAATCTTGACCAAATTCAATAACACCTATGGGAATATCAACGTATTCCTCTTCAAAGACAATGTCTCTAACTGTATCTCCCCCGGCAAACTCGATATCCTCAAAGAACCGAGCATTCTCGACTCAAATATCGATTTAGTTGTGGGATCATAGAACTTGTAGCCCCTTGATCTTTCAGGGTACCCAACAAAATAGCAACTTATTGTTCTTGAGTCCAGTTTCTTTTCATTGGGCTTATAAGGCCGTGCTTTAGTTGGATATCCCCACACATGTAAATGTTTTAGACTAGGCTTTTTTCCGGTCCAAAGTTCATAAGGGGTTTTGTTAGTTACTTTAGTTGGAACCCTGTTAAGGATATATGCTGCAGTCTTAAGTGCTTCTCCCCAAAGTGATTCTAGTAAGGTGGAGTGACAAATCATACTCCTTACCATGCCCTTAAGCGTCCTATTTCGTCTTTCAGCAACACCATTCATAGTGGGTGAACCAGGCATAGTGTACCATGGGACAATACCGCATTCCTCTAGGAATTTAACAAAAAGGTCCTGGACGTTGTTCACCTGAACCATCATATCTACTGTAGTATTCGCCACCACGATCAAATCTAATGCTTTTAATCCTTTTATTAAGTTGGTTCTCAACTTCAGCCTTATAATTTCTGAACATATCCAAGGATTGTGACTTTTCATGAATGAGATAAAAATAGTCATATCGTGAGAAATCATCTATGAACGTTATAAAATATTGCTGACCATTCCAAGCAACTGTAGGGAATGACCTACAAATATCTGTATGTATAAGTTCTAAGACGTCTGAGGTCCTATTGGCTTCAAATCTCCTTTTATTGGTTTGTTTCCCCTTTATACAGTTAATACAATCATCAAAATTTGTAAAATCCAAGGGGTATAAAATTTCCTCTAACACAAGTTTCTCCATTCTCCGTTTGGAGATATGACCTAATCTTTTGTGCCATAATGTAGCTGAATTTTTATTAGTTAATTTTCTCTTTATACATTGTGTACTTACTTGCAGGGATTCATTAAATGAAGCAATAATATCAATCAAGTAAAGATTATCACAAACAGATAGAGAACCAGATCTAACTAATTTTGAATCATGAAACAAACTAAATTTCTTATTCCCAAATGAACAAGAATAACCAAATTTGTCCAAAATAAAAACAGAAATCAAATTCCGTCTAAATGACGATACAATAAATGTTTCATTAAGATCCAAATAAAATCCAGTCTTTAATAATAATCTAAACTTCCCAATTACTTCAACTTAAACTGTCTTGCTATTACCCACATAGATGTATCTTTCACCATCAATTGGTTTTCGGCAAATGAAGGCAACCCTGCATAGACACATTGATGTGAGTTGTTACACCAGAATCTATCCACCAAGTGTCTATGGGTACCGAAGTTAAATTAACCTCAGAACAAACCAAATTAAGAAGTATATCTTTCTTTGCACGCCAAGTATGATAATTGGCACATTGCTTCTTATAATGCCCTACCGCTCCACAGAAGTGACAACCATTACCATTCGATGAATCCAACTTCTTTGGTTGTGTCTTCTGAGGTACCATATTTGCAGCTTCTTTATCCCTTTTCCTTTTATTATCCTTATTCTTATTCTTAGGGGTTAAGGTTACGTGAGCGCTCTCAATCTTATCTTGCTTTAGCCTTTCCTCTTCTTAAACATAGTGTGAGATGAGCTCATTCAGAGACCAAGTCTCTTTCTGACAATTATAGCTCACTTTAAACTGGCTAAACTGTGATGGAAGAGAAGTCAAAACCAAATGCACTAGTAAGTCCTCTGTGAGGTCTAGCTTGAGTGCTCTTAGCTTGGAAGCAAGATGAGACATCTCCATGATGTACTCCCTAATATTGCCCTTGCCTTTGTACTTCATTGAGATTAGGTTTGCCAGGAGTGTACTTATTTCTGCCTTTTCATTCTTAGCAAACCTTTTCTCAAATTCTTCAAGGAACTCCTTAGCCTTAGTTATCTTATCAGATATTGTACCTCTAAATGTTTCTGGAATGGCCTTCTTCATGATCATCATACACATGCGGTTTGATTTCTCCCACTTTTCTATCTCCCTCTTATCATCAGAGGTACTCTTATTAGTAAGAGGTGAAGGAGAATCAGTCCTTAACGTAAGGTCGAGATCCATAACCTCAAGTACTATTAATAGATTATCTTTCTACGACTTGAAGTTAGTGCCATTTAGCATAGGAATGGAATTGATGTTGGCAGTAATATTAGCAGGATTATTCATAGTTGAATGAGAACAACAAACAAATAAACAAGCTCACATAAGCCTTACAACAAAATAATAATAATAAATTTAAATAAAGGTAAACCCCATCTCAAAATACCGGGTAGCCCATTAATATTTCATCTTTGGACAAAATATTAACTACTAAGTGGTATCTTGGCGTAGTAATCAAACACTGACAATAAGAACACATCAAACAATAAATCTTCCTTTGGGCCGATTTATTGTTCACATGTAAAACTAAATAATCATCACGAGTTTATTACCACAGGTGCACTTGCAATTCTGTTAAACATTAACCTTCCTTTGGGCCGATAAAAAATTCACAGAAGTTGTAAACACACAACCATTTATATTTTGAAATAAATTAATTTCTGCAAGAGGGATCACTTTGGCAGTATGTTGCTTCAATTAATTCATCTCAAAATACATATAAATATACCAATATTCAAATTTAAAATTATATCAAACTTTGGGTCAAAAGCAACTCTAATTTTAGCTAAAAACTTATTGGCTTTAAGCACCCATATCCAAATATGACTTAATAACTCAACCATTAAAATTAGATCTCAAAAGGAAAATTAGCGTACATAAATATCAATTTATAAGTGATTATAAATATATATTTGAGTACACAGTTGAAGGCACGGCCGTGTATGGTAGGCTTGAAAAACAACAGAAACTTACACGATTTGAGTATACAATTGAAGACATGGCCGTGTATGTGGGCTTAAAAAATCAACAAACATACAAGGTTTGAGTACACGACTGTGTATCACCATGTGTCGAGACCGTGTATACGAAAAAATTTGACCATATACAAAAGTAATTCCTAATGATCGAATATGTATGCTCTGATACCACTTGTTAGATCTAGATTAGAGGATAATTGTAAAATCTAGATTAACCCTTTATTGCTAAAATCATCACAAACAAAAACCCTAAATTGTTCATATTTGATCATTAAGAATTAATCAATAAATATGCGGAAGCGTACCTGAATCCATTGCGATCAACGATTCTTGAAATTGTGCGGTTGACCTTCCATATCAATACGTTTTCCTTTTGAGAGATCCTTTAGTTTTCTCTCAATAGCCTATCTGATGATGGGATTCAAAGAGACGAGAAAAGAACGAACGTATGACCTAGGGACTATAACCACTATTTATAGATAGATATCTTTATGATATCTTTTAGTATTTTTATTTTAGCCCATCATAAAAATAAAAACTACCCATAAGGTCTCTATACATAAAATGACAATATCCTATTAGATACATTAAAACCCAAATATCCAACTCTTTATCGATCACTTTTAATTGGGTTTAACTTAATATGATAACCCATAACACATAATTATTTCACATATAAGGCCAACGTTGGATTAAGGATCCAACAAAAAACTACTTGAATCTCCCTTCTTCTTCTCTCCCACGGTTGAAAATGAAATGCCCTCATAAAAGCAACAACTCATTTTATCCCATTTTCAAATCCTTATACAATCCAAAAAAGAAAAGAAAAAAAAAATTACGGAAGTTCCATTGCGTAAAATTTTCGCCTGTTCCGCTGAGCTGGTGAGGTTTCAGTTGATGAACGGCCACAGTAGAGTCAAATTCTTCCACGCCTCTGTTTCTATGGTTTAGTGGTCAGCATGGTTCTGCTTAATCCGTTCACCATATTTTTGTCCAACAACTTTTATTCATTTTCAGCAGTCCCATGGATCCCCCTTATATGGCCCAGTCTCTGATTTCCATTGAGGTTGAGTTGCTCCGCACTCCATTGCCGAACCCGCAAAATCCGGTGCCCAATTGACGCCGACGGTGAGGATGCCTTAGTCACGGTACATGTCAATATGTTTAAGTAACTAATTTATTATAATTCAATGAAAGCTTTAATCAATTATTCAAATGAAGAACAGGAGAATTAGGTTGATAACATTGTAGTTTAACAGAATCCTTACTGTAGCTTTAAATAGGTTGTAGTTGAACTGCTCTTTTTTTTTTAATCATCATTAAGGAGATGGGTTTAAATTTGAGAAAGAAGGAAGTTCTGTTGTATGTGGGTTTCCATTGAGAGCAATATGTAGGGAAAGTAAGCGTGCAAATTATCCCCCTTTTCTAAAACTGTAACTTGCTTAGAATATCAATAGTAAAAGAAAAGAAAAAGGTGGAATACTGGACAACGTAACAACATACCCGTGCATGCCAGAGCAAATGGGAGGAAGATGTATGCCCTGCTTCTCCCTCTTTTAATAATAGTTATTATTAATGATTATATAAAGCCAATTAAATAAGTGTAGCGCGACCAATAATAATAATAATAATAAATAGATTTACACCATTGTTTTATTTGTTCAATTTATGATATATGTACATTGTGCTGATTTGACAGAAAGACATTAATGATGATAAGATACACAATCTTCATGCGTGGACATGGGCTTTTAGAAGATACAGGATATAATTTCCAACTTCGTTTATGCTATCTAAGCATGCTTAGATGTTGAAACATTGCAGTAGGTAAATGCATAAAATCTTTTCCATTGCCATCACCCATGGTTGCCATTAAATTCAAAATGTATAATAAAAACAATAAAAAAAATAAAATAATTAGAGAATACAAGTGAAGTAAAAGCAGCAATAATAATAAAAACATATAATGTCAGAGCTTGTTGTCGGTTACTATAAGATTTGCAACTTGATCTCCTTTCTTTCTTAATTCTATTATTTCACTGGATTGAAGCTTACTTTGTTCTTTTTTTTATGAAGATCTTGAGGGGATTCAAACCCTCCTTATGATGATGCCCTATGATTAGTACAAGGATTGCCAAATTTGATATAAGGAAAATCCTAGTCAATACGGGCAACTCTATAGATTTACTCTTTAAACATGTCTTTGACTAGATGTAGTCTAAGCTCAATCAAGACTAATATGAAGCTATACAATTATGATTTGTATGGATTCAATAATTAACTAATACGGGCTGTAGGCATTGTTACCCCCCTATAGAGTTCGAGGATGACAACATTGTCGCCTAGCATAATGTAGAATTCTTAGTGGTGGATTGTTGATCACCTTACAATGTAATACTTAGATGACCAAGCTGGAACATATTTAACATGATTTTCTTAATGCCGCACTTAAAGGAAAAATTCCCAACTCTTGAAGGAGTGGGTATGCACCGAGGAGACCAAGAGTTGGCACGTAATTTATATTTAAAGGCCTTAAAGCTAAAGGAGGTCTTCATTGTAGAAGTTGGACTTGAGGAGAAGCCAAGTTCTAGGGGAGAATTGGTTGAGGAGACAGAAGAAATCCAACTCAATAGCAACGTCGAGTAGACTATGCGGATAAAAACATTAATGTCCATAGAACTCAAACATCAGCTCATTGAGTTCCTTAAGTCCAATAGCAATGTGTTTGCTTGGTCCCCATCAGACATGCTAGGCATTTCTCTCGAAGTGATGACACTTTACCTCAACATTGACAGTAATGAAAAAAAATTGTTAAGCAGAAAAAAAAAAAAGGCATTTTGCACCAGAAGGATTTATGGCTATTGAGGTTGAGGTGTAAAAGTTGCTAAAGGCAAGATTCGATAGGGAGGAACATTATTTGACCTAGCTAGCTAATTGTATACTTGCTAGGAAGTCTAATGGGAAGTGATAGATGTATGTAGATGACATAAACCTAAAAAATGCTTGCTCAAAGGATTGTTTTCCCCTCCTTCAAATTGACCAACTTGTTGATTTTACCTTCAACCACATACTCTTTAGTTTTATGGATGCTCTCTCTTAATACAACTAAATCAAGATGGAGTCAGAGGATGAAGTATGCACATCGTTCATCACCAACTTCAAGACTTGTTGCTATGAAGTCATGTCCTTTAGCCCAAAAAATGCCAAAGCTACATACCAGAGGTTGGTGATGAAGATGTTTGAACAGTTAATTGAGCAAAATATTGAGGTGTACTTTGACAATATGATTGTCAAAAGTATAAGGCCTAAAGTCCATTTCTAGGACTTGCAAGAGACATTCAATACCTTGAGGTAATACAATATGAAGTTGAACCCCTAAAAGTGCATCTTTAGGGCTACTTTAGGTAAGTTCCTTAGATACATGGTCACTTAGCGTGGCATCGAGGCTAACTCAGAGAAGATATGAGCAGTATTTGATATGTAGCTCCCTAAGTTAATAAAAGAGGTGCAATGGCTCATAGCACAAGTTTCCGCTTTAAATAGATTTGTCTCCAAAAGTAGAGATAAGTGTTTTGAGTTCTTTAAGGTCCTGAAGAACCCAATGAATTTTTAATGGACCAAACAATGTCAAGTTGCACTCGAGAAGTTAAAGCAGATCTTGACAAGTCTACTTGTACTCTTCGAACAGGTTCTAGGTGAAGACTTATTCTTATATCTATCCATTAGTAATTGAGCTCTTTCTTTTATACTAGTATGAGTTAAAGGAGGGAGCATAAGCCAGTTTACTACGTTAGTCTTGTCATCTAAGGGCTTGAAACAAGGTACTCAAAGATGGAGAAATTCTCCCTTGTGGTGGTGATCTTGTTTAGAAGACTATGGCTCTATTTTGAAGTGTATCAAGTAATAGTCTTAGTCGATTAATCATTGTGAACATATACACAAGCTAGATGCATCAGGTTAGACGATGAAGTGCATCCTAGAGTTAAGCGCTTTTGGGGTACAATACTAACCAAGAGAAGCAATAAAAGCCTAAGTACACCCTAGAGCTGGCTTCGTGCTGCACGGACCTCATGAGGTAGAAGTATTTTATGCTCTTAACTTTAGGTTCTTAGCAAATAATGATGAAGTAGAGTAGGAAGCCCTTATTATGGATCTAAGGCTAGTAAGGGAGATAGGTGCTAAGAAGATAGAGATATATTTGGACTCTTAGCTCATCATCTAATAAGTGAATGGAGAATATACTATTAGGGATGGAGCAATGAGTGATTGCCTCTAGGTTATCGGAGATCTCACCTTAGAATTTCCCTATTGGAGCATTACCAAAGTTTCTTAAGATGAGAATTCTGAGGTTGATAATCTATCGAAGCTAGCATTAACAAGTATTCTTGACTTAGACAATTGGGAAAAGAAAGTCTTCATCGAGTACCTTCTAGATAAGAGCATTAAAGAGAAATTGACTCAGATCATGGACAATTATCTTGTGCCAATTGAATAGTGTTGGATGGACCCTATTATGCATTACTTAAAGAATGACATTCTTCTATAAGATAGAAAGGAGGCTAAGAAGCTCATGTACAAGGTTGCAAATCACATTATTCTTGATGACCTTTTTCACAAAAGAGACTTGAGCATGCCACTTCTTAGATGCATTCAGGTAGAAGATGGCTAACAGTTGTTGGAAGAATTACATGCAAAGATATGTAGCAACCATATTAAGAGTAGAGCCTTTATATTTAAAGTTCTTAGGCTTAGTTATTACTAGTCTCCTATGAGGGAAGACTTAGAGCACTTCGTAGGGAAGTGTGTGTAATGTAAAAAACATGTACTTGTAGAGCACACATTGAGCAACTACTTACAGTCCCTCATTAATCCTTAGTGTTTTGCTTAGTGGGGGTTGGACATTTTAAGACCCTTTACCAGAGCATCTGGATAGCAACAATTTATCATTATTGCTATAGATTACTTCACTAAATGGGTAGAGGCCGAAGTTGTAGCCAAAATTATAGAAAGAAATGTCAAAGCCTCTATATGTATTGATAATAGACAATGAGATGTAGTTCAACAACTAGCAGTTTAGAAAATTTCATAGTGACAATCACATTAAGGTTCATTACACCTGGGTAGAACAACCCTAGTCCAATGGACAAGTTAAAATAGTGAACAAGATTGTCCTAAATAGCATTAAAAAGAGGGTGGATTAGGCTAAAGGTAGGTGGGTAGATGAGTTTCCAACCATCCAATGGGGGTATCAAACTACTCATTAGAACTCCATAGGGAAAACGTCATTCAGGCTTGCCTTTGGCTTTAAGGCCATCTACCCTATGGAATTGGAGCTTCCAAATATGAGAACACCAAATATCAATTTGGTAACCAACTAGTTAGGACTATAAGCTAACTTCGACACTATAAAAGAGATTTGTGACACTACTCGGATACAAGTAACCATGTATCAACATCGAGGTGCTCACTATTATAACAAGAAGGTCAAGTATAAGGTCTTCTGACCTAGTGACCTAGTTTGTAGAAAGTTAGATACAACCGCATCTCGAGAAGGTTGAGAAAAGCTTACACGAAATTGGCAGGACTCAGTTAGAATTGTTGAAGACTTAAGCAATGGCGCACATGGGCTAGAAAGGTTGGATGGTTAATCTATTCCTCATACCTAGAATTCTAACAACTTTAGGCCTTACTTTGATTAAGTTCTTTTCTTATTTGTTTGTATATTCAATTACTTCAACAACAAATGAAATTATTGTACATTATACATTTGATTGTTTTTAATTATGTTTCTATGCCCTCTCTTAACCTATCTCAAGGTGAATGGATCTATTAAACTCATCAAGTCCTAACCTATTTAAGGTGAAAGGACTCTTAATCATGATTAGTCTCGACCTTACCACGATTAATGGAATACTAACAATATCGACTTTATGCTTTAAAGTTGACAAACAAACAAACTCTTAATTGCTTGATGTCTCTACCCCTTCAAGAGTAGATGGACTTTTCAACTCTTAAACTACTATTAAATAGTCAGAGCATTTAACCTCTTCAGGTTTTCTTACAAACATTTATGGGTAACTCATTGACAGGACTTAAGGTTCAAATGCTTGAAGACACCCTACAAGCATGACTTGCAAAATAAGAAGTAGACTAGAATAAGAATTCAAGTTCAAATGGATAAGGTACCCAAATCATAGAATGAGTAAAAGAAGTATCCAAGATAAAAAAAACTTAAAGGCAGTAAACATGAGTATCTTGTACTCAAAATTAAGATATTTTAAGTCTATCAAAATATACATTTTCAAAAGTCGGTATACTGACTTGAAAAATAACAAATGAAAAAGTAAAACTTTTCTCTTAGCACTTAGGGGAAGGGATTATTAAAGCTTTAATGATCTTATCCACCTCGGTTGTGATAATCTTCTTGAAGTGGTGTGGAGGCGGATCTTCTGGAGGGCTTAAGTTAGGAGGAGGTGGAGGAGTAGATTCCTTAGGTCTTGCTCTTGACTTGATGTTTGGCCTCGGTCCTCAAGCACCCTCCCCCAATCACCTTCTTCAATGTCATCAGCTGCCTCCTCTTTAACACCTTTTTTAAGTTCGTCATAGAAGGAAAGACAATTGAGGTCATACTTTAGGTGCACTTTAAGGACTTCTAACCACTATCCAGATGACCACAATAAATTTGCGTTCTTTGGGGTTTGCCTACTCTTCGTTATTCATTATTTTGTCAAAGACCTCTTTCTCCATTGTGGCTCAATATATTTGATTAGCGGCATGAGTCTCCAAGTCTAATAGGAGGGCTTAGTCATGATCAGCTTTGAGAAGAAGTTGTTTAATTTTCTTTCGAAGGCTTTGTATGACCTCGGCCTGTTTGTCTTCTTTCTATTTGTGCACCCTGCATGCTTATCCAAGTTAGGCAGTAACTTTTTTATTTTCCTCATGCATGCTCCTATTAGATCACTCGGCCTCTACCACTTTCAAGGAAAGCTTAGCATTAGTCTTTGCCTCAAGCTCTACTCGAGCTCTTAAGGTCCCTAACTCTGCTTCCATCTGCGTCTTCAAATCTTGAAGTTTTGCAGCTCGACGTAAGGGTTCCTCTTGTGCCATGTGAGCTTCGACCTCTATGTCCTTGACTTTCTGTGATAGCACATAGACATCATTAGATAACTTGAGATACTTTCCATACAACCTCTAGTTCTTAGAGATAAGGAGCTCATGCTTGAGTCTTTTGTCCCCTACTTGTTCAAGCTTAGCACCTCATAACTCAAAGTTCTTGACCAGGTGGAATGAGAACCAAAAAAAAAAAAAAAGAGAAAAAAAAGAATTAGATTACTTGTTGATTGCATTTTGAAAAGATTACGAGCAAATCTCAATTGTCAAAAAACTTACATTGTGAAGCTTTGAGTAAAGTATCCCCTCGAGTGTATCCTTAAGCACACCCCCACAAGCTTCTTTTTAAGGTGGCAGCATCCTTTGGCAGGATATATCCTCTTAGAAGCTTCTTACTCCATCTTGCATCCCCAAGACTTGTATCAAAGATATACACCTCCCATTGTGGTCGGAAAATGTGACCATTTAGGAGAGGAGATGGAAAACCAGCTGTAGACAAGTCCTACTCATCCCACTGCCCTAAAGCAAGAAGTGGAGGCCCTAGCTAAGATGGCAAGCTGCTGGCTCCACATTGTCTAACTTGGTATTGAGTTGGACTATGACATTTAGGGTAGCTATTGGAGGCCTCTCCCTAAAAACTTCAGCATGTGGCCTTTTCCTGGCTTAATGAGACAAGCCTTTCTTGACCTTTCCCTTTGCTTTCTCTCTAATTATTGGATTCTTGATAGGTCAGGAAGGTGGCGCCTGTCTTTCTTTGCCCCTAATTATAAGGGGGACCTTATGCTGCCTTTGTACAAGCGCCCTTTGAGGCTTAGTTATTCTCGGAGGAGCCCTCTTTCCCTTATTAGTGGCTTGGGCTACCCTCTTACATGCAAGCATCTTCACTGGGGTGCATTCTTTAAGCTACATGCTTGATAAAAGAAAGTGTAGTAAGCACAGTGAAAACAAGTAATTAAAGGATAAAATAAAGATATCGTGCTAAGCTAAGAGCTCGTAAGGACTCATTTGCCCTTAGTAACTTGTCCGAATATGACTCTTCACAGCAACTTATCCTAGCATGGCTAAGGTGATGGATGTACCTCTTTCCCCTTCTATAGCAACACTACTCGTTAGTTTCTTGTCATAGAGGTGTTCATCGACTACCTTCAATGCGTTCCAGAGACCATTCGTCCTCTTACGGAGCTTGGCTAATATCTAGTCTGCTACAACCCTATTACTTAGTCCTAGCAAACGAAATGCCAAGGTGTAGATAGGCTAAGTCCATTGTGTCCAAAAGTCCAAGTTGGCCTCGCATACTATGACAAGGAATTTATTCTTCGAACTATGTATAGATGACTCTAATTTGACTAGCAATTTCCTACCAAGACAACTAGTAAGGTAATATTAGCTGTCATTTGATCTTTTTAGCCCATAGAAGTACTAAAGAAATTGTGGTGTAACCCAGATAAGGAAGTGCTTGCACAACGCTTCGAACGCAATTGACAGCTTGTATGCATTTGATATGAGTTAGGTCGGAGACACCTAGTGGTAGGTGAAAAATTCCTTTTGGAATTCGCTGGATGGAGCTTGTAACCTAAACTCCATGTGCTTCAAATAGAGGCAAAATCGACAACCGGTTGTAAGGGCAACATGGTCATTGGCTTGTGGCTTCTCAATCTTTTAACCATAAGGTTGTAGTTAGAAGTACTTTCTCACCTCCATTAATTCTTCATACGACATGTGGCTGTGGATGCCATTAGGATTGTTTCCTATCTTGATCAATGAATAAAGTGGTTGTGCCAGTCGTCTCTCCTCACCTGTTAAGGTACATGTCTCTTGGGATTTGTACAATCATTGCCATAACATTGATTTCCCTATCAAGGTTTTTGGTTGATTCTTCTGCCATGCTAGAACTATGTTGAAGAGCCTCTTCCACTACTATGTGGGGGGCATACCTCTCTCTGCTTTGTTGGTTTAGGTATGGGAGGAAGAAGAAGATGCTATACTTACTTAGTTATGGAGTTGTGATTGAGTTAGAAGTAAGAGGATTTGCAAAGTAAAGATTTTTGAAAGATTTAGTAAGTTTAAAATGGCAAAAGTATAAAAAAAGCCAAGATCATAGGTAGATATATTGGAAGGTACAGAGAATCAAGCGATGGCTAGTGAAAGGACACGATGTAATTTCCTTGGTTCCGATCTTGACATATGGCCTACAATATAAACAACGACCATGATTACATTCGCATGCATTTCTTGCCCATATCTCGATTAACAAGGTAATGATAATTGTATAGCGCATTTAATGTGCATGCATTTATGCACTAGAAGACAAATCAAATTAATGCTAACTCAAGGAGTATGGCCCCTCGAATTCTACACCAACAGATCGAGTCTATAATGGTGCCATTCCTTAGAGTGATACTCACCACCTTAGGTTAGCGTGGAAGACTTTTATAACCATTGGCACCACATAATGAGCAATCACCTTAGAGATGACTATTTAGTTCTCCTCAACGCTTAGCTCGTCTACCATTATACTTAGCACGAATTAACCTAGGTCTAGTCTCTTGCTTGCTCAAGAATGCAACAACTCAGCATAAGGAGAATAAGGCCAGGTCACTTGCCTATTTAACCACCTAATGATGCATTTGTTAGTAAGAGGTCAAGGCTTATGACATAAAGCTTATTATAGGCAATTCATCTTGTCTTCAAGACCTTCAGAACTTATGTAGCCGTTAACTTTCTTTAGTGACACTTTCTTTGTTGATTTGTCACCAAAGAGAGTAAGAGGGCAAATGTTGATAGAGCATTTTGGGCTTGGCTCCCTAAGGCCCATTTCAATCCACTCAAACTCTTGTCTAAACTCCTCTTGCCCATGTCAACCTCTTTTGACTAAGAATTGCACGATCTAACTTTAAGTTTGAAGTTCTCGACCTCTTATAGATCGAATCTCTATGCCTACCCTCACAATGGACAAACACAAGAGAATGACACAGATAAGGAAAGCAATTGGTTAAAGAAACGCCCTTGCCATATTAGGAGAAGATCCTAGGACTTAAGGCACTTTTTAAGTTAAGATTATCCACAACACCTATAAATAGAGGATAAAGACGACTAGGTAAAGGACTTTTGAAAGCTTAGATTCTCAATACTTATATATCCCTTTCATTCTTCTCCTATGCTGATTTAGGCATCGAAGTGGTTACATTGGAACAAACTTTGGTACCTCCTATAGCCTAATTTGTTTCCATTTTGCAGGTGGTTCAACCAGCTTCCGAAAATACAACATAATAGAATGGAAAGTTGAAACTTCATAAGATTGGAAAGTTGTCTTCAATAGGGAGGAAATTACATCTTCTATATTATTTATAAACAAGGAATGTAACTTTTAGCAACTGTGATTGAATAGGAAAGTGGCATTCATGCATGACATGGCCTTAAATACAATCGTGTAAACGCCCATGTAACTCTTGACAAGGAATTTTCTCAAAAAATTGCAATTTTACTTCAACACGGTCTCTGACACGGTCTTATTAGTGAGTGTATACTTCTGCATTGCTTCTAACACAGTTATATACTTGGCTTTGCAACTTATCTTTCTCTATAAGCTCGACACAGTCTCTAATACGGGTATGCTGACTATTTCAACTTTGTAATTTGTTTATTTTAATTCCGATTTGCATGAAACTTGCACGAATTTGTTCCTTTTTATCCAAAGTTGCTTTTAAGGACTTGTAATCAAAATATAAGCCAATTAAATATAATATCAAATCAAACGTGCTTGTAAAATAGATCAAAACTAGATAAAAATTAAATGATTATAAGTCTTTTTCAACACTTATTTCAAGCCTACTCATACGCTATTAGAGTTTGACTTGATAAAAACTCAAGTTTGATTTGACATCAATCGAGTTGAGCTCAAGCTGAAACTACTTGAGTAGTTTATTGAGTTGCTTTTGGGCTTTATAATGTTTGGCTCGATTAACTTATGAGCCTAATTAAGCTTAGAAATGAATTTTAAAGCTAGCCGAGTTTGAATATTGATATTTTTTATTAAAAAAAACAAAAATTTCAACATAAATCGATAATGATCAAAACTGATTTCTTGCGGTGTTTTGATTAGAACTTATTCCTTCCTTTTTAAGTACTAATTCATGATGCTACCTCAACTTGATCTGACCAAGTTGGTTTTCGGGTTTAGGTCATAATCATTAAAGGTTTTGCATTTGAAGCTGGACGAGTAGATGAGCTCTTAATTTCCCTCATCTCCTCAAGTCTAATCATTTGATGTTGAAAGCTTTCACAATCGCGACCATGAAAGCCAAAGTTGCTAAAACTTGCACAAAGTGTTACCTAATCCAGAACTATTGGTTAGGTAACTGTCAAATCCTATGTTAAATCCACTCTGCAAGCCCTTCCTTTATGGCTTTTGCCTTCGCAAAAGGAACATGCTGCCCGCCATATGTTCAATACAAGGTCTACTATATGAAATAGTGGGTGGCAAGGGATTTAATTGAATATGAACAAAGCGTGCATCCTGAGAATCAATAAGTTCGGGCATATTCATTAAAGAAAAACATTCTTGAATGCCACCAATCCTTTTTGGTGAACATAGGTCCATACACGTTGGAGAAAGATTTAGTAGCATCAATAAAAGCATTAAAGATTTCTAATAACTTTGTGTGAGTCTCCCTACCGTTATGGTGCAAGGATGTATACTTGATATTTATCATTTTATAACTGTACATCACAATATACAACAATTCTTTATAAGTGCTCGTATGTTGAGTTCCAATGGTTTGAAACATTTGTCTTAACTTTATTGGCCTCGTTCCACTGCCTTGGCAATATTGGCTTCAATCCTTATTTGCAGAGTGATGACATGACTTGATATACTTTTTGTAGCTTTTTATGGGATAAATTTTATAATCAAGGGCAGGAAGCCATACTGTACAAACAAGTTTAAAAATAATGTACATGCGTACCTAATGTGAAAAATAAAGTATCTCTAATGTATTTTTGGTAGCCATAATATTAATTGCGCAACTTTGGCTTAGAAATTTAAGTATCATTGTTGGCGATTACAAATGAAAATGTTCAGCAAAATCGAAAGCTAGGTGTTGTACTACAATTGTTTTAGTTACGCCGAGTTGTTTTGTTCATCAATCTATGAAATAGGGAGCGCGCGAGACGAAAACTTCGCATAGTGGAATTTCGTGTATGTGGTTCATTGATGCAGCTTGTCAAAAACCCTAGCAGTTCGTTATAATAATGACGATGAAGATGACCGAGATGACAATTGATGATAAATAAATCAGATAATTAAAATCAATTTTGCGTGTTGCTGTTGCACCATAAAGATAACAGTGTTTTGGATTGGCCCTGGAACATGGACGCTAGTTCCAGGATGGTGCCCTAGAACATGGACGCTAGTCCTAGGATGGTGCCCTAGAACAATGAATGCTACTAGGATGGTGCCCTACAACATGGACGCTAGTCGTAGAAAGGTGCCCTAGAACAATGAACTCTATTTCTAGGATGGTGCCCTATAACATGAACAGTAGTTCTAGGATGGTCCATTAAGGACGAAAGAATGGGACTTCTTACAATAATTTTGGTGTGGATAGCTATTATGCTTGATTTTGAAGGGTTGTTGCTTCACAAACATCATTATATTAAAGGATATTTGGATGAAAATCTTTGCTTGTATACTTATTAGTTTGAGCTATTTTGAAGAATTTTTAGCTAGATTTAATTTCCTACGGATATAAAGTAATTAATCTTCCATCTAGTTAATAAATCTCTAAAATTTGTTCTTGTTTTATGGATTATGGTTTGTGTGTATTTTGTTGTTGTTTATCATTGTTCAAAAATTAATGCTAAATACAAATAATATTTAGACATATACAAGCTAATATATATAGAAGTTACAGTTACTTGTATTTGCTTATCATTCATTCAAACATATAACATATTAGTATTGATAATTTTTTTTTTATATAAATCATCCACTAGCATTTTATCTTTATTAATATCCTATTCATGTGTTGAAATATATCCTTTTGCTGTTCCTTACACTTGTATACATTGTTGTCAAAATCGTGAGTTAACTCGTACGATTCAACGATTTTACGAGTTTGTATATATATTTCTAGTTAACTCGCACACAAAATCGGAGAGAAACAAAATCGTAATAGAATCGCGATTTTAAATAGTAAAATCGTTCAAAATCACGATTCTATCCATTTTAACTGATTCCACAAATATTTCACAGCTAACTTAGTTTCAGCCATCCGGATCTGGTCCAAGTCCACGGTCCACTAATTAGCTACCCTGCCCAATTAATAAAAGGCCCAGCCCAACCCAACCAGCGACTCCTTACTTTTGCAGGCTTCTCCAGTAGCGCCTCCTTTGCATTTGCTGCTGTACATTGAAGTTCTTCAGTGGAAAGAGGGGAAGAGAGACAGTGAAAACAGGAGAGGCGAGTCGAGATCCATAGTTCCACACTGAGCTGAGCTGATAGAAATTTGAAACAACGAGCACCGAGCAGCGAGCTAGCGATCCTTCTCCTTCTTGTTACATTTGTGTATTGATCGAAATTCGAAACAGCGAGCACCGAGTAGCGATCCTTCTTGTAGCAAGCCACCAAGTTGAGATCCTTCTTCATAGACGCGAGTTTTGTGTCAGGTATGACTTATATGACTAGCAATACTTCTATTGTAGTGTATCATGTGAATATTTATGCTTGTGAATGGGTATTTCGTATTTATGCTTGTGAATGGGCAATACTTCAATGGAATTTGATGACCAGCAATACGCTTGTGAATGGGTATTTATGCTTAAGAAGTATAGTGATTAGCTTTGTAATTATAGGGGTGATATTCGTTTGATAATGTTTTTATGATGTTCGTTTAGTCATATCCGGGAAGGATTTGCTTTTCTACTTGTGGGGCTTCGTGTTAAGGGTCCTGAAATATGTTCGAATTCAAAAGCCCCTCAACTGGGAAATTAGTTAGTGGAAATCGATTGAAATCATGGAAATGAATGTACTTGTGATGGTGATTGGTATATGATTTTATGCTGTTTATCCATTGAAGATTTAAATGATGTAGACATTGAGTATTTATCTAAAACACTTAAAATTCTCCTTTAAAGATACATATTGCTCCCTTACTACTACAAAGGGTCCTCGTCCTCAACCTGTCACTAAGGAAAAGGGGATTAATGAGATGAGGAAAAGGAAAAGGGGCAACAATGGGTGGACAAATTGGATCTAGCCAAGAAAATGCAATCACATAGCTTCCATTTTCCATGAAATTTCAGTTGCTAGTAAAGGAGTTAGGAAAGAAATCAAATTCTAAATAGTTGAAGGTTATGGTTTCACAATCATAAATAATTGGAAGCTATGGTTAGGCATTCTTTTTAAGGGTTCAACTATGCGACTCATGCAGGTGCAACCTAACTCCCATAACTGCCCAAAAAGTAAATTTACCTCCCCAAACTGTCATTGAAGGCATTAATGAAAATTATGTGGAGGCAAATTCACTTTTTGCAGTGCCTTATAAGCTAGAACATAAGCTTTACAGGTTAAGGAAAAGTGTCAAATTATAGATTCTTTACATCCTTACCAAGCTCTCATTAATGATATAGGAAAACTTATTAAATATGATTCTATGGACTCCACCAAAAGGGCTTGGAAGTTGGAACAAACCTTGAACCAATAGTAACCACTGTAGGCCTGCATACAATGCTCTACTTAATGGGCATTGTTATAATTTGGAAATGGGATTATATTACTTATAATATACTCATTTTTCTAGCTTTATGGAATGTAAAGCTTGTTACCTCTTATGTTTTGCTTTCCTTTTCTTGATGATGATTTAAAGAGAAGCTTTATAGTTATTTTTCTTACTATCTCTTCTAGTTCTAATTAGTAATTACTTGTTACATGAGCATGAGCAATTTACTTTATACATGTAATTTGTAAATATGTAATAGTATTTTATAGTTTCTACTTTCTACCATAGCTCTCTTTACTCCTTTTTTATTTTTCTTTTTTTTCTTACAGGATTTTAAGTATTGATAGAGTTAAAATGTCATCTTCCAAATCATCTAGAGAGAGTTCCAAAAGGAAGAATTCACTTGGAAGTAGATTTGATGTAGGTTAGGAGCATGGAATTGATGTAGACAACAATGGGAAAAAGTTAAACGTAAGTATTGTAATAAATTTGTTAGTGGAGGCATTTATAGATTCAAGAATCACTTGGGGTGTACGCGTAAAGATATAGAACCATGAACCAATGTCCCAGATGATGTAAAAAATGAAATGTTAACAATGTTGCTAAAAGCGGCAAAATTATCAGAAATGAAGAGAAAGCAAATTCATGGCATTGAAGACTCTGATGATGCTGATGATGAGGTGGAGCAAACAGGGATAAACAAAAAAGAAAGGAATTGCATGGACTTCTTTCTGAAACAAAAAAAAAAAAAATTGGTCAAAGTGGAACATAGACAACCCAAGGTACAATTAACCAATTGATGAAGAAAGATTTTAGAGAAGAATGTAGCCAACAAATTGCTGGTTTTTTCTATACTAGTGCAATTCCATTTAACTGTGTCAAAAATCCAGAGTTTGTCAAGATACTTCAAGTGGTTGGTCGATATAGATGTGGGCTTAAACCTCCTTTTTATCATGAGCTAAGGGCAACTTGTTTGAAGAAAGAAGTAGCTCGAACAATGGAAATTACTTAATGATTACAAAGTTGAATGGAAAAAAACAGGTTACTCTATTATGTCCGATGCATGGACTAATAGAAAGAGGCGTTCCATATGCAATTTCTTAGTTAATAGCCTTAAAGGAAGGATCTTCTTATCATTTATAGATGCTTTTTCTATATCCAAGACAACCAACAAGGTTTTGGCAATGTTAGATGATATTGTGGAGAAGGTTGGAGAGGAAAATGTTGTACAAGTTATTACATATAATGCCGCAAATTATCAAGCAGCAGGAGAAAATTTAATGGAGAAGAGAAAATGCTTATATTGGACACCTTGTGCTGCACATTGCATCGATTTGATCTTGGAAGACTTTGAGAAGAATTTGAGGATCCATCAGGGGACAATTGCAAAAGGAAGGCGAATTACCACATATATTTATTTCAAGACTATACTTATCTCAATTTTTAGAAGATACACTAAAGGGAGGGACTTGATTAGACCTAGTGCAACTCGTTTTGCCACTTCGTATTTGACATTACGTTGCCTTAGTGAGTTGAAAAGTGCATTGATGATGATGTTCACTTCTAGTCATTGGAAATCATGTAAGTATTCGACCACAAGTGATGGAAAGCGGATTCAACAAGTGGTTTTGAATAGTTGGTTTTGGAAGAATGTTATTGTTTGCCTTAAAGCTGCATTTCCCTTGATTAAATTGCTTAGATTAGTGGATTTTGATGATCAACTAGCTATGGGTTTCATTTATCAAAAAATGGATCGTGCTAAGCAGAAAATTAAAGTAAACTTCAACAATGTGAAGAAAAGGTAATTTCGTAACTTGTTAGCTATATATATATATTTTTTTTCTTTAGTGCTAATTTTAAAGTTTCATTTTTAAATTGAAATCATATTTATTTAATGTAGTTATGAACCTATCTTCAAGATTATTGACAAGAGATGGGAGCTTCAACTTCATAGACCATTGCATGCTGCAGCTTATTATTTGAATCCCCATTATCATTATAGTGATGATTTTAAAGTTGATACTGATGTTAAGATTGGATTATATGGTTGCATAGAGCTTATGGTTTCTAATCCAACAGAAAGGTGTAAGATTGATATGCAGCTTGAAAGATTTAAGGATGCTAATGGACTATTTGGCATTGAAGCTGCAAGGTTAGCAAGAAACAAAAAAGCTTCAACTAAATAGTAGGATTCATATGGAGATGAATGCCCAGAACTACAAAAGTTTGCTATTCGTGTTTTAAGTTTTACTTGTAGTTCTTTAAGTTATGAGTGTAATTGGAGTGCGTTTGAAATGATACGATACAAATAGTTCTTTTATTCAATTTTATATACTATTACTTATTAAGATTATGAATCTTATAAAGTTATGTATAACTTTTTTCATTTTTAAGTCCATACCAAAAAGAGGAATAGGCTACATCAACAAATTATGAATGATTTAGTCTTTGTAATGCATAACTTGAAATTAAGAAATAGGAAAGAAAGATGCATTGCTGACACTGACACTTCTACTTTCACTGTTGAAGATCTCTTATCTGATGATGAATGGATAGTTGAAGAAGAAAATGTGGTTGACTCATCAAATGAGAATGAAGGTCAAGGTGTGTTGCATATCTTTCCAAGTGTAAGGGATAAAGATAAAGATGATGCGGAGGAGGACGAAATTGGTGCTTATGTCAATTTAGAGAGTCTTGTAAATAAGTCCCTAATCACAAATGATTTGGACCTTCATAATATTGATAATGTTGAAGCTGAAATGCAAATAAAAACTTCAAAAGATTTGGAATTAAAGGATATGGAAATCATTGGTAGCAATACACCTCATGATGATGTTGACATTGATGAAGAAGAAGATGATGAAGATGCAAATGATGATGATGATATGGATGAGAGAGATTGTGGAAATTGTGATGATTTATTTTAGTTCTTGTTTTGTAATATGATTTATGATTTCATAATTTTTATTGAGACTTTTTATTGATTATTTATATTATGCAACTTATGCTTAATTATCTATATTATGACTTTTATTATGATTTATAACCCAATTCTATGCTGAAATTTTTAATTTATATTATCCATTATATTTTTTAATAACTATTATAAGTAAATTTTTAATTTAAAGGCTATTTTATAAAGATTGTAAAAACTTACGTTTCTACGTTCTGATTCTACGGACTCTTCGATGATTTTACATAAAATCGCGATTTTGACAACCATACTCATATATATATATATGTTACAACATCGAAATAGCATGTAGAAAATTATATAAGTTAAAGATAAAAATATTTGGAAAATTCCCAGTACAAACAAATTATCGAAAGCGACTCCATATTGTAAATAATAGAGACACTACAACGCATTTGGAGCACGAGAAATCCTAAAGGAAACAAGTAACACATCATTAGCTAAGTCACTTCCTGTGCCCTGTGTTCAGGAATTGGCAAAAGAAACCATAGCCCAAGTGCCATCGTCCCGATCAAGACCCGCCATTCAACCGAACTACTTATCAAACCCAAGTTCCGGTCATTGATTTGCAGAAGCTATTGTCATCGTCGGGTGATTTAGCGGATTTTGAGCTACCAAAACTACACTCTGCTTGCAAAGATTGGGGTTTAATGATTGCATATACCTGCAAACGTTGTTCCGTACAATATTTAATAATTTTCAGCATATTTTATATGTTCAGCATTGGAAATAAGTAACTTAATTAGATGCTGGTAGTTTTTTTTTTTTTTTCATCTATTTAGCATTTATTTGATATCCGTTTGAATATATATGTTTATTAAAAATAAGATACCGAAAGTAAAAAAATAAAAATATTTACAAACTTCTTTTAAAAAATTAAATATCTAATATTTTCTTAAAAATTTGGACTTATTTACCTATTATTTTATTTATTTTTATTAAAATATATATTAATATTTTCTTTTTCAATATATAAAATATATTTTTAAAACTTTTTTTTTTCTTAAAAGTACGTAAATTTTTATTTATCAATTCTTATTTTCCAATTACCATTTTCATCATCTTTGAGCAAATACTTTGGTAGAAATTTGGTTTTGAAAACCCGTATAGGATGAAGCCAAATATACCCTATTAAGCTACAAACAAATATAATTATGCAGTTGATAAATCATGGAGTAACCACAAGTTTGTTGGAGAAGGTGAAGATGCAGGTCCAAGATTTCTTCAACTGGCCAATGGAATAAAAGAAAAGGTTCTGGCAAGAGCCAGGAGGAGTGGAAGGTTTTGGACAAATTTTCGTTGTCTCCGAGGAGCAAAAGCTTGACTGGGGGGATCTATTTTATGAGATTACACTTCCTAAAAGTTTAAGGCGTCCCAATCTGCTTCCTAAACTTCCCGATCCGCTCAGATTCTCTCTCTCTCTCTCGTATAAATTACATGTTTCATTCTACATTTATTGACTCCATTATCTAATTGTTAAAATTATTATTGCATTAATTCTTTTATAAAATCAAGTAATAAATAATATATTAATATTGACCAAAAACTTTTCAATCAAGTATTTGTAAAAGTCTTATTATTGTTTGTTAAGTTGATCATTGATTACTTTTGACTTGGTACATTACATTAACAATCTCAGTGGTCATTCCGAGGACTTACTACTACTTATTTGGATCTTTAAAATCTAAAGACAGAAAAGACTTTATCAATATAGATAGACCTATACAAGAAAAGTCCCCTTTCTCTTTATTTGTGTTCTGTGTCAGCCTTTCAGTAATAACATGTTAGTGGGGACAAGCATTTTCATGTACTAATGTTAAATTCATAATGATCCAAACTTTGCTTATTGTGTACATGTATACTATTGGTATTAGTTTTAACATTTCAGATTATTTATGGCTATATCTGATCAGTCTAACTATAGTTCTATTTTTGCATCTTTCTATCTCCCTATTATTTTAATATGTTAACCACTCTAAATATTGTAATTAGTATTTTAAGCCAAATATAACCATTTGCAAATTTAAAAACATTTATATTGACCATATAGAAATTAGTAAAAGTATGGGCAACTAATTTGGTATCATTGCATATAATTGTCACTTAGAAAATTAATTAATTTGCAATGATTTACCAATAAGTATTATTATAATGTATGATAAAATAAGTGTACTTCCACTTATAAAATGATAAACAAAATGGAACCCTTATTACATGTGGGAAACAAGAAATAAATGTAATAAACAATCAAAATCTTAATTAGTTATGTTGAATTTACCTTTGTTCAAATTTCTATGCCATCATTGAATCCTCTTTGAGTAGCCAATTTAATAGGTTAACCTCATAGCCCAAAAATAAAAGGGAATTAAGATATGATCCCTTCATGAAATGTTATGTATTTGGTTAAACAACATAAGAATTAATGTTAGATGATAAATTTAAAGTTATATTAAATCAACTAAGGTTTTTATATCCAATAATGTGACAGCATTATCATCTTTCCTCTCTCTTTTCCTTTATAGCATCTACATACCCTCTCAAACCCATTTCATTTTAGGTACTCATGCTGTTACTACCTTTTACTTGCTTTAAAGTGGGTATTCCTAAACATGAATGGATTCCTAATTTCAAAACCAAAACTAAACTTATCCTAGTTGAATAAACATGCAGTGACCTAGTGATGTCCCTGTAAAGTCTTAAAAATTTCAAAAAGTTATATGAACAATTATAGAAAATAAGTAGAATAATAAATATTATTTTATTTTGTAATAATAATAGGTTTTAAAAATTTAAACAATTAGAAGAATAAATTTTCTGAAACATAATTTCCAAACAATATTAGGTTAAATAATGAAATTAATTTAAATTGTAGATCTAGGAATTTTAAATAAAAATTTAGAGTGAATATTTATATTCGAGATAATTAGATTAGCGTAGACGTGAGTTTTCATAATAAAATGCTAAAAATATAAAAATTTAAAGATTTCTTTATACGTGTGCGAAATACAAAATAGAGACATTATAATGTAAAATAATATATATATATATATATATAAACAGATATAAAAAAAAAAATTTAAATCTACCATTGTCCCATCCACCTGTTATGTTAGGCACAGGCGGCAGCAACAGCAGGCGACGACAGCAGCAAGCTTGCACCAGTCATGTCTTCCGCAGCTCCCTCACCCCTTACTTCTTCTTTTCTCCCTTTACTTTTTTCGTTTCTTCTTCTACCTTCCTGGTCACGACCCCGTGCTGCCCCCGTCCCCTACATCCCCATTCCTTTTCTTCCGGCCTTCTCCCTCTTGCCGTCCCATTACCCCTCATCGTCTCCCATCACAGCCCTACCTTCCGTTTCCCTTCCTTCCTTCTTCTTCCCTCTCGTTTTCCCCCAAATCTCTCTTCCTTCTCTTTGGTTGATTATGCCGTTGATGGTGACGATGACGAGGACGAGGACGACCATGGCAGCAGTGATTAGGTGCAAACAACCGATGAGATTTTCCTTGGTAGCGAGCTCAAACAGCTTGAAGCCAACCCCACCTCCACTACGAAGACTTGCTAGACCATGAATTTGTAGCGTCTAGGTAGCCAGGAGACCGAGGACAAGTGGTAAAGCTAAGAAGAGGGGGAAGTGGAGTCGATGGCTATATGCGAGGCTTGTAGTGCTCTGTCGTAGGATTCGAGAATACAAGCCTTACTCTGGTTAGGTCGTAGTGGCTACTCTGTCCAGGTGGTTGTTGTTTCACGTGAGGTGTGTGAAGGAGTACTATTCCGGTAAGGGAGGGATGCGTTAAGTGTTGCGATGTGTTTATATGTGCGTGAGGTGGAGGAGCTAGCCTATTGCAACCGTGTGTGTGTGTGAAGGGGGAGAATAGCAACCGCAACTGCCATAACAATGGTGACCCCAATAGTAGCAGCTTCCAACGGTGACAGCAACCACGATGACAGCAATAATGGCAATGGCAATGGCAGCGACGATGCAGCAACGGTGACAGCAACGACGATGGCAACAACGAACAACTTGGAGAAGATAATAACGACCCAAACGACAACCACAACCATAACAACGGTGGCAACAATGATCCGACAACTGCAACAACAACAACGGCGGTAACAGCGAACAACAGCAATGACGACCCCAACCACAGTGGCTACAATGACCATAATGACCACAGCAATGGTAACGATGATGACAATGACCCAGCAACGGCAGCGGGTTGGTGAGGTGGAAAAGTGGAGAAGGGAACCCTTAGTGCTAGCTAAATGGTTATGCCGAGATTGTGTGAGTGGCTGTGGCGACAAGGACGGTGAAATGTCCTATGAGAATGACATGATTTTGAGGAGGAGTAACCTGTTTTGGAAGTTCAAACTTTGGCAACTGCTAAAGAATTGAAGATTGCAGTTCCGAAAAAGGGGAGAAGGTGCAAGGGTGTGTGTACGGGTGAAGGATGGTGTGTGTGAGAATGTGTGTGTGTGAGTGAAGGATGGTGTACATGAGGATGTGTATATGTAGGTGGAAGTATGCGGTGTGTAGGGGTATGTGTATGTAAGTGTGTGTGGTGGTGTGCGGAATGTAGGAGGATATATGTGTATGTGTGTGCGTTGATGCATGATGTGTGAATATGTGTGGGAAAGGAAGAGGTGAGTGTGTAGAATGATATGTGGTGTGTGAAGGGAGTGTATGGATGGTGTGTGGTGTGTTTAGGTAGATTGCCGTGAGGTGTGTGAGGGTGTGTGTGTAAATACGAAAAGTGTGGGATGTGTGGAGTATGTGTATAGGTGTATGGAAGGAGTGGTGTGTGTGGGTACGTATGTATGAGTATGAGATGATGTGTGGGGTGTGAACATGTGTGTGTGGGTATGGAAGGTGAATGTAGTGTGTGCAAAGTATGTGGGTGTATGTGTATTGGTGGTATGAGGTGTATGTGGAGTATGTGCGTATATGTGTGTCGATGGTGAGAGATGCGAATGGAGTATGTATGTATGTATGCACTAGTGGTGTGTATGTGTATGTGGACTTGAGGAGAAGGGAGAATAATAAAGTGCAGTTGTGTGTGTGTGTAATTAGGTGTATGGAATGGTTGCGTGTATGTATGTGTAGGTGTGTGCGGAGTGTATATGTGTATAGATGGTAGTGTTAGTGTGTGTACGTGGTGTATGGGAATGTGTTGGTGTATGTGCATGGTGTAGGTGTAAGGTTTGTAAGTGAGGTTTGGTGTGTAGGAGATAAGAAGTAGAGAAAGGGAAAAAGAATCGGGTTAGGAAATGAAGGAGAAGAAAAGGAAAATGGAAGATGTCTAGAAAGGAGGAAAAACATAGAGGATTAGAAGGGAATAATTGAAATATACGCATGCATAAGTGTGGGCTAGAGAAGAGTGAAGAGGAATGAGAAGAAGAAGTGGGAAATTGGAGAAGTCCGAGGGGTTGAGGGGAGCTTGGCAAGGAGACAAGGGGAAAGTTATGGTAAGGGAGTCAAAAGGGAAGAAGAGAATAAGGAAAAGGGAAAAGGGAAAGTGGAAAGAAGGAGAAAGTGAGAATTGAAGACAGAAAAAAGGGTGAGGAAAGGAGAAGAAGAGTCAGAAAAATAAAGGCAAGGAGATATTGATCTTGTATATGTACATAGGTGAAGCTTGCGTATACGTATGAATAGGACGTTATTATGATGGAGGTGGGTAAGTATGTGTATAAGGAGTGGTTGATGTATGTATGATGATGGAAGCGTGAGTGAGGATGAAAACCAGTAGAAAGGACAGAAAACTTTATAAGTGGAGACTTCATGCCTTGCCATTAAACACAAGACGAGTAGAGTACATGTATCAGATGCTAGAAAACTACCAAACTCAGGTGGAGATGCGGCCTTCTATGGTTGGTTGAGGAAGCATTGCGAAAGGACACTAGTTTCACGAGGAAAGCAAAAGGGTTACCTGCTGGAATGGCTCGACTCCGGCTAGGACTATGATGACCCT
Organism: Laguncularia racemosa; assembly: GCA_037954665.1. NCBI lineage: Eukaryota > Viridiplantae > Streptophyta > Magnoliopsida > Myrtales > Combretaceae > Laguncularia > Laguncularia racemosa. The sequence goes on from JBBMOL010000213.1 coordinate 1,064,620, forward strand.
AAATAGGTGGGTGGAAAACTTAATGATATGCTACTATGTTGTGTTGTATGTTGATTGTTATGTATGTTAAATTGTTGGTTTGTTGTATTTGCAATTGAATGTGATTATTGCTGAGTTGAGTTATAGTGGAGATTAATGAGTTAGGAAAGAAGTCATAAAGAGTACAGTGGATGGCATGGTTTGGAGGTTTAGATGTCGTTACTTTAATGATAGCACCAAGCGTCATATTGCTAGTGATATAACCACAAGCCTAACCCATGATTTAAAATTGTTTTCTTCTAAATCAAACCAGAGCATAGAAACCTAGCTTTTCCTTCTAGAGCTATCGAGCAGGTGTGTTTAGTTGGAATAGGGTCTATAGATGTCATTATGTATACATGTTAGAGTTGGTTCCTGAATGTGTATATATACTAGGCAAGCTTATTTTTCTATTATATCTATATAATACACTCATGAAAACAACCATATAAATCATGAGTATAACCTTGGTTTTTACAACTTAACAATCCTGTTTTCTTGCCTTCTTAAGTACGTAAGGGAAAGTGTCTAGTAAATTTTCCTTAGTTAAAGATGTGTCACGAACATATATGTATATTATATTATATATATATATATATATATAACACAAATGTCTTGAGGACATTAAAAAGGAAATACGAGACAACCTTGTTGGCTTTCGGAAGTAAGAATGATGAGCACTTGAGAAGTGCGATGACACAAAGGTGTCAGAGATGATGGTTGTAAATCAACCCTGAGTGGTTGGCTTAACATTTAAAAAAAATGACATAGAGAGGTGCCGAGTTAATTTAATCTGTTGTAAGGCTAGATAAGTCTACATCTGCAAAGTCTGGGTTCATTGTCAGTTTATGTGATAAGAAAGGTAGAATCTTTATTGTTGTGGTGAGTATGAAATGAGATACTTGATAGTTACTTTATTGTTTGAATGAGAGTTGATTGTGATTGTATATGTTGTTTGATTACCTTAAATCAATTAATTAAGGAAGTGTACTTGATTAAAACTAGGCATCACTGCTATAGGATGCATTGGAAGTGATCAAGATGATCGCTGTTCCGCTAAGTGCGAACTAAGTAATTAGGGGATTGTCGTGCCTTGACGGTTCTGAGTCCAGCTTGTCCTTGAGGGTTTTGCTCTGTTTGGTGCAGAGAGGCATGTGAGCGCTCACTGTTGAATTAAGAAGATATCATAATTAACAAAGTGATAAGATAAATAAACCAGGTAATGACCTGAGCACTGATGGTGGCTTCGGAATCCCCAACCCAAGGTCAAGAGGGGCGTAAATTTTAGACTTCACGTCGGTTACTAGAAGACCACATGAGATGTTGCATTCATATGGTTGCTCATGCATAGCATATGTTTGATAACTTGATTTGAATTTTCTTGTGTGTACGTAGCATTGAAAATGTTACCATCCCATTCATTGAGCCATGGTATGCTCACTCCCTCACAGACTCTTTTGCAGGTAGCGATTACAAAAGCTCAGAATGGGATAAGATGTGAAGTATTGAGAGTTTTTGAAAGACTAGGACAACAAAGTAAGAATTGTAAAGGATAGATTTACTTATATGAAATGTTAGGACCCCCATGTAAATAGAATTTGAAATTGAGAAACCTAGGGTTTATCCTATTTTACTGATTGGTAGGGGATACCGATTCTTTACGATCATGGTTGACCGTAGGATATGGGATCCATAGTTGTATTTTATTATCTAATTATATGTATTATGATTAGTTGTAAATGCAATTATTTATTTAGAGTTTTACGATATTTAACTCGTAAGATGATTATCATGTAACAAGTGCACATGTGCCATGATGATTTTAGTGTAGACTTCTAGGCCCTCTTTCGGGGCGTGACAGTCCCACTTAGGTAGTCAACATGAAAAACAAATTTGACCCCCTCCACAAGAGAAAACTTTGATATTAGTGCCTCTTTATCTTAGTTGAAGCATATTAAAAAATTTGAAGTTCACATTGAATTTTATCAAGTAAGCCTTGCTATGCAAAGATTTTGTTGTCTTAATGCATTGGCTACATTGAAATCTTTAACCCAATTATCAAATCTATCACCATGTCCTATCTTAGAAATCTCCTCTAGTTGGACCAATCACTAGCCTAATACCAAAAATGTCTTTCTTCATATTCTTAAATTGGTTTCATGAAATAACCACTTAGAATCACTCATTTAAGTACCTTTATTTTGTTTGCAAATTTGAAAAATCCCTCTAGTTGACAGTTTCAGCTTCATTTCGTTAATTTAGTAGCCAACTATTATACAAAGTCTTCACTTAGAGTATGGTTAACACACATATGTTCATTTACAAACATACTTTGATCACACTCTCCAAGGTCTTCTTTTTTAATAATCATAGTTTGCTAATGGCTTGAGGTAACTTTCTTCACATGTTTATAACATAATATTATGGTTTTCCCCTTGTATAGCCCTATAGCATTTTGTATGATCATAGCTTTGCTAGATTATCTCACCATCACTTTTCTAGATATAACATCTATGGTTAATCTGTTAAATCTTACATCCATTCCATGAAAAAGCTTAATATCTCTTATTGCTTCACTAAACTTGTCAACTTGTTAAGGAAGTTGCTGGCATTCTTCAATAAGCTATCAATCTCTCAACTATTCATTCTTGATTAATACTCCAATTGCACAACAATGTTTGTACTATAAGATTGGGAGATATGATACAACATATATATCTCCAATCTCACATCAATGCTTGCGATAGGGATATATTCACACACACACGCACATACATAAATACATACATTGGCACAAAAATCTAGTGCTACTATATATAGGAGCTTAGGGAACATTTTGTTATAATTTTCAATATCGAATGTTCAGTCTTTACATATGTACCCTTATACAATTAAATAAAATATTAGCTTACAGTTGTGCAACTTCAACTCTTAACTCCCAAGCACCTTTTCTTCCTTATCAAAGGATATGCTAGATAATTACTCCTTGGAGCTCAAGAGTCTTGCTTTGGAATTACTCTTTCACAAGGCAAAAGCTTTGAAAATGGATTTTAAAGACATGATGGAACTTTTTGAAGAGGGAATGTGATGTGAACCCGACTAACCCATGATGAAACTTGAAACTCAATTTGCTAACCTCACAACCTATGGATCTCTCCAGAACAATGGACATTGCGACCCTTTGTCTATAAACGAGACAAGAATCTTGGTATATGTGATAACGCCACAATCGATTATAGAAGGATCTATTAATAAGTTAAGGGATGAACGCCACATATTCAAAATCCGATAAGTTCAATTAGTTCTTCAAAAGAACCAAAGAGAAATCTCTTTCAAATTATGAATAAACTTTCCCAAAAGATCCTTTACAAATGATTGTTTTATGACTATTTATAGTCTCACAATAAAGAGTAAAAAAAATGTCATAAAAAAAACCTTAATGTGACTAAGTAAAACATTATACGACAACGGCCTAAATTTGACTAAAGCCGACCTATAATTTCTACTAAGCCAACACTTAAGCCGACGACTTATAATTCCATGTTGAACCAGCCTTTATTGGAGTAAGCAGGCCACTTTGGGCCGGCAGCCTTCTTTAAAGTTGGCCACTTAGGTAGATGGCCTAAGCCTCCACGGTCAGCGGTTTTCAACAATCTTGAAGCTGTCGGCCTTTGATTTCGCTCCTGAATTCTATCTCCGTGATCTGCACTTCGAATAGGCTCGTGCTCTTTATTCCAAACTCCTTATGTTGTCCTTGATCATCCTTAGACCAATCCTCCTAATGTGATATTCATAATTCCCCTCCTCTTGAAAATGATTTATCCTCAAATCATCATCTCTTGGAAGCTGCTTTGATCACTTTTGTGTCGGAAATCGTTTTTAACTTATGCGCGCCTAAACCTAATCTTTGAGTTCAAAGCGTATTTGATGGTGCCCTTTACGGGTTTGTTTAGCACAATGTTTTTTTCGTCACTTAATATTGAGCTTGGCCTTTTCATGCATCTCAACAGATCTCTTTTTTTTTTTTTTTTCTGTAAATAGAACATTCTCAACCTCATTGAGTCTCTCATTAGCATTTTCTTTCCACTCCATTTTTTCTTTCTACACTCAGTCTTTTTCCCCTCCTTTCTTTTTTCTCTGTAATATTACTCAACTTGTTTTTATCACTAACTTTTGTTTGTTCTCTATCTTTTTCTTCTACAATAGTACTCAGTTTATTTTTGCCACTCATTCTCTTTTCAGTTCTTTTGGAACTAACAATCAAATTGAATTTGTTCTTGTAAAAATCCACCCAACCTTCCTAACGGCAGTTTCGCAACATGGCTTGACAAGATTCACATAACGTAAAGAATTCAATTAAGGATCACCACAAACTCTAAATCACAATTTTCTAACATGAATTTGTTTTAAACGAATTTCCTCTTTTTTTTTTTGAATTTGAAGAAAGGAAGTGTGTACGATTCCTTTCAATACTAACAACAATCAAATTCAATCTACTTGCAACAATCGAAATTCAAAGAATGATTTTTTTTTATCCAAACCTTGGATCTAAGAACAAGTAATTGAAATAATAAAAGGATAGGTGATCCTGACAAACCTGATTACTCTAATACCAAATGATGTGAACCTCGCTAACCCGTGATGAAACCTGACACTCGATTTGCTAACCTCACAACCTATAGGTCTCTCAAGAACGATGGACGTCGCGTTCTTTTGTCTATAAACGAGATAAGAACCTTAGTATATGCGATAATGCCACAATCGATTATGGAAGGATCGACTGATAAGTTAAGGGATGAACGCCATGTATTCAAAATCCGATAAGTTCAATTAGTTCTTCAAAGGAACTAAAGAGAAATCTCTCTCAAATTATGAATAAACTTTTCCAAAAGATCCTTTACAAATGAGTGTTTGACGACTATTTATAGTCTCACAATAAAGAGTAAACAAAATGTCATAAAAATAAACCCTAATGCCACTAAGGAAAACATTATATGACAGCGGCCTAAATTTGACTAAAATCAGCCTATAATTTCTACTAAGCTGGTGGCTTATAATTCCATGTTGAACCGGCCTTTATTGGAGTAAGCCGGCCTTCACTCCATTTCTATGCTAGCGACTTTAGGCCGACGGCCTTCTTTAAAGTTGGCCACTTAGGTTGGCGGCTTAAGCCTCTAAGACCGATGGTCTTCAACAATCTTGAAGCTGTCAGCCTTTGATTCCGCTCTCGACTTCCATCTTCGTGATCCGCACTTCGAATAAGCCCGTGCTCTTTCTTCCCAACTCCTTATCTTGTCCTTGATTATCCTTGAACTAATCCTCCTAATGTGATCTTCATCAGAATGCAATCAATTAAGATGAACTATTATCCTTCATGTTTACAACCTGATCTAGTTATGGGCCTCAGTCCTCATTCTAATGTTGCTACTTCGACCATTCTCCTTTAAGTGAATGAAGTGGAAGGTCTTCAAATAAAGAAAGATGGCACTTAGGTTCCCATCACACCTCTTCCTAATGCCTTTGTCATTAATGTTGGAGACGCTTTGGAGATAAAAGTGATTTTTATTTTTTTATATACTAGCTAAAGTTTTTTAAATTAGATCATTGAATATCTAGCTTGACGTGGTTCTTTAAGCATTTAATTTTTTTCCCTAATGGGTGACTAATTTAAAAGGGATATTCTCATTATCATTTGCTGTTGGAAAAACCCTGGTGAAATTAAAAAGAAAAAAAAGAGTAAGAATGTTATCAAGATAAGTGTACTAAGTTGAAAATCTTTGAAAAGTTCATTGGATTTTTTGTATTTTTTAAAGTTCAATTTTGCAAAAATAGTATCTTGAGCTCTTTATAAGCATATGAAAATCTAAAATTTGCAACGTAATTGCCAAACTCGCGGCAAAGAATTAGTTTATTGAAAATTACAAAATTCATCATTAAATAGGCTTATCTACTGCCTAAGATCAAAGAGATTATTTAAAATTCCGTTGCTTTATCTTTACATAGATGTCTTTACTTTTTCAAGACAATCGCCACTATATTTATATGTATACAAGCAATACTACATCGGAGATTTTTAAAAATTTTAGAACCCAAGTAAAAACTCTAAGGGTGAAGACTTAATGTTTATTCTAAATTTATATGAAAAGATCCTAAAGACACATGAAAGATGAGAGTTTGATATATACCTCAACAGCACATATTTAAGTGGTCGGATCCGGGAAAAATGAAGTGATAATTGGATGCTCTTACTTTGTCATTGTTGGGTTAACTGTAGTGTAGGGGAGATTTAAAAAAAAATAAAGATGTTGCATTTATTGTTTATAAGATGAAGTTGCTTACATGTAATTTCAACTTTGTGTCTCACGCTATGTTTAGATAGGTGCAACGCGGTGAAAATGGAAGAAAACATTGCGTTTGACTGTTTAAGTAAAGAGTGGAAATGGTTGGACAAGTAAGGAAATAAGTGAAAATATTTTTATTTTAAACTTCATTTATATTGTCTTCAAAACTGAAGAGAAATTGGTGAAAATTGGAGGAAAAATATAACATTACACCTAATAACAATTCTTATCAAGATAGACTAGAGAAAACTTTGTTAAACATTAACTCCATTTTTCTACATTTCCTTTTTGTAATACAAACAAATAAAAGCAAATGGAAATATTTCTTTCCCTTTCCACCATCCATCTCCTTCCAATATTCTGGAACACAAGTTGAAAATTATAGTTCTCCCAATTTAACACATTTCCACCCATTTTTATCAATTTCCACTCATTTCTATCCTTCTTCTTTTTTATCTCAAATTACCAAACACGGTGTTAATCAATATATTTGAAATCACTCGAGAAGAATGGTACCATGTCCTTTTTAATATAGAAATATAGTGGCTACATAGGATCTTGAATTATCACGAAAAGTGGTTGGGATGTATTTTCAAGCAAGAGAAAGTCATGTTTCCTTGTTAAAAATCATTATTATATTGCATGTATAGTAGCTATCATTCAACTTCTTCAATCAACTTATTGCATTGTCTATAATAAAAAGGTTGTGACCAATGGTATATATCGAAGCATTGAGCATTGAGCATCGAGCGACTATGAATTCAATGAAAGAGTGGCTATCAATTGCCACATTTTACCTCCCTAATTTGGATGGAGAGTTGGGTTCAACACCTTGTCTTATCACTTTGAAAACTCCAACAATGTTCAAAAGAATAGGTGCTGTTGATTACCTAAGGGGCTATTTATCACGTGAGCTTCGTGGAAGGTCATATCTAGATGTGATGAGAATTCAAAAAGAGATATAATAGACTAGATCAAATTGGTTAGAAAAGATGAAAGGAAAAAAAAAATGGAAAAATTTCAAATAAAATGAAAAACTATTGTTCATATGCTAGTAAATCCCTAAGCTATCAAAATGTACTTTCATTTGTATACTCAAACCATCAACAATTGTAGTCCTTTAAGCGTCAGTTTTGAGGTTATTTCAACATTTTGAAAGTACATGCATATTTTCAAAAATTGTGGGGGAAATGATGTCACAATTTAGAAGTTTAGAGAGTCAATACATGCATTTAATCAATAGTATTAAAAGTATATTTGCAATTATCTCAAAAATTAATATAATAATCTAAAAATAGATACCTTATTAGTGAGCATATCAATGATATAATTAGAGCATCTATGTAATACATGATGACTCATGCATAAACAATGTTATTAATCGTAACACCTTTAATTGTGTATGTTATCAAATTTGTTGTTTGTGCATAAATTACTATTAATTGCATGGAAAAGTGATTTTGTACTTTTCGTACATGATTAGATTCACTTGTTCATTGATTGGATAAATATTAAAGTTGACAATTTGTGTTTGCGAGTCATGTTCATATCTTCAAATTGTGTCAAATTCATGTTAGTGTCAAAAATATATAAAATTGAATAGAAATGATAAACAATTAAGTTATAATAGAATTATGTTCTTTTGTGTTATGATTGTGTCTTCGTGTCATGTATTACGTTTCTTTTTTTAATTTCTTTTTTCTTCTTTTTAAAGCAAAACTCAAAATATTTATTTGAAAATATTTGGTAATCGAGAAAATCAGTCCATATAAGAGATAAATAAGTGGGATGGAGATTTTTCAACCCCCATAACCGTAGCTCATCCCACCCTTTCCTTAGGATGCAACCCAATCATTAGGTGAATTAATAGTCCTAGCAACTAAAGAAAAATCACATATATCAAAAGAATTTTGAAGGGAAATAATATCTCCAACTGCTCTCTGACATCTCCAAGAAATAGACCTTCCTCTAGCTATTTGTTCAAAAATCTCTTTCGAATCCATTTCCATATTGATTTTCTTTAATCCTTCCCATACTGCCATGGCTTCAGCTAACTCACTTCCAACATTCTTCACATTTATAGCAGTAGCTTGGAGTAATCTTTCACTCTGTAATCGTGTTCGCAATTGTGTTGTATTATGTTATTATGTGGTATTAGCAATATTCATTGCATCATACACTATTTTGGATTAAGAAAAAAGTTAATAGTTACCTTAAGTGTACTTATAAATAAACTAAATCAAAAGAATTTTATTCTTTATATATATATTTATTTATAAAGTAAGTAATCAATATTAAAAAGCATAAAAAGTTTTATTTTTAATTCCTTAGTAAGTCTCTCAAGGGCATTCATTAACGAGTCTCTTGGAATAATATTATAGCAAGGGAAATTTAGTTTAAGTACCCGTAGATATAGAACAATAAAAGCTGTTGATACAGGTTTTATCAACAAATTAAGTGACTTTTGGTACAAGCCCACTAGGGAAAATTTATAATTAAGGTGATCGGTAAAAACCTTAGTATGAATAGTTTAAATAAATAATTCATTATTATTTTATAAATATATTAAGTAGTTCAAATAAGTTTGTATTTTATTTTATGTATTTATCTATTTTCCCATAAAAAAAGGTTTGTATTTGAGTTATTTTTTTTTTTCAATTACTTTTTATCTTTAGTGCTAGTGGATAGTTTTACGTGCTGGACTGGGCCAATCCCTGTCTAGAAACAATAAGGTAGCTTTGACTGCAATGCATGCCCAATTGCTACATATCTACTGTCTATGTCCAGCGGGTAATAAGTGCTCATCCTGTATGTATGAGAATAAAATCAAAATTCTAAAATAAATAAAACTCTCAAATTCATGTTCGGAAATTTGAAATATTGTCGTAAAATTTACGTGCTAATTGAAGAAAAACTATCGATGTAGTAGTTGGCTACATGGGTCGTGCTCTAAACCTCAACATGGGTGAATGTGAGGATCTATTAATAGTGTGAATGAGATGAATCCATTTTTAAACTATTTAACTTTGACATGTTATTTATTTAAATTCAACTCGACTATAATTGAGTTAAACTCGAACTTAAACTTGAGCTATCTAAGTAATTTATAGATTTAAGTTTGAGCTTGATGATATTCAACTGCTATTAATTCTCTTTTGCAGGGTTGTTGCTTTGTAAACATCAATATATTAAACGACATCATTACATTAGAGGATGTTTGGATAAAAGCATGTATACTTATTAGTTTCGGCTGTTTTGAAGGATTTTTAGCTAGATTTTCTATGGATATTGACAAAATTTGGGAAATTGATTTTCGTTCTATTTCATCCTCGTTTCTTCCACATGTTGAATATATATATACAAGAGAATTTCCTAAACTGACTCCTACAAATTAGCTAAGTAAAATAACAAGCATATCTCCAATATCTATCTACCTAAATTACAAAGATTACACAGATATCTATCTACCTAAAATACAACAATCACAGATATCATAATTATGGAGAGCACAAGCAGGCCAACAGAGGATACACAGCTATATACACGACCGTGTACTTTGGCCGTGTACGTTTCTGTGCATATGCTGGCAGAGATACACGGCCATGTACACGACTGTGTACTTTGGCCGTGTACGTTTCTGTGCACATTTTGGCATGATACACGGCCGTGTACACAACCGTGTACTTTGGTCGTGTACTTTTCTGTGGATTTGCTGGGCTCCACACACGGCCGTGCCTTGAAACACAAACATACACAATACTCCCCCTCAAGTTGGAGCATGCAGATCTTGAATGCCCGACTTGCGAAGAACATATTCATATTGCTTTATACCCAAAGCCTTGGTAAAAATATCAGCAAGTTGCTCATGAGACGGCACAAATTTCGTTTGGATATCACCATGAAAAATTGAATCACATTGTGTTTTGTTCGTTCATGAAACACGGGATTGTGAGATATGTGGAGAGCGGCTTGACTGTCACAATGCAAGGTCATGGGTGAGGGATGAAGTACACCGAGGCTACACAAGATGCCTTTCAACCATTTTAACTCACAAGTAGTGGCAGCCATAGAACGATATTCCGCTTCAGCAGACGAACGAGACACCGTTTGTTGCTTTTTCGTTTTCCAAGAGACAGGAGAGTCACCAAGGAATACCAACCAACCTGTAAGCGATCTCCTTGTCAATGGACAACCGGCCCAGTCGGCATCACACCAACCATGCAATCGAAGCTCAGATTTGCTACTCAATACGATGCCTTGCCCTGGACTACGCTTTAGGAAGCGAACCACTCGCAATGCAGCTTGCCAATGATCTTCACGTGGTTGCTGCATGAATTGAGATAAAACGTGAACACTATAAGAAAGTTCAGGTCTGGTGAAACACAAGTAAATCAATCGTCCAACCAGATGACGATATGATTCCGGATCATTAAGCAAGGGGCTAGTCGAAAGTGCCAAACGATGATTTTGTTCTAAAGGAACCTGGGCAGGGCGAGCTCCTAGTAGGCCAACTTCAGAAATAATATCCAACGCATATTTCCTTTGACACAAAAAAAATCTGGCAGGGCCCCGCGCAACTTCTATACCAAGAAAGTACTTCAAAATGCCTAGGTCTTTCATATAAAAACAAGCTTAGAGATATGTTTTAAACTGTTGTATGGTAGTAGTGTGGTTACCAGACACAATAAGATCATCCACATATACAAGGACATTGAGCTGTATAGTATCACGTTGCATAGTGAACAAGGAGTAGTCAGAAAGGGACTGTTTAAACCCGTACGCTTTCAAAGCAGTAGATAGCTTGGCAAACCAACATCTCGGAGCTTGTTTGAGACCATATAGTGACTTACACAATTTGCAGACCTTGCCAGAAGTCGAGACGTGAAAACTAGGAGGCAACTTCATGTAGACTTCCTCTTGAAGATCTCCATGAAGAAAAGCATTATGGACATCCATCTGATGCACTTCCCAAGTTTTCGCCGCTGCCACTGCTAAAAACATTCGAACAGTAGTCATCTTGGCAACGGGAGCAAAAGTCTCAGTGTAATCGATCCCTTCCACTTGACGATTGCCTAACACCACGAGCCGGGCCTTATAACGTTCCACAGTGCCATCGGAATGATATTTGATCTTGTATACCCACTTACAGCCTAGAGCTTTCTTAGTGGGAGGTAAATCAGCAATATCCCAAGTTGCATTATTTTCCAATGCTTGGATTTCTTGTTGCATTGCCTCGCACCACCGTTTATGTTTCACAGCTTCAGAGAAAGTGATTAGCTCACGGTCTGCACTTAATGCTGCAAGAAAAAGACGATGTCACAAAGAAAATTGAGCACAATTCACATAGTGTGCAATAGGATGAGCCGTACCTGAGAGATACTGTGGTGTGGATGATGAGGGGGATGGACTCAAGGTTTTGACTGCATGAGTAACATAATCGCGCAGCAAAACGGAAGGTTATTTGTGCCTATGGCCGCGACCCAACAGTTCTCCGTCGACAACCGCAGCACCCTGTTCCGCAACCTGGTCCTGACTACCCTGCTCCTCTTCTTGTTCGAAGTCCTGTTCAAGTGCTGTTGCTGGTGGAAAGACGTTATCAATGTGTCTCTCCCTTGCTACTAAGCTAGCCTCATCTGGTGAATCAATATCAGCAATCTTACATCTAGAGGACGAAGCAAATGGAAATTCTGTCTCGAAAAATTTTACATCGTGTGAAACAAAGAATTCACGTGTTTCTAAATCATACAGCCGCCAGCCCTTTTGCCCAAACAGATAACCAACGAAGATACACCGTCTACTTCTACTGTCAAATTTGTCTCCCGATCTCCCTTGTTTATGAGCATAGCATAATGATCCAAAAATTCTTAGATGGTCATACGCAGGTTCCGGTCCATAAAGAATACTATAAGGAGTTTTTCCATTCAGAACTGATGAAGGTGTTCGATTGATTAAGTAACCAGCAGTTAGAACACATTCACCCCAAAATGAAATAGGTAGACAGCCTTGAAAGCGTAGAGCTCGAGCCACGTTTAATATGTGTTGATTTTTTCTTTCTACCCGACCGTTTTGTTGTGGTGTCCCAACACAAGATGTTTGAAAAAAAAATGCCATTTTCAAGAAAATACGTTTTCATGCAAGTAAATTCCGTTCCATTATCGCTTCGCACAATTTTTACTTGTTTATTAAACTGTCGTGCAATAATGGAAAAGAACCTTTCCATGGCTTTAGATACCTCCTTCTTATCAACAAGCAGATATATCCACAGCTCTAGAGTAATCATCAACAATAGTTAAAAAATATGATGCTCCACAAGAAGAGATTGTTCTATAGGGACCCCATAAATCGCAATGTATCAATTCAAACATTTCAGATGCTCTGAAATCACTAAGAGAAAATTTTTCTCTAGTCTGTTTCGCTCTTTGACAAATCTCACAACATTTATTCAAACTATTATTCTTAGTAGGATCCACAACTGAAAGCAACTTGGTAACCTTCATAGACGGATGACCTAGACGTTGATGCCAAAAATCGAGTGATCCCATCGTATCTGCTTTCATTGCTTTAATTCTTGGTGTCCCTTTGAAATAGTAGAGTCCATCCCGACGTTCACCCGCACCAATCAGCATCCTCGAAGATCGGTCCGTTATTACACAAAGATTGTCAATGATTTTAATTATACAATGGGATTGATCTATGAGTTGTGACACAGAAATCAAATTGCAGGTTAATCCAGGCACATATAAAACATTTTCAAGGACAAGATTTTCATCAAGATAAATTGTCCCTTCTTTGGTGGCCAGAGCACTACTCCCATTTGGCAACCCCACGGAACACTGCAGAACTGTCTGCAAGTTATACAAGCTACTCAGATTTCCCGTCATATGTTTCGTTGCTCCTGTGTCAATTATCCAGGACATGTGCTTACCAGTCATTTTTTCACCTCCAAATGTTTTGTTATTTACCAGCTTCACAAGTGCCTCCCATTGCTCATTGCTTAGACCAAGCGATCCAGGTCTATCACCCTCGGCATTGTTCATTGAGGAAGAACTACCTTCTGTGGTCTGAGCAGCGTTGGCACGTACCGAACCAGACCCCCGTCCAGCTCCTTATCCTGTTCTTTATTGAGGCAATTCTTGTCCTTTGCCACGTCCTCCGCTTTTCCCTTCGTTCCGGAGTCTGTCACCCCACCATTCCGGATATCCAATCAAGGCAAAACAGCTGTCGGCCTCATGCCCTTTGTGTTTGCAATGTGTACACACCATGTTCTTATCCTTCCCATCTCCTCGAGTATGAGCTGCAAAAGCCATCACTTCCCCACGTTCATCCTTTCCACGAGAAATAGCTTTCACTCGTTCTTCTTGGATAAGCATCAAGTACACTTTATTCAGTTTAGGCAACGGATCTTGAGCTAGAATGTTAGAACGGACAGTCCCATATATTGTTTCTTCTAATCCCATGAGAAAAGTATGCACCTTTTCCTCTTCTCGATTTTTTTCTAACACAGTCCTGAGATCACATGTGCATCCTCCACACTTGCATGTCGGCAGCTGTTCGTAGTTGGCCAATTCATCCTACAATTGTTTGATAACTGACAATACTCATTCCTTTCTGCTTGCACTCGGCAAGGTCTGATTTCAGCTGCTGTATTCTAGGTCCATTCACCAACGAGAAACGCTCTCGTATATCATCCCAGAGGTCTTGCGCAATCTCTACATGTGAGATTGTTGATCTAAGGCTGGGCTCGATAGTGTTTCGGATCCAAGACACCAACAACGAGTTGATTGTCCACCAATCTTCAAGGTTTGCAGAGTCCTCATCAGGTCTCGTGATTGTTTCATCAACAAATCCGAATTTCTTTCTCGCTCTCAAGGCCGTTCTCAATGAGCGAGACCACTCGTCATAATTCTCCCCCTTCAACTGGACCTGAGTTATCAGAAGTCTAGGATTGTCGAGGGACGTGATGTCATATGGTGATATGGTCTTTCGTTTGAAGTTTCCATCATCGCCAGAGTTCATCTTTACCGTGTTTTTTTTTTTTCAAACAAACAAATCAAGATGCGATTTGCTGCTCTGATACCATGATAAAATTTGGGAAATTGATTTTCGTTCTATTTCATCCTCCTTTCTTCCACATGTTGAATATATATATACAAGAGAATTTACTAAACTGACTCCTACAAATTAGCTAAGTAAAATAACAAGCATATCTCCAATATCTATCTACCTAAATTACAAAGATTACACAGATATCTATCTACCTAAAATACAACAATCACAGATATCATAATTATGGAGAGCACAAGCTAGCCGACAGGGGATACATGGCTATATACACGACCGTGTACTTTGGCCGTGTACGTTTCTGTGCATATGCTGGCAGAGATACACGGCCATGTACACGACCGTGTACTTTGGCCGTGTACATTTCTGTGCACATTCTAGCAGTGATACACGGCCGTGTACACAACCGTGTACTTTGGCCGTGTACTCTTCTGTGGATTTGCTGGGCTCCACACACAGCTCCACACACGGCCGTGCCTTGAAACACAAACATACACAATAGATATAAAGTAATCTTCATCTAGTTAATTGCTCTCTTGTCCTTTTATTCAAGGTTATAGACCTTTTTTTCTTCTTTTGAACTTTGATACACAGCAAGAGGATACTAACCCTTAATTTTAGTAATAATACATGACATTACATGAAAAGTGGAGGCATTGGACTGGACTTCTTTTGGAATTACAAAGTACCTGAAACATATAGAAAATAAAACAAAGGAATACTACTCTCTTTACAGCAAACCAATATAAAAAAAAACTTAAAACTTAAAGTTCCACAGAAGATATGAGGATGGCTACTTCCAATATAATAAACCAATGTCAAGATACTTGGAACCTGCCACAACAAATTAAAAAGGGGGAGATCAATGTTTCCAACAAAACACAAAACCCGAGAAACATCATGGCCAATCAATTAGCTAATGGACAATAGTTTCCAAGATTAGTTTTATCTTGCTAAATAATGCTTTTGAGATCTTTGTCTAGGCAATTGCTCGAGAGTAAAGGAAAATGTTTTGATCCTCCCTTACTGTTTTTGTTCTTGGTCAAGCAAATTAGCAATACTATTTTGTTCTTTCTATATATGGCTAAGCTTGCCTTGTGCATCTTGAAGGAGAAGTTTTGCCCATGATGTCTTTCTAGTTATCCCATCTTACCATTAAGGTCGAAAGCCATTTGGTAAATATAAGTGATTTTATTTCTATCTTAGCTTGCTTTAAATTAAACTGCCTATATAACGCAAGACTCTTAATCAAGGTTGTTAATTTAATAAACTCAATTAATTGATAAGAGGAGGAAAAACCAAAACACAATATCATGTTGCCGTTTTCATCTCTTAGAATTCTTCCCCACCATCTTTACCTATGGAAAATCTTCCATCTACATTCAACTTAAATTTGTCAAGTTTAGGAAACCTCTAAGCAAGATTTTTCGTTATATTTCTCCTCAAAGGTATAGTTCTTATAATAAACAAATCCTCATCATGTTTACTCTTTTTTTTTTTTTTAAATCAAGGGAACAGGCCTTCCCAAGATTCAAGAGGTCATCTATGATTTCTTTCATTAGTCTTGAGAGGCTTACTAGTGTTTTTTCTATTTTCTATTGCATCTTTCACTCCATAAATGCCATATAGTTAGAGTGGAAACAAAAACACGAATGTGTTGAATGCAATTTCCTAATTTGTTTTTCTAAAACTTTAACATGATATATTGGGAGGTAATGTTTGGACCTTGATAGATGCCAAAATAAGTAGTTACCAAATTTTAAACCACCTTGGTATAATTGCATGTAAGTAATATGTGCATAGCAGTCTTATTATCTTGTAAACAACAAGGACACTTAGTGATGCGAATTTCATTAACCTGTGCCGAAACTCGAAATACCGAATTGTATCTAACAACCTATGATCGATCACGAACGGAGGGAAACCGCAACCCATTGCTTTTAATGAAGCAAGAACCTTGGTATATAGATATGCCACAATTGGGATGGAGATCCAATTGATAAGTAAAGGATGAATGCCATGGGATAATCCAATAAGTTTAAAGTTCTTCAAGAACTAAAGAGCGTGTTTTTGTTTTCAATTTTTGCCAAAAGATGCTTACAATGGAGTCATTGATGACTATTTATAGTCTCCTTAAATAAAACTAAAATGACATAATAAACCTTAATGCAACTAAGAAAAAAATAACAAAAGCTAACGACCTAAAAATAGTCTAAAGCTGACCAACATTCTTCTCCTAAGCCGGCAGCTTTTGTTTGCTTCCAGCTGGCTTTTCTTCTCTTCAACAGCACTTACACAAGTATATACTTACATATATATTACATCCTCTGTTACGTGAACTTCCCTTCCCTCCTGCACTGTCACGTGGGTCTTCACGGCTCGGTCCATATACATATATATATTATTTAATACTTCATTAGATTAGGATTTTAAGAAAATTCTAGGATACTCCTACTCGTGTGATGATCTCGATAAAATTTAGAATTTTAATATTTTATTACAAATTTTTACGCTTAAGCTAATTTAATTATTTCGAGCGCAAATTCCCACTTAAAATTCCTATTTAACAATCACAAACCTATAATTTTAATCTATTCTATCGTTTACCCAAGATTTTATTATGGTTTGCCTCCAATACACTTGTTTCTATTATTACAACTCTATTCAAAGAGTGTTTTAAGACTTTTAATAAAATCTTTTAATTATTTTGCTATTATACAAAATTAAAGTTCGTGGGTTCTATATTATCCCCTCCTTAAAAAGTTTTTTCCTCAAAACTTTAGAACGTATTTGGTTCTTTGAAGAGTTGGGGGTATCTCTCCTTCGTCTCATCTTCCTTCTCCCAAGTAGCCTCTTGTTCCAAGTGTCGACTCCACTGGACCTTAACGAACCTAATGGCCTTGTTACGTAACTCTCGAGATTGAGTATCGAGAATTCGAATAGGATGTTCTCAATACGTCAAGTTCAGTTGAATTGCTAGGATATCCATCTTGATAGCTCGATTAGGGTCTGGAATGTGTTTATGAAGTAACTACACAGGGAAGACATCGTGAACCCCTGACAATTGAGGTGGTAAAGCTAAACGATAGGCCACTTCTCCAACTCGTTCCAATATTTCATATGGCCCTACATATTTAGGACTTAGTTTCCCTTTCGTTCCAAAACATCTAGTTCCCTTAACCGGGGTGGCCTTTAAATAGACATGTTCTCCTGGCATGAATTCTACCTCCCTTCTCTTCAGATCGGCCCAACTCTTTTGGCGATCTTAGGTTTTCTTCATTCGTTGCTTAATAATGCCAACCTTATCTATTGTCTCTTTTAGCAAACCTAGCCCAAGTGCCTTGAGTTCTATCTTGTCCTAATACAATGGAGATTTACAATTTCGTCCATATAAAGCTTCATACGGGGCCATCTTAATCAATGAATGATAGCTGTTGTTGTAGGCAAACTCGACTAATGGCAAATGTCGCTCCCAGCTTTCCTTAAAGTCTAATACGTAAGCTCGTAGCATATCTTCCAAGGTTTGGATGGTTCGCTCAGATTGTCCATCCGTTTGAGCATGATATGTTGTACTGAACTGCAGTTTAGTTCCCAGAGCTTGTTGTAGACTTCTCCAGAACTTTGATACAAACCGTGAATCTTGATCAGATACTATACTTTATGGTACCCCATGAAGTCTCATAATTTCTCGTAGGTAGATCCCAGCTAACTTTTCCAATGAATAAGTCATATTAACAGGTAAGAAATGGGTGGATTTGGTTAATCGGTCCATGATTACCCATATTGCTTCGTATCCAGCCTAGGTCTTCGGTAATGTCATAATGAAGTCCATCGTGATTTGCTCCCATTTCCATTCAGGAATCGGCAACGGTTGTAGCAATCCTCTAGGTCTTTGATGTTCGGCCTTAACTTATTGATAGACAGAACATTGGGAAACAAACCATGCTACATCCTTCTTCATTCCTTTCCACCAATAGCCTTTCTTAAGCTCCTAGTACATCTTATTTCCCCTAGGGTGTAGGGTGTAACCAGAATTATGTGCTTCGTCGAGGATGTTATTTCTTAACTCTTGATTCGACGGTATTGCACCATCTACCCCTTAATTTTAAGACTCCCTCTAGGTCTACTTCAAAATCAGTGCTGACCTCTTATTCCACCTTTCCTCAAAGTTCTGTGATCTTTAGGTCAGCCCGCTGTAATTCTTTTAGTCTATCTAAAAGCGTAGGTCGTACCTTTAAAGTTGATATCTGATCCTCTCCTTCCTTATGCCACCTGAACTCAATCATAAGCTTCTCAAACTCTCGTATTAACTATTGTTGTTTCATTAACAACGCTGCCACCTGGCCATGGTTTCTTCGACTCAATGCATCAGCCACTACATTAGCATTTCCAGGGTGGTAGCTAATACTAAGGTCACAATCCTTAATGAGTTCAAGCCATCTCCTCTATCGCATGTTGAGTTCCTTTTAAGTAAATAGATACTTTAAGCTCTTATGGTTGGTGTATACTTCACACCTCTGCCTATATAAGTAATGTCTCCATATTTTCAGGGCAAACACGATCGCAACCAACTCTAGATCGTGGGTAGGGTAATTTCTCTCATGGGTTTTCAATTGTCTAGAAGTATAAGCCACAACTTTCTTATTCTGCATTAGCATGCAACCCAATCCATTTTGGGAAGTATCACTATAAATGCTGAAGGGCTCTTACGTGTTAAGCAATGTTAAGGTTGGGGTCGTAACTAATCTTTGCTTTAACTCTTGGAAGCTTCTCTCGCATTTCTCATCCCACTTAAACTTCACCTCCTTCTAGGTTAATCTAATCAAAGGTTTCGATATCTATGACAAATTCTTCACAAATTGCCGATAATATCTGGCTAACCTAAGGAAACTTCTAACTTCTATCACTGTAGTGGGTGGCTTCCAATCAACCATAGACTCGATCTTTGCTAGGTCCACCGTTATCCCTTCATTGGATATAATGTGTCCTAAGAATGCCACTTGATGTATCTAGAATTCAAACTTAGATAGTTTTGCATACAATTGGTGCTCTTTCAATAATCTCAAAACGATTCGCAAGTGTTGCTCATGTTCTAGCGGCGTCTTGGAATAGATCAGAATGTCATTGATGAAAACTACGATGAACTTATCTAAAAACGGCTTAAAGATCCTATTCATGAGATCCATGAATGCAGCTGGAGCATTCGTCAATCCAAAGGACATAACTAGGAATTTATAGTGACCATATCTCGTTTGAAAGGCAGTTTTGGGCACATCATCCAACTTAATCCTCAATTGATGGTATCTGGATCGTAGATCAATTCTAGAAAAGACATTTTCTCCCTTCAATTGATCAAAGAGATCGTCAATCCTTAGTAGTGGATATTTATTCTTGATGGTCACTTTGTTCAACTCTCGATAGTCTACGTATAACTGCATAGATCCATCTTTCTTTTTGACAAATAATATTGGGGCTCCCCATGGTGATACACTTAGGTGAATAAACCCCCTCTCAATCAATTCCTGTAACTGCCTTTTTAACTCTTGTAATTCCATCGAAGCCATTCGATAAGGTGCTTTTGAGATTAGTTTGGTACCCAGCTTTGTCACAATGGTAAAATCTAATTCCCTCAGAGGTGGTAATCTTGGTAGTTCTTCAGGAAATACGTCAGGTTATTCATTAACAATTGGTTTTTCCTCTAACTTCGGCAATGCCTTCTCCACCTCCACTGCACTTATTAAGTACATGTTCTAACTTGAGAGACTTTTCTTTTCCTCCTCAATTTAGCTAGCTGAAATTTCATGAGTCTCTTTCACTTACCCTTGATACACTATCATTTCGATCCCTGGCCTACTAAACTACACCTCCTTATTCTTGCAATCTACATAGGCAAAGCTTCTAGATAGCCAATCCATTCCTAAGATCACTTCGTAGCCTCTCATGGCCAAAACAATTAAATCCGTAGGCATATTTCTTCCCTAGATCCTGATCGGGCAATCTTTCACCTTATCTTTAGCTATAGCCCTTTCTCTGGTAGGGGTATTAATCCTTAAGATTCTTGGAGAAGGTTGAACGTCTAATCTCCGCTGTTAAGTCACAACTAAGCTCATGAAAGAATGTATAGCTCTCGTATCGAATAGGACTAGGGTTAGTTGAGCAGCGACTAAGATATATCCTATTAATTAGGTAATATTTGATTACTATACTTTATCTATTTAAATCCTTTTAGTAGTAGGCCTCTATATCTCCTAATTGTTGCAATTATCTCTTATTTATACTGTACATATATAAAACATCATAAATAGGTAAATTTCAGTTTCTATGTACCTATTACCACATCTCCTCCCTCTAAATAGTCCATGGCGGCCAAATCAATGTCTTGATATTATTCTGGCTCATGTCCTTCCCATTCTTTGGTTGTCACACCCTCTATGGAAAAAACTTGAGCATTGGGGGCCTGAGGATTGCTTCCGTATACTCCTGGTCCTGATGGTCTATGGGCTGGTTTTCTGATGGTGGTTCTAGGTCCAGTGACCTTAGGTCTAAGCCCTTGATACTTCTTAAGGCATGTGCTAGCTATGTGCCCTACTTGTTCGCACACATAACAGATTGAGGAACCCTTTCGTGGACACTCCTCAGCTTATGCTCATTTGCCCTACATCTAAAGCATTTCCCTTTCAGGTAAGGGCAATCTTTAGGGTAATGCATTTTTCCACACCTCCAACAAACTACTATTATCGGCTTTTCCCAAGGGATAATAGACAGCGGCTTTGTACCTGTAGGCTTTACATTCAACATTAGCCTTTTTCCTTTATCACTTGAGGTGGGTTGGAATTGAGGTCTCTTCACAGGAATGCGAGGTCTAACACTTAGTCTCGCTTGGGCCCTCAGTTCTTCCACTTTCAATTTAGTCTACTCTAGAGCTCGAGCCTTATTCACTACCTCAGCATATGTTTTTAATTTAAACTCCATGATCCATCCTTGGGTTTCAACATCTAATCCATTCAAGAATAGCTATCATTTCAGCTCACTTAAATCCTTATAGACATCTGGAGTGAACTGTAATAACTTGAGAAACTCATGCTCATACTGGTCAATACTCCTCTAGCCTTTCTTTAATTTAAATAGTTGCCCGCTTAGTCGGGTTTTGACGCTCTATGGGAAGTATTCCTTGAAAAACTCATCCCGAAAAGTTTCTTAAGAGATTGGCTAGGCTAATGCTCTTTGTCTCAAGTCCCACCATATTCTGGCTCTAGCTTTCAACATATAAGAGGCGTAGGCCAACTTCTGAGGATCCTCTACCTCATACACGACAAATGACCTTTCCAACTGGGCCATCCATTCCTCAGCTTCTTCCGGCTTCCCATATACCCCATCAAAGAATTTATTGGAGCGTATGAAGTTAGGGAAGGTATTCCTTTGAATCCGACCACTTCTTCCTTGGTCATTTCTAAGTTCACTTTCCGTTGGCGGTATGTGGGTTGTTGGAGCTAATGGCACTAGTACCAACTCTTATTGGGGTTGTTGAGGTGCTACCAGTGGTGTTAGATGCGCTTGAAATGGTGGAGGGACTAGTTGTGATGATGGTTGGCCTCTTGGCATCAACTGCTAAATCAACAAGGCTTGTTATTGTACCAATTATTGCATAGTCGCTTCGAGCCTCATCATACACTTTTCCCTACTCCCTCCTCCTTTAGTAAGAGCCTCTGTAGCTCTTTATCATCCTAGTCTAGCCACTTGGCTCGGCATTACGAGTTGAGTCTCTAGATTCTCTTGTGGGACCACAGGTGGTGTTTCCATTTTTGAGATTCCTTTGTCCTTCCGATGCCTTGGTGATGTGGCAGCCTTTCGCCCCTTACTAGCAGCTCCTCTAAAATCCCCCATTACAACATATCAATGTTAGGTCATTCTAATGACACATGTATCATGAGTGACTCAAATATCAATAAAAGTCGACAACATATCTCAAAATTTGCACTAAAGACTATAGGCATACTGAAATCAAGATATTTCAAACATACTTTTCAAAAGTTACACCATTTAACCTAGAGGGATATATATATATATACATTATTCTATAAAATTTTCCCTCATAGGCCTTACAAAAGGGCATATACTTTACTAATCCCCAACACATGTTTTCCAAAAGATGACATTTACATCTACTTTCTTCCTCCTAGGCGACACTTCGCTATTACTCGCTCATATCCTCATCGCTTTCTAGTTTCTCTTCCTCTTCCTCTTCTTCTTCTTCGTCTTCTTCTTCTTTATATCCTTCTTCTTCCTCTTCCTCTTCTTCCTCCTTTTCTTCCTCTTCTGGAGAATCTAAAAGCATAACATTATCCTCTAGGGCATCGTCTATGTCGGAGTTTTCCTCAAGAGACGAGTATTCTTCTAGATCTTCTTCCCAATCCTCCCACAACTCTTGTTCCACGACAAACATGTCCCCTTGGTATACTATTTCAAACTCCTGGTGCTCCACATATTCCATAGTATCCTAAGCGTCCTCATCATATAGGAGTCCTAAGTCAACCTTCGGCTTCCAATTATATATCTCTCTCTTATACCTCCGATTATTTCATCTAGAAGTGACAGAGGGTACTAGCACCTCTTGAGGATACCTCCTCCCTAAGTCAAATCGGGCAATAAACTCTATCTCATAGTGTATCTCCGGCATACCCTACATTTGCGCATATTTAGCCTCCAGAACAGGTATTGCTATGTACCTACTATACCTCTTCCCAAGGTTCTCACTCAGCTTATCTAACTGTTCCTACCAAAACTCGGTTGGTCCTATTCTCCAATCCTCAATCAATTTGTTAAGCGTCTTATAACAAAAGAAGTAATCATAATGGCATAACAATATCTCCATCTTCAGCTGATAGTTAATCAGGTCATCGTCATCCCTCATACAACAAGTGTTCCACTTCCTATTGAGATGGCAAAGCATACCCTGCATGTCAATGAATACAAGAAAATCATAAGCTTTTAAGTTAGTTAATCCGCTCTCAAGTTCAACCTGCTCTCTCCTATTATGGTAAGTTTTCTTCTATCTAATAGGTTACTGGGTCAATATCTTAAGATGTTGACTCTCAAACCCCCTGTATCCTCAATTTATGTCCTGTTCCTATCCTAACTCAACTCTGATACCAACAAAAGCTGTCACGCCCCACTCTAAGGGCCTCTTGTGATGACCTGCTACGATCGCTTAACCCCTTCATTAAGCAATCGTAAAGCATCTTATCTTCAACGTTGACCTGTTCATTAAAATAATCATATTCCTTGCTCACAAGATAATTAATTACATAAAACATCACTGGGCTTCAGATGGGTCCCATTTCACCATAACAGGTACACCTAAGACCATATCAAGCCACTTAATTACAGTTTCATCAATTACAAAATAAAAGATCTATCCTAAAGATGTCTAAATTCAATCTAGGCCACACGTCCTTTCCATGACCATGCCCACCATTGGCACAATGAGTACACACCTTGGTTCGTCGGTTTATCATGAAGTTTAGGTAGTCTCTACCTACAAGGCAAAATCTAGAGGGTAAGCTAAAGCTTAGTGAGATAGGGTACAATCTCTCAATGTTGCAACAAATACAAAAAAAAAATCAAACAAGTTATCAAAAAGTGCTATACATGAACAAACGGATGTATGCAGCATCTCATGTGGTCTTTTGGTAACCAACGTGAAGTCTAGGGTTTATGCCCCCCTTGACCTTGGGTTGGGGATTCTGAAGCTATCATTAGTGCTCAGGTCTTACTCACATCTTTATTATTCTTATCACTTAATTAAGTTGTGCCTTAGCTTTAATGTTTTAGGCTCAGGTGCCCAATACCCGAACATTACACCCTAAAGGATTACCCGACTCAGAACCATCAAGGCGCGACAACCCCCCATCACTTAGTGCACTTGGCGGAAAAACAACCTTTTGATCACTTCTGGCGTACCCGTAACAGTGAGGGCCTTCAATCTCATGCAATTCTCATGCGATGCATGCTAGATTATTTATTTAAACCTCATTTAAATTTAGATTTTAAGGGGTGATAATCAAAAAAAATATAATTTGCAATCCATCATCATACAAAAACCCAAATATAAACTGAAACCATTCAGGGCAAGGCATAACTTAACCAAAAAGAAGACAACACACATGCAATCGACGTGATATATTGATAAGCAAGGATTACTAATAAAACTTCCATCGTTGCACTCCTCTTTCCCCATTTCCCCCCTTATTTTGTTCATGACTATAAATCCATGTTTTATCCTTAATATGCCTACATCAATACCATAGGGGTATGAGTTTAATTCGATTCCGTGCCTCCCTTTTGGTATACATCTCAGGAGGGTTTATGCATGTTTAATTGAGGGCATGTAAAACCCTCTTCCAACCTCATTCTATATAACCACAAATAGTCCATGATCATCTTACATTCTACCCACTTGGACACCACCCCGTACATATATATAGCAAGGACTTTGATCATTGAAGCCCGAATTTCTTTTCCCTAATTTTGTATTGTGCGTTAAGGGTTGATTTATTTCCTCAATTATTACTTCCCAAAAAAACATACATGACATAGGACACTTTTCCTACCACTTTAAATTCATACCTATTTATATTAAAACAATAAACTCTACATTTACTCCCTACAGTTGTCTCATAGTCTTTTTCAGGGTTTTTACTCTTCTTTAAATTCCTTTAAAACACAAGCTTACAAGACAAATAACACACTATAAACTTCTCCCCCTTCCATTTCACTTATATATCACTCTTTAAATCAACTTCTATTCTCTTCTCATCATACCACTTTAAAACATGAACATATATATCATCTAGCAAGACATCATATAGCGTTAATTTTCCAACTCCTCCATTTTTGACCAGCTACTTATTTCACCTATGTTTATATGTATCATTCCATACCTCTGCGGGGGTGAAGAATCCCTACCTCCCCCTTCCC